>JANRMT010062817.1:18585694-18603594 GCA_026402145.1 Polypterus bichir lapradei | reverse complement strand
ATATACACATATATATATATACACATATATATACATATACACACACACACACTTGGACTTTAAATTTGTTTGGTGTTGGAGTTTAGCAATGTTGCCATTATTCAGACTCTGGCTTATATTGATGTTTAGAAATTTTGTCCAGAGTTAAGAAATGTTTCTTTCCATTTTCCAATTCTGAACTCATTAAATCGGGATTCTCCTAATATTGCTTTAGTGATTCTTTATTTTCGAGTCAACGTTCTGGTTACCCACTTTGCACATATCTTGTTTTTAGTAAATCTTTCATAAAGAATGGATTCACCTGACCTGTAACTGATCCTTCCAGTGTCTAATATCTCATACACTTTCACCCTTCAGTTCTGCATTATCCATCCATCCATCCATCCATCCTCTTCCGCTTATCCGAGGTCAGGTCGTGGTGGCAGCAGCTTGCAAAAAGCAGTGGCCCAATCCTGAGTCCACCAAACCGGACCTCCTCAACACCCTGGCTGCGCCTAGAAATTCTGTCCATAAAAGTTATGAACAGAATCGGTGACAAAGGGCAGCCCTGGCGGAGTCCAACTCACACTGGAAACGGGTTCGACTTACTGCCGGCAATGCGGACCAAGCTCTGACACTGGTTGTACAGGTTTCGAACAGCCCTTATCAGGGGGTCCGGTACCCCATACTCCCGGAGCACCTGCCACAGGATTCCACGAGGGACACGGTCGAACACCTTTTCCAAGTCCACAAAACACATGTAGACTGGTTGGGCAAACTCCCATGAACCCTCCAGGACCCTGCTAAGGGTGTAGTCCTGGTCCACTATTCCGCGACCAGGACGAAAACCACACTGTTCCTCCTAAATCCGAGGTTCGACTATCCGACGGACCCTCCTCTGCAGAACCCCCGAACAGACTTTTCCAGGGAGGCTGAGGAGTGTGATCCCTCAGTATTTGGAACACACCTTCCGGTCCCCCTTCTTCACCACCCCGGTCTGCCAATCCAGAGGCACTGTCCCCGATGTCCATGCGATGTTGCAGAGACTTGTCAACTAAGACAGTCCCACAATTTCCAGAGCCTTGAGGAACTCCGGCCGTATCTCATCCACCTCCAGGGCCCTGCCTCCAAGGAGTTTTTCAACCACCTTGGTGACCTCAGTCCCAGAGATGGGGGAGCCCACCTCCGAATCCCCGGGCTCTGCTTCCTCATTGGAAGGCATGTTAGTGGGATTGAGGAGGTCTTCGAAGTACTCCCCCCACCGATCAACAGCATCCCGAGTCGAGGTGAGCAGCGCACCATCCCCACCATATACAGTGTTGACACTGCACTGCTTCCCGCTCCTGAGACGCCGGACGGTGGACCACAATCTCCTCGAAGCCGTCCGAAAGTCGTGCTCCATGGCCTCCCCAAACTCCTCCCATGCCCAAGTTTTTGCCTCAGCATCCACCGAAGCCGCATTCCGCTTGGCCTGCCGGTACCTATTAGCTGCCTCCAGAGTTCCAGAGGGTCTGGTAGGACTCCTTCAGCTTGACGGCATCCCTCACTGCCGGTGTCCAGCAATGGGTTCAGGGATTGCCGCCACGACGGGCACCGACCGCCTTATGGCCACAGCTCCGGTCAGCCGCCTCAACAATAGAGGCACGGAACATGGCCCATTCGGACTCGATGTCCCCCACCTCCCTCTGGACGTGGTCAAAGTTCTGCCGGAGGTGGAAGTTGAAGCTACTTCTGACAGGGGACTCTGCCAGACGTTCCCAACAGACCCTCAAAACACGTTTGGGCCTACCAGGCCTGACCGGCATCCTACGCACCACCAGGTGGTGATCAGTTGACAGCTCCACCCCTCTCTTCACCTGAGTGTCCAAGACATGTGGCCGCAAGTCTGACGACACAACCACAAAGTCAATCATCGAACTGAGGCCTAGGGTGGCCTGGTGCCAAGTGCACATATGAACACCTCTGTGCTTCAACATGGTGTTTGTTATGGACAATCCGTGACGAGCACAGAAGTTCAATAACAAAACACCGCTCGGGTTTAGATCGGGGGGGCCATTCCTCCCAATCACGCCCTTCCAGGTCTCACTGTCATTGCCCACGTGAGCATTGAAGTCTCCCAGCAGTATGAGGAAGTCCCCAGAAGGTACGCCCTCAAGCACCCCCTCCAGGGACTCCAAAAAAGGTGAGTACTCCAAACTGCTGTTCGGTGCATACGCACAAACAACAGTTAGGACCCGTCTCCCCACCCGAAGGCGGAGGGAGGCTACCCTGTTGTCCACCGGGGTAAACTCCAATGAACAGGCTCCAAGTCGGGGGGCAGTAGTAAGTATGCCCACACCTGCTTGGCGCCTCTCACCGGGGGCAACTCCAGAGTGGTAGAGTGTCCAGCACCTCTCAAGGAGATTGGTTCCAGAGTCCAAGCTGTGTGTCGAGGTGAGCCCGACAATATCTAGACGGAACCTCTCGATCTTGCGCACTAGCTCAGGCTCCTTCCCCTTCAGAGAGGTGACATTTCACGTCCCAAGAGCCAGCTTCTGTAGCCGAGGGTTGGACCACCAAGGTCCCCACCTTCGGCCACCACCCAACTCACACTGCACCCGACCTCCTTGACCCCTCCTACAGGTGGTGAGCCCATGGGAAGGGGGACCCACGTTGTCTCTTCAGGCTGTTCCCGGCCGAGTCCCATGGGTGCAGGCCTGGCCACCAGGCGCTTGCCATCGAGCCCCACCTCCAGGCCTGGCTCCAGAGGGGGGCCCCGGTGACCCGCGTCCGGGCGAGGAAAAACGTCGTCCAAGGTTTTTGTTCTTCATAGGAGGTTTGGTTGAACCGCTCTTTGTCTCATCCCTCACCTTGGACCAGTTTGCTTTGGGTGACCCTACCAGGGGCATAAAGCCCCGGACAACAGAGCTCCTAGGATCATTGGGACATGCAAACCCCTCCACCACGATAAGGTGAATTCCTAAATCTCCAGGACAAATATAGGTCAGTTTGTCCATCATTCCATTCTTTGCAGAATTCTTTACTTTTGTCTTTGATATCAAAGATCTGTCCAGCCTTGAGTCATTAACGAGAGACGTCTTGCCTTCTGCAGCCTACCTCTTGATAGTGGCAAATAAAGCGATCTGGTTATTGTACTTAGTGACTTGGCAATAATGGATTTCTGAAAGAATATTGCACTGTACCATCAGAAATTCATTGAGAGCATAATATTTGATTTTTCATTTTCATTTTCCATGTTGACTAGGTTCTGAAACAATAAACCAGCAGTCTTCGTCTTCTATAGCTATTAGCATTTTTATATGGGGTTGCTATTTTTTTGACTAGATTAATCCAGCTAAAATGTTAGAAAGTTGGGACCCGAGTGCAACTTGTGACACACTGTTGAAAATTTAAATTGATCATATGTAGGATGGGTGTACATTTATCTTATGTCATGTATACTATGACTTTTGTCATGCACGATGATCACACAGCAGTTGTATATTTTTTCCCTAGGAAAACATCCTGGAAAACAATGTCATAATAAATAGCATTCTCAAACCTTCTTACTCTAATATGGGCTCTCTTGTGGTCAGAGCCCATACCAGCACCACTGGGGGCAAGGCAGGAACCAACCTTACCAATAGGTCACTGGTCCATAATAAGCTACACTCATGTACATGCCCACAAGAGCAACTTTGTATCACCATTTAAACTAAATTTTGGGTGTTTTGGGATGCAGGACAAACTCGAGCACCTAGAGAAAACGGACATGGGGCAGTGTATAAACTCCACTCAGAAAATAACCAGGTACTGTAGTCAATCCCAGGAAGCTGAATGTTTGTGGGAGCAGCACTCAATACAACACCAACTGTGTTGTACCAAGTAGAAGATAGTCAAAAGAAATGTAAAGTGATGTAATAAACACGTGAAGCATATGATGCTCAAAACATATTCAGCATCCACTTAATAATATACACATAAGTTAGTGTGTGTACTGTATATGTGTGTTCTAGTTACTAGTGAATACCAGTACATAGCAGCAACAATTCAATAAAGCTGTCACTCTCTGAAATGTATAAAATTTCATCTAAGGCAAAGCAATTATTGCCTTATTTTTATTTTTTAACATTTAATGGGCACAGAAAGAAGTGCTCAGTTGAAAGAGCTCACACCATTTTAATCATCCTATTAACCGCAATTTATCTTTTTTTAGTCTGCCACAGGTTAAACTGTTTTTTAAAAACCATTACATCCTATAAATTTCACTAATTGCATCCATTCATGAAATGTCATACTTAACTGTTTTGTGTTTATCAAAGAAATTTCATTAATAGAGTTTTCTTAGTATTTTATTCCAAACCATTACCACAAGCAGTACTGGTAATATCAAAATCAAAAGCCTTGAGTTATGTACTGTATATTGTAACATTTGCATCAAAGCTCTGATGTATTTGGTGCTGGTGAAAGGTAAAACCGAGATAACCCTTTCAAACAAGTAAAACTGAAAGCAAGAAAGTAGTGTGCTCAGATTGTTTTGCTGATTCCCACATTCTCTGAGCCTTCACATACCTAGTGAGTTGTCTTTTCAAAGGTATTTTCAGTTTCTCATTTTTAAGTGTTTATTTCATAAAAACAAACACAGAGAAAAAAATCCAAGATGACAAAGGTAACCTGTCTAAATGACTGATTATAGCACTTGTGTCCGTGATTGTAAAAAAGTTTGGAAAGCTTTTAAATGACTCATTATTTGATCTATTCTGTGTTACATAGTCATCCTCCAGTTTCTGTAACAAATTCACAAGTCAGGGAATGATGCCTTTGTCTGTCCCTTCCATGTGCCATTCATCATCTTGACGTCAAGAGAGCTTTGTGAGGTTATAATTTATTTACACCTTCGGCTTGTGTTCTCTGTGCTCTGTTTCTTGTTTCACTCCTACTACTTCTTTACTTTGGTCTCTTCACTGGTTTCCTTTCGCTGCAGGCATCAATTTCAAAACTCGTCTTGACCTATAGTTCTCTGAGTTGTTCTGCTTCTCAGTATCTCCAGTGTTTGGTCCCTTTATACAGTATGTATCTTCAAGAAGTCTCTGTTTTGTCTCTGCCTCTCTGCTGACTGTCCTTCTGTTAGTTGTGCCAATACTGGACAATGCTTCTATATTCTTACACCAAAGATTTGGAATTATCTCCCTTTGGCTATTTGAAGTGCACTCAGTTTATTCATGTTTAGGCGTCTTTTAAAAATACACCTTTCATTAAATATTTTGGAACTGCTTAGTGTCTATCCTACAGGATAGCTGCTGCTGTACTACCACAGTTTAGGATACTCTTTGTCTAATTGCAGATATAATTATATAGTAGTACTATGACTACTACTTGCTTGGTTTTTTTATGTTGTTTTTAGTTGCTTTTGATGCTTGCATCTTCTAATCATTCTTGTGTATATTATAACTTGCTTTGTAAGTTACCTTGGATAAAGACATCTGCATAATAATAATAATAATTTATAACTATTATTAGTATTAATATTCATTTACTATAGATGTACCCTCACTATTTTTTGCTTCTGAGTTAATCTTGAAGCCTGCGGTTTAACAGACCCCTATTTCTTTCTGTCCCTGGGTGCTTGATTTCATACCAGCACGGGTGCATGTGGTAAAAATAGAAAACCAACACATATATACTCTGGTTTTGAACATCTGAGCAGTTTAGTGCTTCTGCCCCCAGACTGTGCACACATTTCACCTTTTGACTGTCCAGCTAACCACTATAACAGCTACAGTTTGCTGATAAGGAAGCAGCAAGTGAGCTCCTTTAAAATGACAAAATCTTTGTATAAATAAGATGATATATGTGACAAATGGTATTTTAATACAATGCCGCCACAGTAAAAATGGTTTTACTTGGGGAAACACAGAAGGTGTCTTGGTGTTGAGGCAACTTTGTTCAGTCAGTGCTAGCATTGTGCTCTGCCTAGGGTCCATCATGGACAGGTTACCAGGGTGTAGTTGAGGCTTAGAGAGGATCCATCTAGTTTAGGATCCTAAGAGAGTTGCGGTTTTCTGTTTTTTGCAGATGATGGTAGCTTCCTTAGCATTACATTTTTTCTTGAAAAAACATGTAAAAAGCATTGCATTTTTTGGTTTGAAAAATGACATTTATTAAATCTCATATGTCTACTGTAAAACATGCAAAACATTAAAACTACAAAGTCAGAAGTGTAGAAAGTATAATATGGATACAAATAATAATAAAAATAATGCTAATACTGTATATATTGTCAATGTGTCATTTGTGTGGTATATCTTAAAGCATGGTAACATGCACAATCCTATGTCACAGTCGGGACAATAGTAGCGTGATTCCTTGTGTATTTTCTTTTCAGACCACCGATCAGCTTTTGAATAGCACACTGCACATGTACGATTGACACGAGTGTCACTTTGGATTCATCAGAATCACTTCAAATTTCACTGTCCATTTCAATTTCTCTGCCTGAAGACAAATTCATTTCGTCATCACTGCTCATATCACTGACAAGAGCATGCAACACCTGGGCTGCTGAAATACATCTTACAAGATGCCATTATGAGGCTAGGAGAATATGTGTATGCACTATTGTCCGGGTTACACTCGGGTCTGTCGCTTATGCAAGACACGCCTATATCATTTCCTCCGCAATGCTCAGCACTAATGGTGTTGGCACTTTTACAACTCGAGGCGCTTACGCGAGACATGTCTTTACAGTTGCCCGAGTGACACTCGTGTCTACTGTAATGCTAAGGAGGTTAACCTCTTAACCTCACCAGACTGTGGTCTAAGCTGTGGACTGGAATGTTTCACATGTGATGTGTCTGGGATTAGAATTAGTACCTTCATATCTGAAGTAATGGCCTTGACAGAGGGGTAGATCAGGAACATGTACAGCATTGTTTATAGTGGCATTCAGCTTTGTTTTCCTCTCCTTTGTTACTACCTCCAGTGGGCTGAGATTGCATCCCATAACTGTGCCTGGCTATTAATTAGCTTGTTAATTTGGTGGGCCTACGTTGAAGTGATGTTACCAGCCCAGCTCATTACATCGTATAAAATCAAACTGTCCATTGTAGAGGTACAGAACATGTTAAGGATGTCACTACCCACACTGAAGGAATGCAGTCACCTAAGAAAAAGAAAGAGTCTGTTCTGCCCTTTCTTCTACAGTTCCTCTGAGTAACAAGACCAGTCCAGCTCATTATTGATGTGAACCCCCATGTACTTGTGGCAGTACATTACTTCCTTATCCACTCCCTGAATAGTGACGGGGTGTAGAAGCCCTTTGGTGCAGTGAAGGTCAGCAACCAGTTTTCTGATTATGCTGATGTGAATTTGCAGGCATTTCTCTTACAGTAATTTGATGTGGTGAAAGGTACATAGATAGATACTTTATTAATCCCAAGGGGAAATTCATATAATCCAGCAGCATCATACTAATACAAAAAAAAAATTAAATTAAAGAGTAATAAAAATGCATGTAAAAACAGACAATAACTTTGAGTAATGTTAGCATTTACTCCCCCGGGTGGAATTGAAGAGTCGCATAGTGTAGGAGAGGAACGATCTCCTCAGTGTGTCAGTGGAGCAAGACAGTCTGTCACTGAAGCTACTCCTCTGCCTGGAGATGACACTGTTAAGTGGATGCAGTGGATTCTTCATGATTGACAGGAATTTGCTTAGTGCCCGTCGCTCTGCTACAGATGTTAAACTGTCCAGCTTTATTCCTACAATAGAGCCTGCCTTCTTAACAAGTTTGTCCAGGCGTGAGATGTCCTCCTTCTTTATGCTGCCTCCCCAGCACACCACCGCGTAGAAGAGGGCACTTGCCACAACCGTCTGGTAGAACATCTGCAGCATCTTATTGCAGATGTTGAAGGACACCAACCTTCTAAGAAAGTATAGTCGTCTCTGACCTTTCTTACACAGAGCATCAGTATTGGCAGTCCAGTCCAATTTGTCATCCAGCTGCACTCCCAGGTATTTATAGGTCTGTACCCTTTGCACACAGTCTCCTCTGATGATCACGGGGTCCATGAGGGGCCTGGGCCTCCTAAAATGCACCACCAGTTCCTTGGTCTTGCTGGACTGCTTTGATGGAGTATATTCGTGTTAGATGCTTCCAGTTTCTTTGAATTACAATTCCTATTCACTTTACATAAACCATCAACATGGAAGTTAAAAGGGGCTAAAAGGCCTTAACTTTCCAAGATATGTTAAAATATTCAGCAAATGTAAGTGGATACTCTTGACAAATTACTTTGCTGAGTGATGTGGAAACATAACCACATATGAACAAAAGGCTGTTCAAAGAAATGTGACTTCTGCTCCAAAATCATTTGTACTGATGAACAACACTCATTTCTTTAAGAAAGCTTTAGGCAGTGTTTGTTTCTGTGTATTCTGAGTAATCCAGAGTGCTCAAAAATACTATTTACTTTCGAGCAAAAACGGATCTTGATCATTTATAAGTCACCTCCTCAGTGTTTACTGTAATTAGTGCATACTCCATGTTTTTACATACTGTCACATGCTGTATATTATTTGCAGTAAGGTACATTGTATATTTTATGTTTCTTTTGTTAATTTTCATTGTTATTTGTGTATAGGGTTAAGGTTATACATTCCAGTGTATATGGCAGTGTATATGGTATATATTTGGCAAAATTACAGAAGTCCCAGTAACTAATAGTAAGACCAGTCTTTAGAGCTTGTGCTGGGAGCATTGGGTCAACTTGTGTGGTCTGCTGGATGGTGTATATGTAAATGTGTGGGTTTGTCGTTTGTGAATCTTTCTCATCAACAACCTTTCTGCTTAGTCAACAAAAAACGTTCCTTAAATCATTTTACTTCCCAAGCTCATTTGCTTTGAGGCCAATGTGTTGCAGAATAGGCGAGGCTGAAGTCTTCTTAACTACCCACTCGCCCATTTCATATCTTGTTATATTGTATGGATAGTAACAATGAGGACAGTCTATGGCCTTTTCTTTGGCAATTGCTGAATTTTTCAATGTTGAAAATTGTGATGCCCCCAAATGTGATAAGATCATGAATGGGAGTTATTTCAGAGTACAATTGATCAGTATTTGAATTTTATACATCGTACAGTACTAGACAGCGATGCTAACGAATCAACCACTGTACCTTTATCTATTGTAGTTACAATGTGGGTGAGTATTTTACCAGAGTCAGTCATTCAGTAAAATTTGTAAGTTTTCCCTTTAACTTGATTAATATGTCTATCTTCTTCTTGCTCACTTGCTTCTTCTACCATTGGGTAGCATTTGAATTCAGTCTCTTTAAGCTATTTTAATCAGAGTTACATTTTAAAATAAATACTTTTACAATGTGTTGCTACCTTATACACAAAAACTGAATTTTTATTCTTGCTTGTTGTCTTCAGTTGGCATTTAAAAAGCTAGGATAAAATAGCTTTTTAAGGCCTGATCCTTTTTAATGTTGTTGTATCACACAATATTGAAAAAAATATCTTAATTACGTGTTTTGCAACTAAAATTCTATTGTAAGAATCAATAGAGGTCCAAGGTATCGTCTTATTTTGCTCCCCCCCTTATTTCCTCTTTGACTAATCCTCCCCTTCATCATTATATGCTAGTTGTTTTCATTTATTTGGTTGCATTTTAACCCTCTAATTCATATCAGTGCAGCTGTTGAAAACATATTTATTCTGAATAATTAAGTTAACCACAATAAGATGCAAACATTTGAAATCTTGAGAAGATACACCATGCTATACATGTAAACATGTTTTAAATCAGTAACAACTTGAAGAAAGTGGTACTCACACAAGACTAATTAGTACAGGCACTGTGGGGTTGCTGTGCAGTCATAAGAGTGTGCATGAGATCTGAATTTGTGCCTAATAGACAACTTAGAGAAATTATTTTTTGTCTCTATTCTCCCCAATAAATGTGTAATACCTAGAGAAGTACTACATTTCATTGCATAAAATCAAATGTGATACAGTAGTACAAAGCTGATTATTGTCATTCAGGGCGGGGGAGGGGAATGGGTTAGTTAGAACCTGTGCTGGCAGCACCAGGCATACGGCAGGAATCCGCATAGGCAGAACACCAGTCCATTGCCGAGCTCATTGATACACACATCCACATTCACACAGGGCCACTATGGATCCAACAGTTAACCAGAAGTGGAAGTTCTTTTGGAATGTAGAAAGAAAAACAGAGTACCCAGATGAGAACCCAGCCGGGCACAAGTAGAGCGTGCAACCCTCCACACAGACAATGGCTAGACTCCGGGTCAGAAACCATTAAAAAATAAGCTTCATAAAGTAGCAGAGCGTCCGATCACACAACCTACATACTCGGCATGCTGATCTGATTTTTCTGCATGTGCAGCTGCAGGCCTTTTTTTGTATTTCTTCAAGCTTTGTAAGCAATTAGTTCTTCTCCATTCTTCCTTGTTATCTAGATTTTTTTCTGCCAGCTTTTCCTCTGCTTATATGTATCTGGTGTTAAAAGTGGAAAACTGTAATTAAAAACATATATGAACCATATTTGTGAACATAATTATATTTAGTTACTCCAGATTGGTTTGTGGGCTGGGTTATTGCAGTCAGGTTATTAATTTACTACAGGCATGTTTCATGTAATAATAGGGAAGAAATGACATGCAGCAGCTACATATGCTCAAAAATAGTTATCTTGTTTTTTTCAAATAACCATTTAAGTCATCTGCTAAGAATTTTCTTTGAGACATTCTGCAGTACATGAAGTTGAAGTTATTGGTTTAGTATTTTAAACAACTGACTGACACATTTGGTCATCTAAAGAAAGACACTGTAAGTTATTTCTGAAAATAATCATTTTTAAACCCATATCTGTATTTAGTAAATAAAATCCTGATGATCCGGTGTTTAGTGATGTTGGGAGCACCTCCAAGGAAAGTTATTATGTGTTACACACACATGACACGAAGTGCTGTGATTTTGGTGGCAAAAATTATTGTACTGTTTATTTTCATATTATTGTTTTTCTTTTATGTTGTATGTCAGTGTGGATATTTTTTAGGCCTTACTTAAACAAATGTTATATTACAATGCCATCATCTTGAAAACATTTCTGATTGGTTTTAAGGTAGGAGTGAAGTTTGGAATTAAGATGCAGTGGTTAGTGGTCTGACCCCAGAGTTCCTGAGTGGTAGATTCAGATTCTGTTCCTGGCACTGCCTTTGTTGAATTCTCCTTAGGGATCTACAGTTTTTCACTCCCATCTGAAAGATGTGTCTTGTGTTGTTTAGTGGCTATAATTATAGCTTCATATGAGTGAATAAGAGTAGGTGCTTGTGTGTTAGACTGCCATGTGACATACTGTTGACCATTCGTTCTTTCCTTCCATGTGATGATGACTGTGTAGGAATCATCATCTTGTGTTCTTGAATTGCAAAAAACAGATTAGGAAAAGGATTCATCAGTTTTAGAAGAGGCTGAAAATGTTTTTAGTGCTGAAGCACCTGCTAGCTATTTGGTATAAGCTTCTGACTTTGAACATTCGCTGTACAGTTTGTTTGTGCACTATGAACAAAGAAGCATTTGACATGTACTGTGCAGTACACATGTACAGAATACCCAGTGGCTTGGTGTTCATGGTAACTGTTATAATAATTACATCAGGGATTTTATTTCTTAACTCCTTGTTGTAACCCTTTTATCAGTAGTCTATCAAGATCCACAATTCAGGCTATATTTGAATGAAATGAAAAAGCAAAACTGAAATATATTATTTATAGTCTTTATTATGAATTGTGTAGGCAACAGGTACACAAGGAATAAACATGTTTTCTTAGTCACGTGTATGGAAATATTTATGTTTATACTAGGACTTTCTTTTGTGTCAGAAACTGTAGGAGTTTATTGTTTTTCATTAATTTATTTGAAGGAGGCAGAGTTGCATGAGCAGACTGTATGGTGTGAAACAGGAAGTTTGCAGTCAAAGTGGGTTACAGACTGCGGAAGATGCTGTAGCTACAGAATGAAGAACAAAGGTTGAGCTGCACCATGCCAGAAAGTACTGGATATGCCACAGGCATCAAATGCAGGGACTTTTGCAGGGCAGGATAGCAGAATATCACAGAATAGTGTTCAGACATGTTACAACAAAAAAGTTAATACCGTGCTTAAACCAAAACTCGGAGGTTAAATGCATTTTTAAGTGTTTTAGTTTTGTTTTCTATATAGTTAGCAGTAGGTAACATGGTTAGTAATTATTAACATATTAATTAAAGGGTAAGTTTGACATTTTTCAACCTTTCAAGTTATTTCTTTACAATCATGGTATATATTTGTCACATGAGGTTGTGTCCTAATGTGGTGCATTTTGTTGGAAAATTAAAAAATAACTATTGTATTTTAAAAATGGATTTAATGGGTGAAAATTCTACAAAGTAATACTGAGAGAGACATTTGTGTGTGTGACCTTAAAAAAATTAGAAATATAAATGTTTATATCTAAAATATTATCTGCATTAACAATATAATAACAAATGACAATTGAAATAAAAAACAGTATTTATATATCTTACAGCATTTTAAAACGTAGAGCCAAAAAAATCAAACTTATCACACCCAGAGTAAGGTGAATGATCTAATTAAACATCTAAAATAGCAGTAACAAATCTTTATATGAAGTGTTAGGTATCTGCCTCAATTTAAAAAAAAAAAAAAAATCTGTTGTCAAGGATACAACATACTACATGACTCCTTTAATTAACAATTTGCAGCACACCAATCAGACAACACTGCAATTGCTTTTCATCTATTAATGATTCATGGTCTACTCGAATATTGCTAATTTAATTTCTTTATTTTCATTTGCTTTTGTTAAAAGACATCTCCAGGATAAATGGAGATATGTTCATAATATACATTATTATACTTTTGTATAGATTGTATTTAGGAGATGGCCAGCACAGATTAGCTGTAAAGTACAACTCAGTAGATGCTTTATCTAAATCACTCATTTCATTAGCTCTGCGGCTATGGCGTAATGTACAAAATAGTATGCTTGGGTTAAGGATAGACTGATGTGTGCTATGAAAAACTGTTACAATATATTTTATTCTTCTTTTGTGTTAATGTTTGGTTTGATGTGACTTGGTGCTGAACTACCAAGTCGTGTAGGCCTAGTAGGATGTTCAGTTATCAGTTACATAGGTAGACTTCTACTTTTAATTTTGTTTAATTGAAAGTATCTTTTTGCACAGTTTTTCAGGTAAGATGGTAAAAACTACACCTTTAGGATGTGATGGCATGTATCATCAGTGATGTTCCTGGGTTCATTTTGGGTTTTGGATCTTTCAGCAACAGGCCCTTTCACCCAGGTGACCCAACTGGGGGTGATCAGACCCCCAGCTTGTATACCTGCAGCAGGCACCCACTGATCAGGCCTTTTAATCCATAGCCACCTAATGGCTCTCCCTTTGCTTCTGATACAGATCTTATGACATTCCTTTTGGCATAATGTTAAATGCTTTGAGGACTGAATGTTCTGCAAAATGCCAGTAGCCTATTTCAGTCATCTCACAGTGAGTCTTACATCCATGTGTCTGGCACTGCTCCACTAGTTCCAGGAATTTGCTGAGCTTTCATTTATTAATATCATTCATTCTATCTTCCTAAGGCACTCTGAGCTCTAGCATGATAACCTGCTTGGTGGAACCTTGGTCCCTTGGACCCTTCTTGGTGGCTATAGGGTTGTTAATGCTATGTAATCTAAAAATCTTGGATGTTTACCCAGGTCTACTTCTTTTAGTTGCCAGTCAGAAGCTGTGTGATTAATGCCATTTTGTTGCCTTTGGCTTGGTTGGAGCTTGTCTCCTGTTTGACAAAGGAGATGTTTTTTTAGTGGAAGCTGTCATCTGCTTACACTTAATTCTCTCGGCCACTGCTTTTAGAACCTGATCATGACACCACCAGTAGCAGCCTTCACCCAGTGCTTTGGGGGCAGTTACTGAACAGATGTTCCAGTGATCCCTTTCAAGGGAAGAGCAGTCATGACAGGGTTTTGCTGTTCCCTCAGGTATGGAGGTTTGTAGGGCTTAGTAGAATTTCATAAACAGCTTGAACATGGAACCGGACTTGGTGAAAGTTTGAATGCTGCAAAGCTTTTTCACACCTTGTCCATCTTTCTTGTTGTCTCAACCCTACCATCCTGCTTATTCTTTTTTTCTTCCACCCCTGTTGGCACATCTCCATGTATGAGCCACCTCCAATCCTTGCCCTGGACAAAGTCAACTTGGGTCTTAGGGAAATATTCCAGGCCATCTTGTCCCAATGGTCTAGTTCCCTCAATTCCAACTAAACCTTTATGTCTTAGCCTAGACTATGCCACCCACCTCCTGTTTCTTGTCAACCCTCAATTTTCTGACATTTTGTACTCAAATGCCTGCTGTGGCCACCTTTGGGTCTTTCGTGCATCTGTATTAGAGGACTTCCCTTTAAGTAACACTATGAATTCTTCCACAAGGCCACTAAAGGGAAGCGTTAGTATGTTGCGGCTTCTGTATAGCACGGTGCTGCTGAGGTTGCACAGAAAACCAAGCCCCCTACATAGAACGCTGCACTCAAGGGACTCAATTATTGTTAATGGTACCACATACACCTCCAGTGGCCCTGGGCAGGAGGTTATGTTGGTAGATTCAGGCTGTGAATCTACCAGGGAAGCATGACTTGTCCAGCTTGGTGAGCCATGGTTCCATCTATTTGTTGGTCTTTATAGTGGCCACAGAATCTCTTAGGTTTGAATTTAACACCTTCCACAAGCTTCCTCAACCCTTGTTTTCTTTAGAGCCAAGTATCTCAACTTGGCAGGTTTGAAACTCATCCATGCTCAGATCTAGAAAGTCAATTTTGGTGACTACGTGTGCATTCTAATAGAGGCCACAACTTTCCAATGTTCTGTTTCACACATTTTTATTGAAAGGGAAAGCATCGTTCCTGTATGTAGTTATGTTACTGACTGTGTTTACTCAAAATTACCTTTGCACTTCATTGTAACAGACACAATCTTTTGAGTTTTTTTTTTTTTTTTAAATATTTTTTTTTTAACTGTCTTGTTGATTTAGGTTTAGTTCTCAGTTTAAGCTTGCAGGAGTCTGATAATCTGTTCCATGCACATTTGTCATTCTGATGCTTTTTTCCCCATGTCGCATTTTAGATTTCTATCAGTAGTTTTCAGGAGGCGAACTGGTGGTACTTTGCCTAAAATTCCTCAACTTATTCCTCTCTCTTTTTTTTAGGCCAAACCAGCAGTGTTCCATCCACATTACAACCTACAAACATAGTGGCAGTTTAGAGAAACTATGGTATCATCTAGTTATCCTTTATGTGCTATTTTAACTGCTTTTATGTACAGAAAAAAATTAAAGTGGTGTTTGAAAAAGTATACTCCTATGGTTTAAGGGATAGTAAGGCAATTAGCAATTAAACTGACTGAAAGGGCGTTTGGTGTATATTTATATTTACATTTATTCACCTAGCATGCACTTTTATCCAAAATTACATGAAAAAGAGGTCAGGATAATTGAGTAAACATCAGTTTGGGGAACATTTTGGGAACAAGTGTTAATGGACAAGTTTGCATAATTGATCATCACGAAGAAAATGCTCCAAGCCAACTGAACACCACAGATCTAGTTACTCTTATGAGTTTCATACTGATCAGCTCTTTGACTCCTTATTGCCTTCCCAATCAAACATGGAAACTGCATAGGATAAGATGTTCTGTGTGATTGTTGTTCTGTCTTCTGCAGGCATGCTGCAGGTAGGCAGTAGCTGTGATTTATTGTGACTAAGATATAAACGTTTAGGGTCTTGTTGTTCAGCAATACAGTATGATTATCTTATAGTTACTGATTAACAAAGTTGTGTTGCTTTTTTTAGACATTGTCTTAATTCCTATTTGAAACATAGTTGTAAAATAATAAGGAATACTGCCACTGCTTACTAATAGAAATATTAAGGCATTTTAGCTATACCTGCAGTGGAATGTTGCAATGATGAGTCATTGGCTTTGGCTACAGTGTGACATGTTCTGCTGCTTGTGTGTTCATGCATTTCATGTAAAATGGGTAATACAAATGAAATTAGACAATTACATTCTTAACAGCTGTGTTTCTTGAAAAATGTATACCTTTTCTCATTAAGACAAAGTTTTGGATCATAGGCCTTTCAAAGCTTAACTTAACTTTAACTTTTGAGGCCAGACACTATAAATTTTATTGCATTTGTAAGAATAACTCTGGTGAGTCCAATAAAAATAACATATTTATCTCCTCAGTAGTTTGTTGTCATCTTAATATTAATGAACTATGTACTTTACGCATTGGACAACATGTTATCTCTGTGTAGAAGCTGTGAATTTCAAATTTGTCAATTAAATATAAGTAGTTGTAGACCCTTGAAATAAAGTCATTTTATTCAGTCATTTGATTTTCCATCTTCTGTCCAGCAATATTTATCATTTAAACATTGGTGCAAATACATTTAGATGTATGTATGTATGTATGTATGTATGTATGTATGTATGTATGTATGTATGTATGTATGTATGTATATGTGTGTGTGTGTGTGTGTGTGTGTGTGTGTACTAGGCTTTTTCATTTTTTAAGGTAAATAAGATTCATTTAAAATGTAATCAAGAAACTGACAGTTGTCTTAAAAATGTGCTGTTTCTGCAATGTAACACTTTCATAAAGTCTGTTTTGTTTAGTTGATTACACTTTTTAATAAATGATTAAATTTTTTTTGTTTTAGCAGTCAGATATGTCTACGTATGCACCATTTTAAAACTTGTAATTTAAGTCATTTGGGTAAAGAAATAACAGAAAGTCTACACAAGCTAAACTTGTGCATTTAAGAAATGCTAAGCCCATGTATCTGAGGTCTTCGATTCATTGTTAATGCTCATTGATCCATGCATGGCTTTAGCTGTAGAGGGAAGAGAACTGCTGTAGCACGAAGCATCTGAGATTAAGTGTCTTAGTTTGTGGAAAGTCATGATATGCTTTATATTCGTTTGGAATAAAGGAAAAAAAAAATCCAGTTTTGATGTGAACATACCTACACTACTGGGGCTCCTTTATACCAACTGCAGTACATCTGCATAGTGCCTCACTGCAACTGTACCCACATCATTTTTCTTTCTTTTTAATTGTCTTGTTTGTTCAGAACAAAGTGTATGTGTGTGTTTATTTATTTACTTATCTATATATTTGGGCTTCTATACAAAGCAAAATGTCCCCCTGGAGATAAATAAATAAAGCTCTATCTACCTTAATCCACTACATAAGACTACTTTGTTTATGTAGTGCCACTTCAAACTTATGCAACAGGCTTATTCAAGTATCAGAAATCTGAATGAGCTAAAGACAAACTAGTGGAAGATTGAATCCTATTGAATCATCAAGGTATACGGTATTTCTGATGGCACTTTCTATGGTCAGAAATATCAGATTGGCAATATAATAGTGTCACCAAATATCATGACAGGATACATATGCTCTGACAGTTTGAAATACTGTATCACTTAATAAGTAAAGATCAAATGTGACAAACATATTTGTACACTGTTGTGACTCTTAAACATACCAAATACCATACCAGACTGCCTGAAGTCAGTAGGTGGCTGGTAATGTTAACAAAAATGTTAAGTGCAGTACACTTGTGATTATCAGGGTACTGCACTGACATCTCCAGTATTAGTAATGTAAGGCACACAATATTATACGATACAATGCTTGAGGAGTGTGGTACAAATTAGCAGTCTTTGGAGCAGAAACACTTTTTAATGCCGTGATATTTGATTTAGAAAGGTTTTGTTTTTTTATTTTATCATATTAATACTAGACATTAAGCCCGTTTAAAATAACTG
>JANRMT010062817.1:18557255-18570694 GCA_026402145.1 Polypterus bichir lapradei | reverse complement strand
CCGTTTTAACAAGCAGCGTATTGCACTGATAGGAAATAGCTGTGTGTGTATATGTGTAGATATGTATGTATATATATATGTTTATATATGTGTGTGTGTATGTGTATATATATATATATATATATGTATTTGTGTATATATATGTGTGTGTATGTATGTATGTATGTGTGTATGTATATGTATGTGTATATATGTAGATATATATATATGTATGTATATATGTGTGTGTGTATATATATCTATATGTATAGATATGTATATATATATGTTTATGTGTGTGTAAATAAATATATATATATATATATATATATGACAGCAACACTCATCACTCACAACAGTGACAAAACAATTACATTGACAATCATGTTACGTTATTTTCAAAATGTTTCCTTTTCTTTTTCATTGCTTCTTTAACACATTACTTCTCCGCTGCGAAGCGCGGGTATTCTGCTATTTTTATATATTTTAAGCCCTTATAAACTCTCCCGCAGTGTTTATAAATATTCCCCGCAGAGTTATACAGCATAATCCCTTTGTATTCTCTTAGATATTAGGTAAGATTCATTGAAATTATGTATATAAACACACTGTTTATATACAGTAAAACCTACATATTATTTTAAAGATATTGAGTGTCTCCGATATCACATATGTTACAGCCATTACGATAGACAGGGCACCAGCAATAAATACGTACAATGCAACAAAAATAGTATACAGTAAATGTGTGTACAGTGACACTAAACATACGTACATGTACTAAGCACTGTAAGAAGAAAATTAATTATGGTTACTCACCAACAATGACACGATGACTTGTCCGATAACAATGAGTTTAATTTTACTGCACAACAAAGGAAAGCGTTACAGCCCTTGTAAAGGAGCCACTTCAGGCGATTGTGTAGCACTGCCGTTGTTTTTCTTCTGGCAGTCTTCAATCCAAATCCCTAAAGCAGATTCCATCCAGACTACTGCCTTATTACATCCACTTACAACTCGTTTTGCACCCTGGTTAAAAGGACGCTGCAGCCGTAGATCTTATATTCCTTTCCTACTTTTTAAATAAAAAGAATCGTAGCCTTCAACAAATCCAAAACGTTTACCTTTTCGGCAATCGTTAACATCTTCTTCTTGCGCTTGGGCACGGCACCTGAAGCAGTAGCAGATTGTTTTGGAGCCATAATGAAGGGCTTGACTATGCACAAAGATAAACACTAAAGAGCACAACTCTTTACACAGCGAAGCACGTTGATGCTGAATGTGCGAGATGAGACTTCCTGGTTAGCACTGCATATCTCCTGCGTGCTCTGATTGGTTAGCTTCTCAGTCAGGAGAACTTAACTGCGTGCTCTGATTGGTTAGCTTCTCAGCCATCCGCCAATAGCGTCCCTTGTATGAAATCAACTGGGCAAACCAACTGAGGAAGCATATACAGGAAGTAAAAAGACACATTGTCCGCAGAACCCGCGAAGCAGCGAAAAATCCGCGTTATATATTTAGTTATGCTTTCATATAAAATCCGCGATAGAGTGAAGCCGCGAAAGTCGAAGCGCGATATAGCGAGGGATTACTGTATATATATGTGTATATATGTATGTATATATATATATATGTGTATATATATATACAGTATATGTATATATGTATATATATGTGTGTGTGTGTGTGTGTGTATGTCTGACTGATAGATGTATGTTAGTCTTATGTCTGGAGATTTTTTCACAAAGCTGAGTGGGAACAAGAGGACTCATTAAGTGTCACATTTCTAAAGCAATCCAATGCCTTCTAAAGATGGTGCACAAAGTAAGGGCAGTGATTTTGAACTGCAGAGATCTACGGGGCTCTTTTTAATCTGGTTCTATAGACCATCTACAATTAAAAAGTACCCTAAAAACAACCCTATTATACATATAAATGTGTGTTATGAAGGCAGAAAACACATTGTACATTTTAAAAATAAACAGAACCTGTTGCAATGATGAAACCTTTCTGTAACGAGATTTTAAATTGGAATTCAAAGACATCAATGGACTAGTGGTAAGCTTGAACAATATGTTGTTGCACATACTGTGGGTGCTCTTTTGTTCGGCATTATGATGATAGTGTAGGAGTTGATGTAAGTTTAAAAGAACTGGTAGCTATGTTCATGAAAATGTGTACTGCAAAATACACATTTGAAGTAAATGGTGTGTCAACCATTCAAAAGTATTGGCCTTAAGAGAGCTGATAATGAAAAGCAACATGAGATGAAGATTTCAGTATTCAAAACACCTGAAATCAACAAATCTGCCTAATAAAACCAGTAAAGCACCAACAAGGCAGCACAGCATCCTCCTTCTGATTCATATGTAAAACAAGAACTAAAGTAAGTTAAAATTACTGTCTAACTGGAAATGCAAACATACCATGCCAGAATATAGCCATACAACACAATGCTTATCTAAACCCAGCTTGGTGCTGCTATGCCATATAGTGATGCGATAGTCAAAATGACAGAAAGGTATTGTAGCAGAAGAAGTATGTCTTGAGTAGCTGCAGTGGACTGTGTGTATGTCTCCTCTTTCGCAATGTTAATTACAAACATACACATTAATCATTAAGCTTCATTTAGCTTGTACTACTGAGCCCCTGAATGGATAACAGCAATTTTCACTTTACATTTTCTGTCAGCGTCACGCCTTTTGTTCAGTATCTTTTGTTTTCTCCCTGAAAACCTAGTGGTTTAAATCTCATGGACTGGAGAAATTGGGGCGGGTGTTTTAGAAATAAGCTCTGGGGGCATAGCCTTTGCAGCACAGGATTTCACCACTATTCTCTGCAAACTTTTTTTAATGAGTTGTCCCGGACTTGTATTCTTGTTTGAGAATCCCGTCTGGGCCCGCAAGACTAGATATACACATTACCTGCTTTAAGTGTCTAAACCTTCTTATTTCTGATTTCTGTGTTTATAATAACATGGTTTTACTAGCTGTGTTACCCATCTAAGCTGGGTTGAAGTCTAAGTAATCAACATAGATGTCTACATTAACATTTTTAGTACACTTTCAGTTGGAATGTATTTTGTAATGCATGTAGTTTCTTATTCTAACAGATGGCACATCACAAACATTTGTAGTAATGAAATGCATTGTATTTTTAATTCCAACAGATGCTTGTCTGTCATGCTGTTTGGTATGGGATTCGTGAAAGAAGTGGTCATATTTGTGTAGATAATAGAGACGCAACAACTGTACAAATACACAGATACACAGGCAAACATATATTTATCCTTTTATTAAGGTGGATTATTTGCTTTTGTTACTAACTTTACTTTTGTTAACCACACTGTTACTTTTACTTTTGTTAACCACACTAATTTCTATTACTTGTAACATCTGTAGCTTGGCATCGCTATTTGTAATGACATTTTAACTTATAGTCAAACCTACATTATAATTTAATGTTTCGAAGTTTTTCACATAGGGCTGATATGGTTTACTCACACAGAACAATGATCTGAAAGTTGTTTTGTATAAAAGTGTTGATTAAGTAAGTAAATTTAACAGATTTAATTGTACACTATTTTTCTGTACAATACTTCAGCTTTACAGTTTATTTTATTTAGATTTAGTTTGAAAGATTAATGTCCAATTTACATGTACCAAGAATCAAATTGTACATATCCCTGTCTATATGATTACCTGAAAAAAATAGGTTTAAAACCTGAAAAGGATCATTGGCTTTACAAAATTGTATTTTACACTTTTTCACTTCTCCCACACTTTTTCAGTATAATGGTACAAGGGTACTTCTCTTAAATCAGTTTGGTCATAGATGGATTTTTTTGGCCTAGTTTATTTTGCATTAAACAGTATTAAATATGCTGTTTCATCCAAGCCTTTTCATGCAATTTACATTTTTCTTTATTTATATATCACTATATCAATTAAACAGTAAAAGTCTTATGGAATTGAATCTTGGAATCACTGCAGCAGTGCCTTATGTTTTATTCTTACCTGTTGTATGCTAATACTCTGGATCAGTCATTGCTTGTTTGGAAAAATTGTTAATTTGAAACTTCTCTATTTCTACAGCCTCAGTATTACAAATCTTTTATAGTTTTAATGTACAAGGTTATTTTGTGCAAAAAACACAAGGAAATAAAATGAGCAGTGTCTTCTGTAAAATACTGTGTCATGCCCAGTCTTGTAGAAACAGCCTCATATACTACTTTCTCTCTGTCTGACTTGTGCCAACATGTCACATGACCTATCACCAGTATTTGTGTATACCACGCCTCTCTATCACACTGCACCTGCTGCATATCTTTTACATATCCTGCTATGCCAAGCTTCCAGCATTACTCAAATCAAATTCATAAGTTTAATATAAATTGTTGCTGAAGCTCATTCATCTTTCAAAGTGCCCCACTAGGGTGTGCCACAAGCAAGATAGTGAGGATTATTTGGCACTTAGATGGCCTGTCTCTCAGGGAAGTAGAACACTTGACTGGATCTAGCATGCAGCTTTCCCCAAAAATAAAGAGTGCTTGTGTCCTACGTGAGTGACTTTGTCTATGGCTAAAAGAAAATGTTAGACAGATGTGCAATTCACAGTTTAAATTCCATAGATTTACTGTGGTTTGTTCTGTTGGGGAAAATCATCATACAAGTAGCGTCTTTTTGTAAACTGTACATTTTCATAGATATTTATCACTGCAAAAGTTACGTATTAACATGATGTATAATAAAAATATATTAGAAAAAACATAAATAAGGAAATGGCTAAATTACTCTGTCCTGAGAAATGATCATTGAAGTGTGGTTTATAACAGAAGTCAAAAATAAATCAACATATAACTAATATTTGTTGATGTGTATTATGCTAAAATCAGATTTATGCTATATATTATGTGTTAACCACTAACACTAAATACAGATTGAGTAATTTACTTGAAGATATTTCAGTTTCTGGTTATACTAAACATAAGTGAATTGTTTAGCTGACCAAATGTTGTTTGTTCTTGCTTGATATTCATAGTGAAACCAGTTCAGTAAGAAATGTTCCTGAAGGCTCTTGAAATGAATTGAGCTAGCTGTCATCAAGATGAATATTTTTGAGGTGGTGCTGCATCATTTTAGGAATAGAAGTACATGTATGACATATCTTGATTTGTGCTGTGTTATAGTTATGTAACATAACAAACTGAGAGTGTGCAGTATGAAGGATACTGTATACAGTATAGAAAATCATTACATATTTTTTTTTAAATCAAGGTAATGGGGTTTGATTGGGCATTGTGGGGGTGGGGACTGGAGTCTATCCTGGCAATTCCGGACAAAGTGCTGGCTCAAACCAAGACCCATTTATACACATTTCAGGATATGTGAGGAAAAACAGAGTACTTGAAGGAAAACTTGCAGAGACAATAGGGCTGGGCAATATATTAAATTTTCCATTTGATTCAGTATTTAGGAAAAATCAGTGTACTTTAATATGACAATATTCTGTATTTCTGATTTTTTGAAAAGTCTTTTGATAAGTAAATAAAATATGCAGTCTCCATTGCTCTTTCTAAGCGTATCTACATCCATTCTGCCTGTGTTGCCTGGTGGTGGTGATGATTATAAGTATAAAATGGAGCAAGAATTACAGGAACAAAAGGTTTAAACAAGGTAGTGTTAGGTCTACTTTTTGGAAATAGTTTTGTTTTACTCTGGATAATAGTGCAAATAGTTTAACATCTAATGTTAAAACGCATTATTGTAAAATATATGAATGAAGAGGCCATCTAGGCATGTGTGGTGCTTGCAACTAGTCCTGTTGCCTCTTGCAAAACAGGTCTCTGCAAATGACTGAATAAGCAACTGGTGGAAGGAGCTTTACAGCTACAGTGACTTACCTTTTTGCAAAACCCACTTTTGCCATCTTACTCCCTAAAAAATATTTTTTCACTTTGTCAGTGGTCAGACAACTATACTAACCAGTAATACACACCAAAAGCGACACATCATCTCTGCAGTGTACTGAAACATTACAAGTGGGAATAAAAGCAGCAGCCTTCATAGCTTTCTTTTATGTTAATTTAGTGATCATGTATTATTTATGGAGAAAACTGGATTTGTTTGGGAACCCCTCTCAGCCTGCATAATAATTGACTCTGCTTTCAACAAAAAAGATAACAGTGGTATGTCTTTCATTTCCTAGGAACATCTGAGTACTGGGTTGTTTTCCGAACAAAGATTTTTAGTGAAGCAGTATTTAGTTGTATGAAATTAAATCAAATGTGAAAAACTGGCTCTGCAAAAATGTGGATCCCCTTATAATTTTGCTGATTTGAATGCATGTAACTGCTCAATGCTGATTACTTGCAACACCAAATTGGTTGGATAAGCTCGTTAAGCCTTGAACTTCATAGACAGGTGTGTTCAATCATGAGAAAAGGTATTTAAGGTGGTCAGTTGCAAGTTGTTCTTCCCTTTGACTCTCCTCTGAAGAGTAACAGACAGCATGGGATCCTCAAAGCAACTCTCAAAAGATCTGAAAACATACTGAATATTGTTCAGTATCATGGTTTAGAGGAAGGCTACAAAAAGCTATCTCAGATGTTTAAACTGTCAGTTTCAACTGTAAGGAATGGAATCGGGAAATGAAAAGCCACAGGCACAGTTGCTGTTAAACCCAGGTCTGGCAGGCCAAGAAAAATACAGGAGCGGTATATGCACAGGATTGTGAGAATGGTTACAGACAACCCACAGATCACCTCCAAAGACCTGCAAGAACATCTTGCTGCAGATGGTATATTTGTACATCGTTTTGCAATTCAGTGCAATTTGCACAAAGAACATCTGTATGGCAGGGTGATGAGAAAGAAGCCCTTTCTGCACTCGCTCCACAAACAGAGTCGCTTGTCGTATGCAAATGCTCATTTAGACAAGCCAGATTCATTTTGGAACAAAGTGCTTTGGACTGATGAGACAAAAATTGAGTTATTTGGTGATAACAAAAAGCGCTTTGCATGGCGGAATAAGAACACCGCATTCCAAGAAAAACACCTGCTACCTACTGTCAAATTTGGTGGAGGTTCCATCATGCTGTGGGGCTAGTTCAGGGACTGGGGCCATTGTTAGTCGAGGGTCGGAATTCAACCCAATATCAAAAATTTCTTTAGGATAATGTTCAAGCATCAGTCACAAAGTTGAATTTACGCAGGGTTTGGATATTCCAACAAGACAATGACCCAAAACACAATTCGAAATCTACAAAGGCATTCATGCAGAGGGAGAAGTACAATTTTCTGAAATGGCCGTCACAATCCCCTGACTTGAATATCGTCGAAAATCTATGGGGTGATTTGAAGTAGGCTGTCCATACTCGGCAGCCATCAAATTTAACTGAACTGGAGAGATTTTGTATGGAAGAATGGTCAAAAATACCTCCATCCAGAATCTAGACACTCATCAAAGGCTATAGGAGGCGTCTAGAGGCTGTTATATTTGCAAAAGGAGGCTCAACAAATTTATGTTCTTGTCTAATTTTGTTACGATGTATATTGCATATTTTCTGTTAATCCAATAAACTTAATGTCATTGCTGAAATACTACTGTTTCCATAAGGCATGTCACATATTAAAAGGAAGTTGCTACTTTGAAAGCTTAGCCAATGAGAAACAAAAATCCAAAGAATTAAGAGGGGTTCCCAAACTTTTTTCATATGACTGTATCATTTAATTTTTGGAGTCTGTATAATTTTTTTTTTTTAGAGCTTCCTAAGCACAAATATTAGGTTATTTTAAATTGGAGGATGTCATACAAACAACCATGTTACTTTTTTGATTTGGATTTAGTAATAGACTAATTCAGTATCAGTTAATGAAACAAAAAAATCTCAAATTTTAAAATGGCAAATTGTAATAGAAAGATGCAACTTCTGTGTGTATTGGCATTGAAAGTGAAAGTAACATTTCATTGGGTAGTTGCAATGGCTCTTTTTCCACTGAAACATCTCTGCCAAATGTTTCGCTGGCTTTGGCCCTGTAAAACACCTATACTGTAGATAAAGAATGATTCAAGAAGCCGTTAAGGACACTGGATACAAACTACAAGTTGACTAACCATCAAATTACAGTATTTACTACTTTTGGTGAATGTTATAAAATGAATATTTGCACGAATTATTGCAGAATGGATGTTTCAGACATGAAAAATCATGCTTCTGCAAATGCACAATGTGAAACCACTAAAAATGATGTAGATCATAAAATATATGTACAGTATACATGCATTTTGATCTGTGATTAGCATGGTAATTGTCTTTCTTTATATATAAAAGTCAAACAAAGAAATAAGAAATCAACATTTACTGAGATGATAGTGACTAGCAGAGGCATATACTGGTATAACAGGCAAGGGGTTGAACATAATGCATCTAAGACTACGTCCATAGTACTACAGTTTCATTTAAAATGATATTTTTAAATCAATAAGATCTTCATCCATACTAGTATTTTCACATTTTTACAAAAGAATCTCTATCCACACTAAAATGAGTGAAAACTCATAGAACATAGACATTCTCCTACACTGGGCATACACATGTTGCTGGAAAAATCCCTGAAGGGGCAAACCTACAGCAACCTGTACATTTGCCTTTTGCTCATGTATGCAGCATTCAGACTATGCACAATGAATTTAGATGCATACAGGTAAGCAATGCAACAAGTGCCACGGAAAGCAACTACTCTATGTCCGCTATCTATCTTATAGTGTTCTTTCTATCTATCTTATAGTGTCTTTCCTATCTATCTAATTTGTGGTGCACGGAACCCTTTCAGAATTAACTAATGTTATGAGTGGTGTCCAGCAGCAGTCCCTCTGTGCTGGGGCTGCTGCTATTTTTAAGGGCAATAGTCCCAGCACTAACCCCTTCAAGCTTTGTTAGGTTAAATGGCCTGTTCTCCTCTACATTGTTCTAATGATCTAAAACATCAAAATAAGATTATGAGAATGAGATATTGTAATGAGCAGACCACATAATAAGCACAAACAAGTTAGAGTTTGTGTTTTAAAAAAAAAAAAAAATGCATTTTCGTCTGTCCACATTATAAAGCTGAGGCTGTGTTTTCAGAAGTATACGACTCTAGAGAGTATTTTGTTATGTGGATGAAAGGGAAAATGGAAACTAATGTCTGTGTTTTTAAACAAAAGTGTGGTAGCATGAACAGGGCCTAATGCAAACTCAAAAATAACTACAGGGAATATAAAATAAAAATGGTTGTAAAAAGCATGTTCTTTGAGCCATTTCTTCGAGCCACTGCTATTCATGAAAATATTACATTTTGAAAACAATTCTCTAATATTTAATGAAATGAGAAAATCCACCAGGTTTTTCTCCTTGTATATAAGTCCATGTTTCAGGTCAAATTAATCACAATATCAATTTAAGTCCATATAGCCCAGCCCTGATCTGTGTAGAAAGAACTTATAAATTCTACACAGACAATAGCTGTATGGTGAATTTAAACCCAGAATGATAGATCTGTGAGGTAGCAGCACTGACCACTGTGCAAGTGATGCTTTAAGCATCACTAGAATGGAAATGGAATGAATAAAAAAGCTTTGTCACATTCATGTATTTGATTCAGCTTTTCTTAAAAGTAACTTAGAAATCACAAGTGTAGAATTAATAGTAGTACCAAACAACCTATTCCCCCAAATCCCCATTTCCACAATGTGTTTAATAATGATGAAGCAAGTCAGGATGATTAATGAACTGGCCACTTTTGTGATTTATAGTCCACTCCTTTTCTTTTTAAGCCACATAATTTAGATCTTTTTAGAAAGAGTATGTACCTCTTTACAGATATCACTACTGACATACAATTCACTTTTTCTGCTGTTTCCACTAGCAGCCTACATGAGTGAGTTACAATCAGTTGCTTAGTGCCTGGGACTAAGCTGTCAGTTCTTAAGATTTACCACCTTATTGATTACATAACAAAACAGTAACATCCTTATTGTGTGTAATTTTTACAGCAGCTTGTTCCATTGTGGCATATGTGCAGACAAAACTGTTCTGTGTAAATATTTTAAGTCTCTACTACGGTATATTCCCACAGACTGTCATACAGATCTTTCCACCTCTTTGAAGAGCATTTGGCTTTGTCAAGCTCTTAAGCTAAACTGTCCTCTAGCAAGAGCTGTATCACCTCCAGTGTTCTTATTAAAGAACAAGGTTTGTGCTCAACAAAAAGAAAATTTAATTTTCCTGTTTTTTGTTTTATTTTTCAAGTGAAAGTGGTAAATTGAGAGTAATTTGAAGAATTCTATTTTAAATTTGAGAATACTTTTGTGACTTGTATTGTGCCTCTGAGTAGTCATGTTTTGTAGAAACCTCTCAGGAATGTTGTCTAACGAGCAGAAAGGCAGACACTGGGTATTTGGTAGATTTGCTGCTACTTGTCTTATTCTTCTGCATGTCTTAGACTTGTTTCTTCAGCCACATTCCTCTCTGCTTGCATATTCTACAGAGTCTGTGTCAAGTGAGCGACATCTGGTGATTCTGAATGTACAGCAGCTTAGACATATACTGGAATACAGCAAACCATGGCAATCTAAAACCCTAGGAATTTGTTTAACACTGGAAAATACAATGTAAGAGTATTTGTACAGTTTTTTTTTTTTTATTTGTGTGCGGTTCACCATGTTTTGTAATTAAAATCTATGCACTGTTTGCAAGCAGCATGGATACAAAGCTTTTATGAGGCTTGTGAATGAAAATAAAATGTACAATTACAGAATTTTTTGCTGTAGATATATATAGATTAATCCCACTAGATACTAGAAGGAAATTTTTTAAATTAACTTCAGTATAATACTTGTTAGTGTATTTTCAGCAGACACCTTTACCCAAGGCATCTAGCAAGATCAGAATAAATTACATTGATTATACAGTATAAATATTCTTCATACTGTACAGCATAATTATATTAAAATGTGAATAGGAGTTTGTGTGTGTGTAAGAATGTATGTGAATATGTCAAATTCCCCAACCTTATGGTTTAAAGGCCAAGGCTTTTCTTCAAAGTCATACTATCGTAAATTACTTTATTAGCAATTTATATATCACATGTATTTATTTTTGAAGTGTTTTCTTTGGGTTTTGCCCACAACACCTTAAAAGCCACAACGAGCCAGTTCAGATTTCTATGATGTACGTTAGGTGACTAGTTCAGCGTCATACAGTGAGTCAGATTTGGGGACTACTTTGAAAACCTTGTGGGTTACAGTCAGCATTTTATTTTCATACTTGCAATGATGACTCTTAAGAATGTGGTTACAGAATTTTCATTTAGGGTGAAACAGCAAGGTAGGTAATAAGCATTCTTTATTATTTTTTTGAGCACACACAGCAATTCTCAACTTGGTGTTTGTAAACACATTAACAAAATATTTTCATTAGGTAAGTGGTAGAAAGCTTTTGTTCTAATCTACAGTGAATTTTGTCCCTATTTTCTTTTTTTTACAAAGGTTGATTAGCGTGAGTAATGTATTTAAAAGCAGTAGACTAATAAGTGTATTTAATTTTTTACTATAATAAATAAAACATTACATAATCTTATAAATCTTACAAATATAGATTGTTGACATTATTGCTGGTGCTTTATTTATTTTTTACTTCTATGCTGTTATTAATCTTTTTTTATTATTATTGTACTACCCTTGTATTATCTACCCTCAAGTGTCAGGTTTGATTGCTGTGCCATTTATTACAGTTACTACCTTATCTGGTTGATGGCTGTGTAATGCACATGCTATACTTTTTCTGTTATGTAATTTTTGGTTTCTTTGTGCCGTTCAAGATATGTCAATATGTCCATCCACCTGATCCTAATACAGTTTTAGGGTTACTGGAGCCCATCACAGCACTGTTGAGCATATGCCAAAAGCCAACCCTGGATGCAGTGTTGTAACATGTGAAATCTTATTGTAAAAGAAGTGTTTAAGTTGCATCCATTGTTTCTGTGAGCATTAGACTAGAATCTGTATACTTGTATACTTGAGAAAAAAAAATAAAATCCACCTATAGACCAGCATTGTTAATTTAATCTTTATAGTTTTCAGTTTAAAGACATATTAACAGAAATTACGGAATGAAACAAGCTGACATCATAAATTTGTATGACAGTGTCAAACATGATTGTGGCCTGTGAATGGGTGCCCTTGCAGTCCCCAAACCCCAAAAATACCAAAAAAAAAAACTATGAATGTAAGTGAAAAAAGGTTTTAATACAATTTTCTTCTGCACTCCACCTGATTCCAGGATCACCAAAGCACTGGCCACTGGCTTCTTTTATACCCAAATTCTGGACCACTTCTGAGGTTACTTTGGCCTCCTTTGAAATATTTCCAGGTTAGAGATAACGTTACAAAACCCATGGAATTGTCTGCCTGTGGCTCACCCTGGCAGGCCCCAGGTATCTGTGCCAGACTGCTGCCCCATTTCTAACCAAATGCCCAGACAAACCTGAAAGGACCTCAATAGCAGCCTCCTGCTACCCGCAGTTACAGGGTTGGAGAATGTGCACTCTTTTATTGTGCACTCCTTCCACTATATTTACGTCCCTTAAGCAATTCAATTGATGCATTTGTCTGTAACTCCAGCTGATATCCCTGCTGGGGCAGGTTACGCTTTCCTTCTGTCCAGGATGTGTTTCTGAGCCTGTTGAAAAGGCCTTGACCCTGATCACGTTTACAATGATGTACAACCAAGCTCAGCTATATTGTGGCCATTTAAGATTATCATCATTAAATCTTTATTATATCAATCTCCCATTTATGTGCATTAAAATCTTGCAAAATAAATATAATGCTTGTCATGGAGTTAGTTCACCCCATCTTCTGTGTTAGGTAGGCAAATGTCAATGTTTTAAAATCAAATTGATTTGTGGATTGTAGTTCAAAAAAGGTATCAAAAGAATACCAGTGTATGCCATGGCTTTCATGTTGTGAATTGTCTTCAGGTCTTCAGTGTTGCATTATTCCATGATTTCAACTCCTTGGAATTTCAATACACTTCCTTAAAAAATATATTACTTTCAACTTAAGTACTTGGACTTCAGAAGACAGCTGATGTGAATCATGACATCCCCACTGTAGGTAAATAAAATGGACGCTTGTTGTGTTTTATTTGCTATATTTTCATAATCCAGGCAGCACAGTGTTGCAGTAATAGTGTTTCTGCCTTGCAGTAAGGAGACCAAGGTTTGCATTCTGGGTCCTCCTTGCGTTCAGTTTGCATTTTCCACCCATGTCTGTATGGCTTTCCTTTGCGTGTTCTGGTTTCCTCTCGCAGTCCAAAGACATGCAAGTTAGGTAAATTGGTGACACAACATTAACTCTAGTAGGTGTGTAGTGTATGCATGTGTGGGAGTTTTTATACCCTTTGGCACCATATACAGG
>JANRMT010062817.1:18520714-18547255 GCA_026402145.1 Polypterus bichir lapradei | reverse complement strand
TATAGTTGGCTCTGACCTTTCTTACACAGAGCATCAGTATTGGCAGTCCAGTCCAATTTTTCATCCAGCTGCAATCCCAGGTATTTATAGGTCTGTACCCTCTACACACAGTCTCCTCTGATGATCACAGGGTCCATGAGGGGCCTGGGCCTCCTAAAATCCACCACCAGCTCCTTGGTTTTGCTGGTGTTAAGATGTAAGTGGTTTGAGTCGCACCATTTAACAAAGTCTTTGATTAGCTTCCTGTGCTCCTCCTCTTGCCCACTCCTGATGTAGTCCACAATAGCAGTGTCATCAGCAAACTTTTGCACGTGACAGGACTCCGAGTCATATTGGAAGTCTGATATATATAGATTGAACAGGACCGGAGAAAGTACAGTCTCCTGCTGCGCCCCTGTGTTGCTGAACACAATGTCAGACTTGCAGTTCCCAAGACGCACATACTGAGGTCTGTGTGTATGATAGTCCACGATCCATGCCACCAGGTGTGAATCTACTCCCGTTTCAGTCAGCTTGTCCCTATGGAGCAGAGTTTGGATGGTGTTGAAGGCGCTAGAGAAGTCCAAAAACATAATTCTTACAGCACCACTGCCTCTATCCAAGTGGGAGAGGGATTAGTGTAGCATATAGATGATACATATAGATCATACATTCACATTTAAAATGAGTCCAATCACTTTTGTGTTCTTTTGTGGAATAAAAGCCACAGTTGCTTTTAATGTTGCAGGAATTAAAATTTTTTTATTCACATTCAAAAAGTGAAAATTGTCTGTTTAAATAGGATGTTTTATATATGATTTTTTTAAATTGTTCATTTGTTTAGAAGTATTGGTAAGATTTTTCATTTCTATGTGAAGACGTTTATTTTTTTTAATGAAAGATAATTGTACTTGCTAATGAAATACACAATGATAGCATTTTTTTAATTTATTCAGTCCCCAAAGATATATAATACAGTATATGCTAATGTTAATGATAAAATGGAAAGCTATAATTGGAATTATACAGTGATGTAAAGCTAAAAAAAAAGTTAATGCAACAATAGTGGAATAAATTTAACATGGTCAATGCTGCTTTAGAGTAAGGCTTTATATCTAACTTTTTAAGCAGGTTCTATACTGCTTCCTTTAGCAATTACAAAGCACCAAAGCAAGTGTATGAATTTGTTTTCAGCAGGAGGCAAGAAAATTGTTATAATTCTGCTCTTTACCTCTCCTTCTCTTACACGTAAAAATACAATCAGCCTTAAAAGCCTTTAGTTGCAATAAGCAAGACTTGTTTTCAAGTTAAGAAACCTACCATTCTTGAGCTGTCCTTGATTTTTTTATCATATACTTATATGCAGTATTGTACTATAAAACCTTCCAATTTAAAAGTTGCATTAAGGTGAAAAATGATCGATGCTTAATCAACCATAATATTTTTTTTTTTGTTTCTTATTGCATGCAGTTCACTTATTTGCATAGCTGGAGCAAGTTCTGTGTTTTCTGTTGTAGATCATTATACTAAATTGTTCATGCTGATCCTCTTTCTCCTGTTTTTCACTTAAAAGATTGCACACTACTATGATCAAATATATGTGTAATAACATATTTCTTAATGCTATGGAAGAAGAATGCTAAAAAAAAACATGCTATTGAGACTCAGCTGTTGGTGGTGGGCAAATTGGCACCATACGTTTGTTAACAAGAGCACACTAAACAACTTTGCCTCCGAGTCCTCTTCTCTAAATGACAGCAGTTTGCATCATAGCAAGGGTGTATGTTTGGCTAGAACATTTTTTTCTGTTGTACCATTGATTGCATTTATCAGTCTTTATCTTTGGTGTTGCATATTATTTTAATATAGCTTTTCTTGTTCTTTGTGCAATCAAAAAGTCAGTTGTTTGTGGAAATCTATTGACTGTGGCTAAAATGTTTTTTCTAAGCAGTTATTGTCAATGCATCTAACTGGCTCAAGACATTTGATTAGTTGCCAGAAGCCTTTTCTGTCAACCAAGTGGATTGATGACATGTTCGTTCTATCTTTGCACACGTCCTGTTTGTGATTTCCTCTACCTGCTGGTCATCTTTTTTTCTTTGATTTTTGCAAATGCTCACCATATGGCAGGTGCTGTTGTTAGACCTACGTAGTAACATTCTTGTTTTTATGTGATAAAGAATTGAACTTGAACTTTGTCAGGCAACATAGTTACTAGGCCTTGTACAGGGACTGACTTGCAAAGCCTCTACAGCCCACTTCTATGGACACATACTGTGGCTGCCACCCCCATTCTACTGCACTTAACCACAAAGTCTATATACTTGACTTTCTTCCTCTAGCTAGTTTACTTCATGTGTTTTTCCCAAGGAACCATGAGTTCCATCATGACCCCCTGTCTTGATGTCTCAGAGAACAACATTATATCTGTGATCTTAGGGTGGTCTCTACAGTTTTCTCCAGAAATTGCAGCTGTTTTCCTAGGTCCAATTTCATCGGCAAGTCAGCCGCTGTTGTAAGTAACCCTTAATTGAGATTCGGGCTTTGCTCCTGCTCTGACAGAAATGACACACTGCCTTGCTGGTCGCAGTTGTTTAGTCTGTACTATGGCACTACAGTCTTTTCTGCAGTCTGATTAACACACTGCAGTTTGTTTTGAATGAATACATGCATTGCTACACCAGACTTATGGAAAAGGTGAGTATGGGTTCAGTGACTGCTCTGTAAAACTGCAACGGGTAGTGATTGGGACAGGTTAAACTTCTTAAATTGACAAAACAAAAACACATGGATAATTCTCACGCATTAATTTTCTTCTGACCGACGTGCTGTGCAGTTTAAACGTTCCACGCAGCCACGTTAATTCCCATTTTCGGTGTGACAAATGTCTTTCCTTGGCCAGTGGTCCATTTCTCACCAGTACCCTGGATCCTCAGTTCTCGTTAATAAGCTGCCCCGGATTCAGTAGCATGAGCAAATGAGTTCGATTCAATTTCTGTACAGGTTCTTGCCTGTTTTCCCCAGTGTCCTGGTTCTGGTTACCTTGGCGGGTTTACCACCCTCCTCCTCTCTTGTGATCATCCTTGTCCTAGTTAATTCTGCAGATAGCATGGCAATATTTGCAGCTCCTAATTTTAAGGGTTGGTCTGAAGTATTAGAGTTTTCACAAAATGTAGGTATTGTCTTATGGCACATATTTAACCTGAAGGAGTCATTTTTCCATATTGTGAAAAACCTACTTAGAAAAACTGAAAGAGTAGATTGTGTTGGTAATACAGTATGTATTAGATGGTAATACTAATTCTTTTATTTGCTGGCTCTTCTGATAAATTATTATTCCCCACAGGTAATTCAAAACATGACAGAAAATGTTAATGACTAGACCTTGGTAGTTGTAGTAGTAATAATTTTCATACACAGAATGCAGCTTAAAGCACTTTATACATTTTTAATGCAATCTGCATTATGATTATAAAGATAAAAAGAGCTTCTTGTAGTCTGTTTGAATGCTATAATAACAGTAATAATAATGTTATTATAAACTAAGCATCCACAGTTAAATACACAAAGTAGCTTATTTGTATATATATGTTGGTGTAAATTAATGACTCTCTTATTATTTTACTATCGTTAAGGTCCTGTAGCAACTGAGGAGAAGTCTCAGTCTTCAGTAGTTTAAGAATGAAAAAACATTTTAACAAGAGCCACATGGTCGCCCAGCTCCTGCTATTATGCTGAGGTCACTGTAGTGATAATACTCTTCAAACTGGAGACTCATTCCATGGGACAGCTGGGGATATTTGACAATGGGCAGTGTTACATGCCAACTGAGACGTATACCAAGACCCAGGAAGGAATTGATAAAATTGATGACCATGTTAACCTTCACAAATTTTATTACATGCCAACCCAGCAGTATATAACAATAACCGTTCACCCACCCATCCATCCATTTTCTAAACCCACTTATCCAAGACAGGGTTTCCGGGAAGCATTGGGCATAAGACAGAACAATCCTTAGATGGAATACCAGACCATCACAGGGTGAACACAAGCACCAGGGGCCAATTTAGCATCACCTATCCACCTAACCTGTATGTCTTTGGACTGTAGGAAGAAATCCACAAAAACACGGGGAGGCAATGCAAACTGCATACTAGTGCTAGGAGGTATACCGGTTCAACCCGCAAACCGTTTTGTATTTTTGTTATGATTTTTCTTATACTGCAATACTGGTTTAAATAGCCTAAACAACTTTCGGAATGAGGCACAGCGGGAAACTGTTAAGGGGGGGACCCTTTTCACTGCTACACCGCTAAACACGCATGCAACGGAGTACATGCATTAGTGGAGGTATTGAGCGGTAAAAATATACAGAGAATATTCAGAAACTGAAACTGCAGCAGACGATAAAGTTGAACATGATGACACAGAAGAACTTTTGCCAAAAAAAGGAGGCGTGTCTGTTGTCTGGAGATAAAAGGTTTTAAAAGGTCGGATGTGGACCAAACAGCTATTTACTGCAAATGCTGTCGAGCTAAAGTTGTCACCAGAGGCGGCAACACAAGCAATTTGCTGTACCACTTTAGCTGCAAACATGCTTTAGTGTACCATGAATGTACGGAACTAAGATTGGCACCCCACGTCCTCAGGTAGAACTGAAAAAGCTATAGGACTCTCAAGTCAGACGCCACTTGTAGACGCGTTTGCTAGAGGTACTGCCTACGACAAAAAAAGCAAGTGGTGGATCAAGATACCCAACGCCATTACAATCCATATAGCTAACGTGTCAGTGGACAGAGATTGTTAACATTAACAGAAAGTGTAATTGGTTTACAAAAAATATTTACTACTTCTTTCTTCTTTTTTCAGCTGCTCCCGTTAGGGGTTGCCACAGCGGATCATCTTTTTCCATATCTTTCTGTCCTCTGCATCTTGTTCTGTTACACCCATCTCCTGCATGACCTTTCTCACCACATCCATAAACCTTCGCTTAGGCCTTTTTCCTTTCCTCTTCCCTGGCAGCTCTATCCTTAGAGCATCCTTCTCCCAATACACCCAGCATCTCTCCTCTGCACATGCTCAAACCAACGCAATCTCACCTCTCTTTGTCTCCCAACCATCCAACTTGAGCTGACCTTCTAATGTCCTCATATCTAATCCTATCCATCCTCGTCACACCCAGTGCAAATCTTAGCATTTTTAACTCTGCTACCTCCAGCTCTGTCTCCTGCTTTCTGGTCAGTGCCACCGTCTCCAACCCATATAACAGCTGGTCTCACTACCGTCCTATAGACCTTCCCTTTCACTCTTGCTGATACCCGTCTGTCACAAATTACTCCTGACACTCTTTTCCACCCATAAAATCATATCAGCACTCTCTTCTTCACCTCTCTTCCACAATCCCCATTACTCTGTACTATTGATCCCAAGTATTTAAATTCATCCACCTTTGCCAACTGTACTTCCTGCATCCTAACCATTCTGTTGTACGAGGGAAGTGCGACAGTGGTGAGGTCTGTGGTAGGAGCGACGGATGAATTCAACGTGGAGGTGGGATTACATCAGCGATCAGCTCTGAGCCCTTTCTTATTTGCAATGGTGATGGACAGGTTGACAGACGAGATTAGATAGGAGTCCCCATGGACTATGATGTTTGCTGATGACATTGTTATCTGTAGCAATAGTAGGGAGCAGGTTGAGGAGACCCTGGAGAGGTGGAGATATGCTCTAGAGAGGAGAGGAATGAAAGTCAGTAGGAATAAGACAGGGTACATGTGTGTCTCCTTGTACTCCTGTCTACTTTCTGCATCTCTCTGACTATCCCACTTCTTCTTTGCCATCCTCTTCCTCTGTATACTCTCCTGTATTTCTTCATTCCACCACCAGGTTTCCTTTTCCTCCTTCCTCTTTCCAGATGTCACACCAAGCACCCATCTTGCTGTCACCCTTACTACATCTGCTGTAGTTTCCCAGCTGTCTGGTAACTCTTCACTGCTACCCAGTGCCTGTCTCACCTCCTCCCTAAACTCAACCTTGCAGTCTTCCCTTTTCAACTTCCACCATTTGTTCCTTGGCTCTGCCCTCACTCTCTTCCTCTTGTTGATCTCCAAAATTCTATATCACAGTATTTTTCAAAATTATACCGGTTTCACAGTATTCAACAGTATTTTTTTCCCATGCATTAGTGGATGTTGACCACATTTTTCACCGTAATTACTGCAGTAGACTGGCTAAGAATAACCTATTCCACTATCATGAGCATTGTACATTGTACAAAAAAACATTTGAATGTGTTCACAAGTATTAATACAGGTTTGCATGGCCCCATAAAGTGATAGTTTTCAAGGGGGTGGCACTAATGAAGGAAAGGAATCACATTGCATGACAGTTGCAGTCAAAATATAGAACCTTTTTATTGAAACAATTTTGCAAACAACTTAAACTTGAATTTTGACTACATATTTTCAACCATCCAAAGAGGCATTTAGATTTAGTAAGATATCCAGAGGTGCTTGTCAAAAGTTGTATTGTACTGAACATGTCTTAGAAAAGGAATAAATAGTAAATATTTTTTGTAAACCAACTACACTTTGTTAATGTTAACAATTTCTGTCCACTGACACGTTATTGATGGTAAAGTTGTTTAAAAAGTCACTTTAAACTGCATAATATTTAAACTAATAAATAATAATAAAATAAATAATAGTGCAACTTCCAGTAATAATACTATTACTTCAAGACTTCAAGCCCAAGGGGGTATTTTCCGTATGTCGCTTAAATCATCCGAGATCAGATGCCTCATCTTGGATGAGTTAATGCCGGTGAAACTCATCCGGGATAAGTCGGTTTTTCAAACGCAGCTGTGTAGTAGATTAGTCTAGCTGGATCTAATCATCCGCGATGAATGCGCGGGCCTGCACTGATTGAAAAGCCCATATATATTGAGTCTAGAAAACATGATCAGCAAGTCTTTGATAGGCTGCAACAAAATGACGAAAGAACATGCACATTTTTTTTTCTTTCCTTCACACAAGCGGAGCAGGACCCTTTATTCGAAAAATATGAAGAATTTCAAGATTTAATATGCACAAGGGATAACACTGCAAAAGCAGCCCAAAACCAGAAAAGACGGCTGGCAAAAACTGGGCGACAAATTAAACGCTAAGTAGTGTGCATTGTACTTACTGAATGCAGCATTTCATTTCTTATGTGTCAGATTAATTATTATTTAATATGTCATAATTCCAGATCAAACATGAGCACAAGGAGAACATGGGAACAGGTTAAATTGAAGTACAAGAATATACTTCAAACTGGTAAATATTGGTATATAACTATTTAAAGAATTGTTGACATAAAGAATCATATATAAAAAAACATTAATTTTAAAGCTAATAAGAAGGCAGACAAGAAAAAAACAGGTAGAGGTCCATGTGGTCCAGACCTAACCCCTGCAGAAGAGTTGGCTCTCCAGCAAAATGCTCATTGCCCTGTTTCTGAGGGCATTCCGGGGGAAGCTCCTCCTTAGAACCAGTGGCAGGATGCAGTGGTCACTTCATTTCAGGTAAAGGATGGTCATTGCATATATTTGTCCTCAATGTGTGCCATAGGCATGGTTCCATATAGCCCTCTTTTTTGTTGGATCAGTTGCAGGGAATGTCATATCCCTAGAACTTGTGTCTGACCAACAAGATATTGACGAAGGTCAAATATTTGATGAAGACACTGTGTCTGATTATTGGGAGGAGAGGTACATTTTCCAAATAATGTTTGATCAAACTCCAATCTGATCAGTCCCATGTGCCCCAATCACATTTGGAAATCATGGGTAATGAGAATGTTAGGCTGATTGTGAGATTCTTTAAGGAACTGTGGGTGTTTTTGCCTGTGCATTACCTACCTGCAATGGCATGAAACGCCTCTTTTATTGTCTGCACACTCAGGTGTCCAGGAAACACTATGAAAACCCGAAGAAAATATTTCAGAGCCAAACAGACTCCACGAATTGCCTGGCAAACTGCACTCTTAGATAGATTTTCCGTATTGCCTACAGTATTTAAAAATGCATACTGCATAAACAGCATACTGTCTGTGTGGTTGTGAGAGCCTGACTTCACCTAGTTTGACGTCGAATATAAGGTGCTAATAATGTGGTGTCTTTCGAAAAGAATTTCCTCTTGGAGCAATAAAGGATCTTGCCGATCGCGCAAAACCCTCTCTATATGAAATTCTCTTCTTATAATTTGTGCACCGATATCAATTGGTTGCTCATTCATGAATGGCGAAGCCATGACTGAATGAATTCCACGCACGGACACTGATTAAGTGTGTGAGCTAATCCTTGTTTACATAGAACAAACCTGCTCCGAGCAGGTTTGAGGATTTGGATGTGCTGCTATGACAACACATCCAGCAAGAGTTTCGAAAAACCAACAGATCCAGGATCCAAATCGTCAACAATTACATCCGGCTGAATGAGTAATCCACGTACGAAATATACCCCTCAGGTGCATTACACAGTATTAACCAAATAAAAATAATGTAAAACAAGTGCAACTTGGTGATGACATCTTTACCAACTGAACCATCATTTAGGCAAATTGCGTTAATATGGACCTTGCTTCAAGCTAAGCTATATACATAAATAATAAAACTGCAACTTGCATTTATAATGCTATTTGTGGTATAGCCCTATGGAATCCTATTAGGGCCACGGTGAAGAGAAAAAAATGCAGACATGGAAGAATAAAGAAACTATGTGTTGACATTTTCCACTTTATTCTCGCCATTTATGTCGAGATTAAAGTCGACATTTCCACTTTATTCTCATATTTTATAATTAAAGTAGAATATCGTAAACTAAACTTCATCCTCAAATCAATGTTTAATTTACTAGATTTTCTCAAACCCCATCATAAGTTAATGTACCACATTAAATGCTTTGTGTTTTGTGTTCCCTGACCCAGTTGTTAATCACTACGCACTTCTTAAACTGACTTGCTCTACACTAAGAGGAGGCGCAGGCAGCGATCACCGCAAAGAATACATTCACTTCATGATATTCCTACTCTTTGAAAATGTAGAATGCTAAGATATATACTTGATATCATTTTCATGATGAAATGCATTAAAGCAGGTATTAAATATGCACGGCAGTGTGGCGGTAGTGCTGCTCCCTCGCAGTAGGGGGTCCCCAGGTGTACGTTCAGTGTAGAGAACTTTATGGTAGGTGTGACGAAGCTCCAAAAAACTGGATGTATGCATGGGTATCGCACAGGTTTAACTTAAATATTGTGTAAATGTTGGGTTTGTGATCTGATGGTCAGAGACACGAACACAGAATTCAATGGATGTTCTTCTGAGCAGGCTTTGTTTAGTGCATGCATGCTGTCTCTGTCTGACGTACCAAACCCCCAGTTCCTATCCTCCTTTTTCTTTCTCCACATAACCAATCACCACACGATAAACATCTTTGTGAAATTTAAAACTAGTTTTAAACTTAGCCCACGGAGTGTTCAGAACTTTAAAAAAAATCTTCATTATACATGTTTAATTATGCCATTCATTCAGGATTGTGCCCATCCCAGCAAGCATTGTGTGTGAGGCAGGAGCAAATCCTGAACGCCAGCACATCACAGGGTGAATACGAGCAATAAATACACTAGCAGGGTACACCAGAGACCCTCTTGCTGCGAGGCAGCAGTGCAACCTCCATGCCACTGTACCCCCACATGATTAATACATGCTTTAATGCATTTCATCATGAAAACTATATCAAGTATTTATCTTAGCATTCTAAATGTTTAGGGAGCAGGAATATCATGAAATTAATGTATTCTGTGTGCTGCTGCCTGCGCCTCCTCTTAGTGTAAGAGGAAGTCAGTTTAAGAAGCATGTACCGATTAACATGGGTTGGGGAACACTTAACACAAAGCATTTAATGTGCTACATAAACTTATGATGGGGTTTGAGAATATATAGTAAATTAGATATTTATTTTAAGATGAAGTTTAGTTTACAATGTTCTACTTTTATCACAAATTACAAGAATAAAGTCAACATGTCAACTTTATTTTCATCATTAGCGTCGAGATTAAAGTGAAAATGTCGAGAATAAAGTCAACATGTCGTCACACCATTACACAGTACCCAGGTACATTACACAGTATTGAAAAAAAATACTGCAAGCCAAGTTGTACTTGTTTTATCATCCAGTAGTATAGAAACAATATTCACAGATTTGAACATAATGGTCCACGTCCTACCTTTTAAAACCAAAGTATCTCCTGGCAACGGGCGTGTAGCAGTGAAAAAGGTCCCCCCTTAAACAGTTTTCTGCTGCGCCACGTTCCAAACGTTGTTTAGGCAATTTAAACCAGTGTCGCAGTATAAGAAAAATCCATATCATAAGAAAAATAAAAAACGCTTTTTAGTATGAACCAGTATACCGCCCAGCCTATTCATAACCACTTTGCAGATTTGTAAACGTCGATCTGGATCATCCTCGAATAACCCATGAATCAATCTTAGCAAATACATTTTCAAACATAAACATCGCATTAGAGGACTCAAAGATCTACGGGATATGCCCAACTCAAATGAAGCTCTTTTTTTTTTATTCTCTGGGGCATTCTGTAAATGCCAGAATCACTAACAAGTCATTTTCTTGGTTGTTAACACTTACCGGTCGACCACTTTTTGGAGCATTACAGATGGACCCAGTTTTGTCGCATTTACAACATATTCTGTAAATTGTTTGTCTAATTGGTGGAGGTGTATGAAATTGTTCAGCCCATTTCTGTCAAACATCTTCAGCATTCTCTATCTTTCAGTATTGCTTAAATATCCACTTTTGTTGGTTAAGTTACCAGCCATCATGACCTAAAAGAAAAATCATAATTAAGGATACAAAATAATTATAATAGTAAGAAGAAGAAGAAATATTCACCTCAAAGAACCAGGCATGAGGAAGCTTGTCATCTCTTATTCAAAAAGGGAGATCCCTGCAGCTACTGGATCAGCAGAAGTCATACTCACTGCAGGCTAAGGTTCAGCCCTTATTTATACACTTGACTGTCATAACTGATTTGCATTCAAGGCACCTTGCTTACACAGGCTAAGGCATCACTGATTGGTTAAACTGCTAATAACTGCTAATTTTACATATCACAGTCCTGGCACCTTGCTCGCACATCCTGAGGCGTCACTGATTGGTTAAAGCAGTTATTTTGCATATCGCAGTCCAGGCACCAAAGCTTCAGATTGGTTAAACCACAAAATCACATGCTGTACACTTTATCTCCTTTAGTATAATTGTTTAAAGTTCATTCCCCATACAGGGCTCTCGAACCTCTGCTGTTTCCTCTGTACACAACATTTAACGTGTGACTGTTTAGACTGAAAACACTTGCGGTCTCCTAACCCTGAGCCTATCCCCAACCTGAGCCTTGACCCCAGGCCGTCCCGGCCTGGCCCAGTGGACTGAGGACCCCCGGTGGCCTAGTCTAATCTCCTCCCTTTAGAAATTTCTCTTCTATCCCTTGGTGGGGGCTCATAATACTGGTTCTGCTACCATCTGGTAAGGCAGGGGGTCATGTAAAACCAAACTGGGGTGAGGATCATGTAAAAAAAATGAGCATTGGGTCATGTAAGACCAAACTGGGGCGAGGGTCATATAAAAAAATGAGCATCTGAGAATGTAAAACCAAAGCAGACATGGGCTCATGTATAAAATGAGCATCTGGTAACGTAAGACCAAAGCAGACATTGGGGTCATGTAAAAAAAAATGAGCATCTGGTATTGTAAGACCAAACCGGGGTGAGGGTCATGTAAAACCAAAGCAGACATGGATTCATGTAAAATAGTTACATGACCCCATATCTAAATCCTTCTTCTAAGGGAGCGTCAGCAGCTCTGGCAGCAAGGCTTCGGCTCACCTTGGTCTGCTAAGTTAGAAGGGCAACCTGGTACCTTTCTCAGAAGTCCGATCGCAGCTGATTATTTCTGCATATTACTACTTAAAAATTTTTTTTTTGTACTACCTGAGTTCCAGAAGTGTCTTGAGCAAGGCTGTTGAGCTTGACTGTAGTCTGACATTGTGAAGAAACATGAGAGGCGTAGAATAACTGGGAGTACCCCAGGCTTGCCGCCAGTGAAATACCACTACTCTTACCGTTTTTTTTCTTCAGCCGGTGAGGCGGGAGGTGGAGCTCTCCCTTCTGGCATCAAGCGCCCAAGCCATCCTCGGGCATGACCCACTCTGGGGACAGTGGCAGGTGGGGAGTTTGACTTGGGTGGTACACCCGTCAAAACAGAGATGTCCTAAGGCGAGCTCAGGGAGGCCAGAAATTTCCCATGGAGCAAAAAGGCAAAAGCTTGCTTGATCTTGATTTTCAGTATGAGTACAGATTGTGAAAGCAGGGCCTCACAATCCTTCTGGCTTTTTGGGTTTCAAGCAGGAGGTTTTAGAAAAGTTACCTTAGGGATAACTGGCTTGGGCAGCCAAGCGTTCATAGTGACGTCACTATTTAATCCTTTGATGTTGGCCCTTCCTATCATTGTGAAGCAGAATTCACCAAGCGTTGGATTGTTCACCCACTAACGAGGAACGTGAGCCAGGTTGAGACCAACGTGAGACTCTGATTTAAAGGCGGTGGTGGGACTTAATAGTCAAAAAGGCAGAGGGTTGCGTAACTTAAGAGGCCTAATGGAGAAGCAGAGGTCCTGTAGCCAGGGAGGGCAATGGGTCATGCCAGCTAGGAGGCAGAGGATTGTGTAGCCGAGGCAAGCAGAGTGTCATGTAGTTTGTAACAGGGGCTGGAAAAAATTCTAAGTTCCCTTAGGTGTAGAGGGTCAAGCAGGCTCAGAGGCAGAAGGTCATGTAGCATGTAAGGCAGATGTAATGCTACTTTTGCCAAACTGTCCCGGCTACATACCACTCATCCTGTGAGTTCATGTAGGGTCAACAAAAGAAGGTTTACAGTTGTTCGTATGGAAAAAGACATGCAGGTTATGATTATTCCAGCGAACTCACAACTGTAAACCTACTTCTGCGCATACTTCTGTATGTATATATATATATGTGTGTGTGTGTATGTGTGTATATATGTGTGTATGTGTATATATGTTTATATGTATGTGAGCAAAAACTGATGTTATGTGTTGAGATTCTTGCTTTTTGGTTAAAAAATATGCTGGTGCATTTTGAACAATTGCAGCTTCATTGTCTTCTTTGTCAACCCTGTTTTAAAAAAAAACAAAAAAAAAAAACTGCATTGCAATAAATTTGTTGGCAAAAGACAGAAGCATATGTCAACCTTTTAATGTCTTGCAGTGGCAGAAAGGGACTAAGTGAATGCTATATTTTTTAAATGAAAGTGATTTCTTTGTAACCAGGGTTGTGTAAGATTTGAAGTCCACTTGTGAATCAATAATGTCAGCTGACCTGTTCACTTTTATCTTTATTTGTACATTTTCCCATTTGATCCTTTTTTTCTTTATAGACAGTGTACTGGAGCTATTGTGTTATTTAGCTTGGCTATACTGAAAAAAGATCAAATGGGAAAACTTGCAGATAAAGGTAAAACTGAACAGTTCAGATGTCAATATTGATTCACAGCCGGACTTCACATCTATAGTTCATTAGCTTCCAAGTAAATCAATCGTTTGATGTATTTTAAATCAAGTCTTAAGTCAGATGTCTACACTGCAATCACAAGATGTAGGCCCTCTTACAATTTCCTCCATAAATATTCTGTTCCTGGAGTGGGAGATTTTTGCTGTAGTGCTCCAACCTGTGGAATGATCTACTTGATAAATTTAGAGATAGCTCATCAGTCAGTTAACTATAGACCATTTTTTCTGCTGCACAAGTTGCATCACTCTCACTTTGCCTCCTTCATCCACAGTTTGCTTCCAATCATAGAAATGCTGTTGACTTAATGTTACTTGCCATTCTTGGCACATCTCTCACACAGGTTTTCATGAAAACCAAAACATAGTTAAAACTCTTGAGAAATGTAAATCAATGCCTCTGACATCCCATACCATGGTACATTAATTTTGTCGATTGTCCGCCCCTTTTGAATCATAGACGTACAGACTTTGTTGGTAGAGTACTTGTCTACTAACTTTAAATAGCTACTACGTGTCTCTGCATTTTTGCTGTAGCATACTGCATAACTGTGTGTGTCTGTGCAGGAAGGTATGTTTAGCAATCCACTTCTATCTTGAACCACCCATGTGGCAATATGTTGCACAATAGTTTACTTTTCTGATTAATGACAAAGGGCTGTCTTTTCGACAAAACAAAGAAGGATGGTTATTATTCTTTTGTGTTTTAATAGCATACTTCATGAATCAGCCTTTTTTCATTTTGAGTTTGTTTTTCATCAGTTTTTATGTAATGCTCCCTTATTTGTTTTTCCCCAATGCTTATTGCTGTATCTGTTTCTGTGGTTGCTTTTTTGTAATGTAGGCCACCATTAGTTAGTTCTTGTACCTCAAAACAATGAGACTGTATTCAAATTCTGGCCCAGTCACACATGGAGTGGAGTTTGCACATTTTTCCTGGTGTCCCCATCTGCTTTTTTGTGTAAATAGCACTTTTTGCGTTTTTCAGAGCATGCCTGTCTTTTAAGTTGATGTGTTTGTTATGATTGAAAATTGTATTCCTTTTTCGGTCCAGAGCAACAAGTGTCTATGGCTGAGGGAAATGTGGTGACTTAAAAAGAAACTAGACTTATTTCTGGTTACATATGGCAAAAAGGAGACTTCGTAGATCAAAGTGTTTTATGGTCATGTGGTTTTTGATTAAACTACTTCCTCCCCAGGAAAAGCGCACTTTCTTTTTTTGTAGATACAGCAAAACAATGCAGTAACTGTACAACCGTCTGCTTCTCACAAAAATAGTCTGATGCAGCACTATTAGTTATTTTTTTAAAGCCACATGATGAACTTTGCCACTGTCAAAGGCAACTATAAACAAGATGATAATGATGAGGTTTTTGTTCTTAACCTAGGAAACAAGGTAAAACATTTTTTTTTACTTACTATTTTTCAGTGAATAAATAAAATATAACATTGGGTGTTATGTTGAATGAGTTGCAAGGTTATTTGCTATATTTTATTGTTAGCATTAGATGAATTAGATTGGATACAAATTTTGAAATGTGGGTTTAACAACACACAGGAATCTACATTGTGACTTCCTAAGAATTATTAATTTTTAATATTTTCTAAAAAATCATTACAGTAATCTTTCTGTTCTGTACCTTCATGAAAGTGCAAGTGTTTGATAGCCGTTGCACGGAGATTTTTAAAATTGCTTTGTTCTCTTAGTTGTTTTGTGGTGGTGACAGAGTTCAAAAAAAATGGTAAAAAAGTGATTGTTTTTTTTCCCCCCCAAATTGCTGTTACCTAATCACTTGCAAATGAGGTAGTTTAGCAGTGATAAGATGTAATTCATGTCAACAGGAATCATTGACTTTTTAATTTTTCTGTTAATTATTTTAAATTAAATTTAATGTTTTATATGTCCTTTAATGTCAGGACTTGAGAAGTTTTTGTCTGTGCTTCTGTGCAAAACTGTAGTAGAGAAAAAAAAGTTAGGATTTGCTGAGAAATACAACTCTCATTTTGTAGGTTTCATTCATTCTTCTTAGTATATTGTTATAGGCATGTTAAATGTGGGGCACATGTTCACAGGAGAAATAATTTGTAATAGTATTTATGAACTGTATTCATCAAACATCTGGACATTGACAGCAACATTATAAATCTCTTGAATACTTCAACTCTTTTGTAGTTTGTACAAAGTCAATCACATATGGTGACGCAAACTACCAGAGCATTGCTACAGTAAAAAAAGATGAAAAACATTTGTGCAGTAGGCTTTTATTGCTTTTTCCCTTCAGAAAGTCTGGAAAAAAAAAGATTGTTTATGTTAGGCAAAAGTTGCCAGATTTTGTGACAATAAATCTTTTTAACTTACCATATTTTTTTTTTTTTTTACAGATAATTTGTATTCAGTTTGGTTTCTTACTATATGTGAGGCTGAGTCGGAAATAATCGGGGTCAAAGGGCATAAGTGCATTCAAACAGTTTTAACACTTAATCAATTAATTGGGTATCACTGTTGCAATTGAAATAAAATTCACAGTACAGATTCCTGTGTAGTTTTTTATTTCGCCGCCTTGTGCTGACTGTAAAAACTGAATGGCTACGCTGAAAGCCTGTTTCAAACATGAGAGCCTGCCATCACCAAAACAATAACATAATTATTATTTGGATCAGTGTACCAGCTATTGAAAATATTAATTACTGTACATTGGCTTGAAATAGAAATGCAGGCTTATAAAATATCTTGAATATTTTATAAGGGTTGACAGTGTTCCCTCACACTATTCCCAGTGCTACTGGATACTTTGTGAAAAGCTTTGAAAATTATCAAAAAAAATGCAGTGGTTTCAGTTTAGTCAACCAAGAATCATATGTAAAGAGTGATGGTTACTTTAGTGTTTCATTAACTTTGCCATAAGAAGGTATGTGGAGATGAATTACAGTGAGGCAGTTTGATTACAAAACAAGAACAAGTGAAAACTTTATTAATGATCAACACTAAAATGGTATTCATGAATCTCTCCCCATTTATTTATGCACAGACACCTACTCAATCTCCTGCTACCATTCTGCCTTACTGTAATTCAGTTACAGTAGCAAGTTCTACAGTGATATGTTAATAGTAGTATATGCAGACCCCATGCTTAATACTAAAGATCATCAAGTCAGCAGATGACTTGATGGTGGTAGGTTTCATTAGGAACGATGATGTCTCAGCATAATTGGAGGAGGTGGTGGGAGTGGCTGCCTGGTGTTAGTGCAACAATCTCTCGCTTAATGTTGAAAAGACAAAAGAACTTAATGAAATCCAGCACTGCTCACCCACCTCTCACCATCTACAGCGCTGTTGTTGAAATGGTAAGAATCACCAAGTTCCTGGGAGACCACATCACCAATGACCTTTCTTTGTTCCTCAACTGAGCCTCCATAGCCAAGAGGGCTCAGCAGCATCTGTACTTCTTGTGAAGACTGAAAACAGTAAACCTTACCACATTCTATAGGAGTACCATTGAAAGTCTGCATTCTAGCTGCATCACTGTCTAGTACGTGAACTGCAATGTTTCGGACTGCAACACACTACAGCAGATAGTGAAAGCAGCAGAGAAGGTTTTCAGTGCACCTCTACCTCCCCTGAAAGAAATTTACCAACCCAGCATCTATAAAAGAGCCAGTAACATTGTGAAAGACCATTTCCCCCCCATTAACATAGACTCTTCCCTCTTCTACCGTCTGGCAAGTGGTATTGAAGCATCCGTTCTGGTTCTGCAAGACTGAGTAACAGTTTCATACCACAGACCAGGTTTAACCACTGTCATTCCAGTATACAGCAACACTTTATGCGTGTTATATTTTTTTCAGCATCACCTGCACTTTATTTTGTTTTGTTTATTGATACAAGATGCACACTTATGTCCTGTTATGTGGTTTGATAATCTTATAGTGCAATATTACTGCAATATTATGACCTACAGAAACAGAATCACATTAAGATTCAGGATAACCACAGTAGAAATATTAAAATCCAAGATATTGGTAATCATTTTATATAAAGAACAAAAGCATGTAAACATTTACATGGAAATCTGAAGTTATTCATGACAAGTAACTCAAAATAGGCATCCTTGTCTAATTCTTTTTGATTTCTGCTAAATGCTTTGCTAAAATGCCCCCATTTGTTTACAAAATGTCCCACAATTTCAGTCAGTGGGGGGCAAAAATTATCCCTTAAAAATGATTTCCTACTTGGATCTGAAGTAGACCAGAGTTGTTTAATATTAGGATAATGTTTTAGGGTCCTATTACATGGACGATTCTAATGAGAAGTACCAATAATTAATAGAATTAATGGGTCCAGTGATATCAGTGAGGTTCAATCCCAGGGCTTGCTTTATATGAATTTTAAATTGCTGACTTTGCTTTTTTGTTTACTGTGGCACAAATAGACAGTTAACACAAATTATTTTCTTATTCAATGACACTGTATTTAAATCTAACAATGATTTTGCCACCATGCAGTTTTACGGTATGTGGTGTCAGGAATTTACCATTCTGAAAACACAGAAGTTTCTCCTTGAAACTTGGGGTACTCCTCTTAGAATTGTTGTTGTGCTACAGAGAATAAGAGTATTTGTTTACATTCATAAGTCAACCTGGCCTGTCACAGCTTAGTTATTTTTGTCTGATGCATCTTTATTTTTTCTGATGACCTGTTTGGTTTTGATTGTGTGTCTGTTCTTTTCTAAGATAAATACATAAGCTTAGTTAGTGAGTACATAAATCACAATTTGATTGCCAGTAGTATGACAAAGTTCTTCTAGATTAGTTGATTAATAGCTGGCATCAGTGCAGTAGGCCCAAGTGTGTCATTTAGAAAATACTGTAAATGGAGATGTAGTAGATGTTAAATGCAGTGGACAAAAGGGCCTTTTTGTTTACAAACACATTTAATACACTTGCTTGTTTATTCTCTATTTTACAAATCTGAAAAACTACTATATATTCACTCGCCCTTTCTTAAACCTGCTTGATCCTGTTTGGTGACATTGGTTTATCTCCTGTATATAATTTATTTTGCAGAAATTTGAGAAAGATTTATATTGTTAGTACACTGCAATGAACATGTGTCATATTCTGGGATGGATCACCCTAAGTGCTTGACGATGACATGATATAGTTTATCGCCTTGTGGAAGAAAGTTCAGAAAATTTAAGGGTCAATGTATCATTAGCCTAGAAATCTTGCTGCTGTTCAATCATTGTTTTGTATTTTAATGGCTTTTCTTATAAAGTGCTTTCCCTTTTCCTTCCATTTTTTTATGTTCTTAAAGAGGTGCAATTAATTTCGAGCTGTTTATGCTGATCATAGCAGAGTTTAAAAAATAATTTAAAAACGTGATGTCTAGTTTTTATACAGTATCTATACAAATGTATAAGACTTTGGTTCTTAATCCTTTAATTTTGTATTCAGAAACAAAACTCGTAATTTGATTTTTATGAGAAAACTATTCTATTTTATGTAGAGTTTATTTTTGTACAGCCTATTTCCTTTTTTTCCTTTTTGGTTTTTATTCTTTTCAAGTACATTTGGCCTGCTTTAAATTGATGGAAGAAAAAAAAAAAAGAAACATGATAATAGGGCTAAAGAGTTTAGGGCCTTTGAGTCTGCATAGGACTTAGTAAATGGTGTTTTGGCAGAAGCAGTCATTGATAACGTACTGCCAGACATTTACATTTTTTTGTCTTCAGTTTAATATGACACTTTCTAATTTAAAATCTTATAGTACTGCAAAATAACATCAGGGTTAAAAATGTAATCTAGTTAATCAGGGTTGAATTGCAACCCACTAGGGTAACAAGAGTTTATCATGATAATTTGCTGGCATATCAAGTATTACACAGAAGGGAGCTATTAAAGGTTGAACATATATGATGATTCCAGAGATGTAGACTGAAGTTCAGTAGGTCATGCTTGAAGCATTTGATCTAGGGATGCAGATGTTGGAGGTATTTCTCACAAACAGGGTCTGGTCATGGATCTTGGCAGCCTAACTCTGGGTAGGTGTGCTCTATACACCGTTATTAGCTGAATTAACATGGGCTTAGCTTAGATTGCACCATTTGTTGTCAGCTCTGTATTGAAGGTGAAAGTCTTGCAGGGGTTCACTTCAGATATTTTTTTTACACTTCTAAAATTTAAGGTGAAACTAAAATAGAAATTAAATATTGACTAGTTATACTCGTATTACATTTTTTGACACGGCTAATTAAATCAATATATTGTCCATGCTAACTTTAGAAATATGTTAACTAGGAGTGTTTTCTTTTAAGCAAATAGATGCATCTTCATATATAACAAGGTACAGTAGATCAATAGCACCTCATCCACACTGAAATATCAGTTTCCCAAATATTTTTATGATAACCTTTATTTCCTAAACTGCATTCCCATTAAAAACGTATGTGTTGTTTTTCAAAGCTGCGCTTATCTTCAGAAAAGCACTAGGACTAGAAAACTCTGGTGGAATGTATGTGCTGACAGATTGTATGATTTTATAATTCTCTCCTAACTATCTCTGAAATCATTGAAATGTAAGGGTTTTTTTTTTTATTTTAGTACAAGTGTAATATTAATATGATGAATTGTGAAAGGGTGAAACAGTGAAGTTCTAAAGACAGTTTAAACATTAATTGACAGATCTTGTCTGATCATCTTTCATGAATGTTGTCATGTTTAATGTTTTCTTTTTATCTTCTTGACCTACAGACATCATCACCTACAGGTCTGGGTCGACCTGAGTCACCTGTTTATGCCAACCTTCAGGAACTGAAAATAACAGTGTCAAGCTTACCACCTGTGCCCAGTAGTTCACCTTTGAACACTACAGGGGAGTGGGAGACCCACAAAGATGCTAATGGGAGGCACTACTATTTCAACAGGGCAACACAAGAACGTACTTGGAAGCCACCACGTGGTCGTGACACCAGCAGCAGTAGTAGCAGCCGAGGAGACACAGTTGCATCTGGGGATCAAGAGGTATTTTGGTGGGGGTTCAGATAGAGAGGGGATTGTTTAATGACACTTAACTATCTAAATTGAAATTGTATTCAGTGGCTGCCTTCATACTCTTATAATCTTTAGAGTTTTTGTTAACTTTTTTTTCTTTTCTCCTACTTGAGATGCCTGTTTAGGCCTTTATAATGTTTTACATCTGTATTTCAATCCTGCCCATTTGAGAATGGAGTGATTTTTGTGTCTTCTCAATGTAGTTCAAACCGCTGTGCTGCTTACTTTAGTGAGAGATTCAACACTTATGCCTCTTTACTCACTAAACCTGATTGGTTATATGGTCTGCTGGCTTTTTGGAATTTATCTCTTAATCTTTGAGTATTTAAATAACAAAAAATCCTTCAATTTGTAGTGTTTTTTAGGTCTAGATAAAGATATCGATTTTGCGATTGTTGTTTTTCGTTTAAACGACTCTTAGTCTCAAGATTGACCTTTTGAGTCTCTATCCTGCTCAACTACTATATGCAGATTTTTGCATATTTTCATTTTGGCGTCCGATCCAGCAGATGTCGCTAATTCATCTGTTAACACTTTCTATGGTGAAAGCACTTTACTACCACCACTATTGATCAGTATCAAAAAAGCCATATTAAGTCCACTGTGAAAAATAATAATGCATTTGTTAAAAGTGAAAAAAAAGCAGACAGGTGTCTGTTTAAGAAAGGATTAAAAAAAGTACGTATATTTTAATACGAAAACGGGGCTACATGTCTGCTATTTACCCTTATAGTACTGTATAGTAAGAATTGAAACATGAGCCATTCTTCTGTATGAATGCAGGATGTTACATATAAGACTGCCATCTTGCATCAGCTTACATTTTTATGGTCAACATATCCTAAAGGCTGTAAGACTTTTTCACTTTGTGCTGCTCAGATACATATAGTTTTATAATAATATTGTACAGCTTACATTGAAGCAGCACACCGCAATAACCATTTATTACTGGTCTGACCAACAAAATGGGACACTTGAGTAGCTGTCTGCTTTGATTTTTCTGATGTGGTATTTTTTACTTCAAGTGCAATGGAAAGCAAAATATTATATTATTTATGAAGTTAAATGATGTGTTTTTAAAAGTAAGAATAAAAACAAAAAAAAATACTGGTTCTGGTATGTTTGTGTACATCGTGAGTGGTTGTTTACTCTACTTATTTGTCCTTTAGTTCCTTGTTAACTTGCCTGAATTTTTTTTGAAAACAGAAATATGCTTAAGTAGGACAAATGTTCCCTAAGGCAATGTAGCCTTATTTAAATGTTTTTTTTTTTTGTTTTTTGTTTTTTTTAATGTGTCGCAATGTAGCCATTTTTATACATGATATCCATTCATGTGAAACCTCACTGTGACATATTTTACATGTCAATTACCAGTTAATTTTGTTATGTTTTATTCAGTGCTTACACTATAATTTTCAACAATGTACTCACTTGAAAAAAGTCATATCAAGCTAATGTTTATTATTATGTTCATTATTCAGTATGCAAAAGACTATAACAAATCTTTGTCAGTGAATTATTTGATCTTTATTTTATATAGTACTGTTCATAGAAGATACCATAACAAAGGGCTTTACAAAGCAAACAATAATACTGTTCTTAATAAACAGTAAATTAAACAGTGCTCTTAGTCCTGTAACAAATAAAGGCTAAGGCATTTATAATTAAAGAACACTTGAATAAGTACATTGGAACAGATGAAAAGCCTGATGGACAATATGATGGAATCAAGATTTTATTGCAGTTGAATGGAGTAACGTACAGTTGCACTCAAACTGATTGAAATTTGAGGGAGAAGAGGCAGAGCTTTGCTATTTGAATTTGATATTTGAGTCCACTGATGGAACTTCAAGAAAATAGCTATAGAGACAGTTCCAGAGAACATGGGCCACATGTTAGTCAGAATGAATTCTAACTAAGAGTTGCAAAGCCGGTGTTTTGATGACTTGGATCAGAAAATCTCACATGCTTGGGTTTGGTAACATACAAGTAAAAATGCCTTGTGTGTTGAAATTAAGTTAAAATTAAAATTTTAAATATTATCCAACACCCTACTTGAAGCCAGTGTATTTGAGCTAGGTGATGGAATACTGTATACTCATTGTATTTGTGCCATAGCATTTTGAACTTGATGTAGTCAGTTGATGCTTTTATGCTTGAGAGGTGATGAAGACATGAAATAGACCCTTACTTGCTTCTTCTTAAGAAATACTGTCTCTGGCAGTGCTCTATAAGTAGTAAAATGATGCTTTGATGAATGTATAAATGTGTAATTACCAAACTCTCATTTAAGTAAACTAGTATTGACATTAATGAATACCAATTTATAATGCAGGGCTTGAATGTTAATATAATAATGATAATAATTCTTTATTTGTCACATACATAATTTATACAGGACAACATATGATAGACATTTGAATTCTTCCACTGTAATTACAGTTGGAGTGTGAGGATTACAGTATAATCTTGGGGGATTTCAGCATAGGGTTTATAAAGAATGATATAATCATTGACCGCATAATTCATGTTAAATTTATTCTCTGACATTTTCTCCCATTGTAACAGAAAAATACTGCTTAAAGTCAGCACTAAAAATACAAATTCAAACATTATTTTGCCCATTCTGTTGAGTTAGTGAATTCAAAGATAATTCATGATGTTTTCATTTTAAACAATTTCTTTAAAGCTGTTTTTCTAACAGCATGCTTTTAAACTCTGGTTTGTCAGAGAATACTATTTGCTGTTAAAATATTTATCCTTGCATCATTAGCTGGTTAAAAAAAACTATAAAATTTTTAAAAGATGAGACAAATCAATTGAAATTTCAAATGTCATAAACACCTGATGCTTTAATTATCCAAATCTTTTTTTTTTTTTTTTTTTAACATTTATTTAAACTTTAAGGCTTCCAGTGGAAATTATGTTTGTCAGGTTTGCATTATTTTTTTTTCTGTCTCATAAAGCAGCCTTTATTGCACTGTTTTCAATGTATCTTACATAAGTGATCAGATATTTATTGTTTAGCATGTGCACAAATCTAGAATTAGAATATTAACTGGACTGATGTTATCTGTAGTTGATTAATCTTAACCATTCAAATATAAGACATATATGCATTGACTACTTTTATCAAATTTTAGGGGTTATACTCGTGAACTTTAGTTTGTTTTTGAAAACCAAACGAATGACACTAATTTAGAATTTGAATATTTGTATTCAGCTGCGAAGTAAGCTGTTTTACTCATCCTGCTAACAATATGTATCAGTGATAGCAAGTATTTGTTAACACAGTACATGTTGTATTAATAGGGAGATGTGCTGTGTTTCAAAGCATTGAAGATTAATACTGCTTGTTTACACTGGTGACAAAATGAACTTCTCCGCTAGTTTTTTGGTATTAATAAAAGGAGACGTTCATTTTGTCATCAGTGTAGACAACCAAATAGCCACTTCATTTGAAACATGCCTTAACTTTTACTTGCTACATCTGTTGTTAGCTTTCCCAGAGTGCAGTTTCCTTCCACATCCCACAGTCCTAAACGCGTAATTGTGGATGCTTGCAAGGGTTCCCCCTGTGACCCTGAACTGTACATACCGGTTAAAAAATGGATGGATGTTTGGAGGACATCTGTAGGTGGGATAGTTATAATCAGAGAATGAATTCAAAGCCTCTGTTCCTTTATTGGGACTGAGTAGGACATTGTGTTTAAATGCCACCATTTAATCTCCTCTTACAAATTTGTTTAAATTTGTTAAATTACAACTCATATTTGACTGGTCACATCCTTGCATTCCAGAAGTACATATTAATCTATTTCTAATTTTCTAATTTAATTCCATACCAAAGTGGCAATAATGAAGTGTGTTTTGGCTTTTATTTAATAAGTATGATTCCTGCTTTGAACACAGCACATTTCCAGACATGACTTCTGCTGTTTTTCTTTTTGACATATGATATTATCTGGTACTGTTTCATCACCACTGAGAGCCATTTTTAGTTTTACTTAAGTTGTTTTCATGTGTTATTGTGCCTTTCATTCATCTATTTGCAATCATGCATGAGTGTGGTACTGACTTTGACTTGGTACTACCAATACTGTACAAAAAAAGATAGTAGCGTTACAATTTCTGAATTTTGCTGTTGACTTGGTACCAAAGTATTGGTTCTTGTGACATCCCTAAAGCTGAGTATTGTCAATATAGGAATGAATGAGGAAAAAAATGTTTCTTAGAGAACTTCATTAGTAAAGCCAAAATCAAGACATTTACTTTATTTCAGGTCATCAAAAACATGTTGCAATGTGGGTTACTATTTGTTTATTAATGTTCTGTGACTGAAGATGTAATATTTTTCTTGAATTTTACATTTTTTGCAGAATCATTTTACATTGGTCTGGAAAACGGGCATTGTAATTTATTCAGTTTATAATATTTAATTCTAGTATAATAATACCAACAAGGTAGTTAAGGCTGCAGATGATACCAAACAAGGTGAAATGGCAGATAATCTGTAATCGGAGGAATCCTTACAAATGGATGTGGACCGAATTCAGATTTGTACAACTTTCTTGGAAATGAAATTTAGTATAAGTGAATGTGAAGTAATACATATAGGACATAAAAACTTTAGTGTTTGTCAGTTCACTTTCTATATCCAGACAGTGTACAAAAGCAATAAAGAAGGCTGTTAGGATCTTGGTTTATACAGTCCGGTATGCAGGCTTCAAGTGAAGAGGTTATGCTTAAGTTATATAACTCACTACTGAGACCACACCTGGAAGACTGTATGCAGTTTCAGTAACCATATTACAAAAAAGACTTTGCAGAGCTAGAGAAAGTCCACAGAAAATCAATTAAATTAATGTTGGGACTGTGGGGTACGAGTGATACAGAAAGACTGAAGAAGTGGAATCTTTTCGGCAAACATTAAGCAACTGAAGATAAAGATGAGACATGATTGAGGTGTTCAAAAGTATGAAAGAAATCTAAGCTGTTACTTTAAAGCAAATTCGTCATCACCACAGGACACAGTTGGAAAATTAAGGGTAAAAGTTGCATAAATGTCCTTCAAACAGAGGATTATTCATACATAGAGTAAGATAACCAGCAGTGAGGTAGACAGTATGAGATTATGAACTTTCAAAAACCTATTTGTTATATTGGAGAAATTAGATAAATATGATTGACACGCTTTGTTGGACTAAATAGCCTGTTCTCATAATTATTGTTATTTTTACATTTACTTTTATATTTGACTAGCTGAAACACCCGGTGGTGCCCAGGTGGAAAATAAAGATTTTTTTAAATTGTTTGAGAAAAATTTAAAATACAATGTGACAGATTAATTTTGCTTTGTGGTGTAGTAATACGTTTTTACATGCAGAATTTTTGACAACGAAAAAAAAAGTCAATTACATTAATATTAGGTTGATTTAATTCTATTATGACTATAAAATTGTTACAATAAGAATAATCCATCCATCCATTTTCCAACCCGCTGAATCAGAACACAGGGTCACGGGGGTCTGCTGGAGCCAATCCCAGCCAACACAGGGCACAAAGCAGGAACCAATCCTGGGCAGGATGCCAACCCACCGCAGGACACACACACACACACCAAGCACACACTAGGGCCAATTTAGAATCTCCAACCCACCTAACCTGCATGTCTTTGGACTGTGGGAGGAAACCGGAGCGCCCAGAGGAAACCCACGCAGACACGGGTAGAACATGCAAACTCCACGCAGGGAGGACCCGGGAAGTGAACCCGGGTCTCCTAACTGCGAGGCAGCAGCGCTACCACTGTGCCACCATGCCACCCACAATAAGAATAATGCAAAATGAAAATATAGTTAACAAAAACAAATATTAAA
>JANRMT010062817.1:18471535-18520314 GCA_026402145.1 Polypterus bichir lapradei | reverse complement strand
AGGAACGATCTCCTCAGTCTGTCAGTGGAGCAGGACAGTGACAAAAGTCTCTCGCTGAAGCTACTTCTTTGTCTGGAGATAACACTGTTCAATGGATGCAGTGGACTCTTCAGGATTGACAGGAGTTTGCTTAATGCCCGTTGCTCTGCCACAGATGTTAAACTGTCCAACTTTACTCCTATAATAGAGCCTGCCTGCCTTAACAAGTTTGTCCAGGCGTGAGGTGTCTTTCATCTTTATGCTGCCTCCCCAGCAAACCACCGTGTAGAAGAGGGCACTCGCCACAACCGTCTGGTAGAACATCTGCAGCATCTTATTGCAGATGTTGAAGGACGCCAATCTTCTAAGAAAAGTATAGTTAGCTCTGACCTTTCTTACACAGAGCATCAGTATTGGCAGTCCAGTCCAATTTTTCATCTAGCTGCACTCCCAGATATTTATAGGTCTGCACCCTCTGCACACAGTCACCTCGGTGATCACAGGGTCCATGATGTGCCTGGGCCTCCTAAAATCCACCACCAGCTCCTTGGTCTTGCTGGTGTTAAGGTGTAAGTGGTTTGAATCGCACCATTTAACAAAGTCTTTGATTAGCTTCCTGTACTCCTCCTCCTGCCCACTCCTGATGCAGCCCACAATAGCAGTGTCATCAGCAAACATTTGCACGCGGCAGGACTCCGAGTCGTATTGGAAGTCTGATGTATGTTGGCTGAACAGGACCGGAGAAAGTACAGTCCCCTGTGGCGCGCCTGTGTTGCTGACCACAATGTCAGACCTCCAGTTCCCAAGACGCACATATTGAGGTCTGTCAGTAAGATAGTCCACGATCCATGCCACCAGGTGTGAGTCTACTCCCATCTCAGTCAGCTTGTCTCTAACGAGCAGAGGTTGGATGGTGTTGAAGGCACTAGAGAAGTCCAAAAACATAATTCTAACAGCACCACTGCCTCTGTCCAAGTGGGTGAGGGATCGGTGTAGCATATAAATGATGGCATCCTCCGCTCCCACCTTCTCCTGGTATGCGAACTGCAGAGGGTCGAGGGCGTGGCGGACCTGTGGCCTCAGGTGGTGAAGCAGCAGCCGCTCCATGGTCTTCATCACGTGACGTCAGAGCAACAGGCCGGAAGTCATTCAGCTCACTAGGACGTGATACCTTTGGGACTGGGGTGATACAAGATGTTTTCCAAAGCCTCGGGACTCTCCCCTGTTCCAGGCTCAGGTTGAAGATGCGCTGTAGAGGACTCCCCAGTTCCAACGCACAGGCCTTCAGCAGTCGTGGCGATACACCATCTGGACCTGCTGCTTTGCTGGCACGAAGTCTTCTCAGCTCTCTGCTCACATGGGCTGCTGTAATTGTGAGTGGGGATGTCTCACCTATGCTGTTATCAACAGAAGGATGGTTGGAGGGTGCAGTACTCCGAGATGAGAGTGGTAACATAACATACATGGTTACATTCTGCTTTATATATATATATATAAGATAGCTACACCCACATGGTAATGAAACAGGACAAACTTTAAAAATCAATAGACGTTAGCACTATATCTGATCATGTTGAGTTTTGACAGGAGACCATTCCCCACGTGGGGAGAAAAGCACATGGCTGTGATATCTCTGGCAATCAGCAGCTACCCTCTAAAACACATGGAGCTCTGATCTCTCTCTCTCTCTCTCTCAAAAACGTCAAACGTTACTCCTTAACAATCTGTAGATGATAATGTCTGTTGAACAAACGGGTATCGCTAGCTAAGCAGAGGCAAGGTGCACTCCAACACGTGGTGAGACGTAGACCAACTCGAACAGAGGCTGGCGAGTGAATGAGGAAGGCCCCGCCCCCCTGCTCTCGGCCCACAGCCACTCTTTTGGATTTGCATAAATACATCAGTACCGCAAGCGAACTATGGTACTTGGCACGATGAGAGGAGTCGCAAAAGGGCTCCAGCCCACCGCAGGGTGCGCACACACTAGGGACAATTTAGGATCACATGTGCACCTAACCTGCATGTCTTTGGACTGTGTGAGGAAGCTGGATAGATATTCATACATATGAAAAAGGAAAAAGTTACATACAGGTTTATGCTGCTTAAATACAGAGGAATCTGGTGTGGAACACATTGGAGTGAAGTCATATGCTTTTCCCAATTTTTTTTATTTTTTTGGTGTATATTTTTTTTCACTTTAGCTGGCTTTTACAAAAGAGATTACAAGTCAGTTGCAGCATACCATACTTGTATCATATTAAAACCGGAGCATGTAGTACAGTGCTAGCAGTAGATGATTCTCTGTTCTGAGATTATTGCCGTGAACAACAGGAGGAGATCAGGAATGAATTTAACTAATCTGTAGTTAGTCTGTAGTGGTCTGGTGTCTATTGTCTTCATGGTCAACCGGGCATCTGATTGTTCATTGACAGTGGTGCACAGGTAAATTGATGACTTTCTGCTATGCATTCTGCACACATGTCACATGTCATGACACAGAAAAAAAGCGTTCTTTTTTTTTTTTTTGTAACCTCATTAAATGAAAATGTTGGCTTTAAAATCTTCTATCATTACCCTTTCACTTTAAAATATCACTTTAAACATTAGAATTAGGACTTTTACACTCAATCAGTACATTTACCCCTTAGGTTGAGTGGTGTTTAAACCATAAATTGTGCATTGTTGCTTTATTGAAAGAAGCACAATTATCAAGAAATAATATATTCAGTAAATGTGGAATTAATAGATGCAAAAGTTAACATTCGGAGAGTAATAGCTTTATGATGATTTTAATAATATGCTTAACCTCCTTAGTTTTACATTTTGTTCTCAAAAAAACATGTAAAAAGCATTACATTTTTTGGTTAATCTCATCTTTCTATTGTAAAACATGCAAAACACTAAAAGTGCAAAGCCAGAAGTGTAGAAAGTATAATAATGATACAAATAATAATAGTGAATAATGGTAATAATAATAACAATACGAACAACACATTGCACACATTTTTTGAATACTCCTGTGTGCTTCTGTTAATTGTTGTGGGATATGGGAGAATGATACAAATCTGCTATGAATATAGAACAGTAATTATTAATGTTTTATTTGTATGCCTTCACTAAATCAAATTCTGTGCAGAGTAAAAATGGTAAGGTGCCGCTTGCTATATGTTCTCAGGAGTTATTTACATTGCAAGGAAAATCAGCTATGGTGTTCATTGAGTGGTTCTTCACAGTGCTTTTTGTGAACTCTGAATGGGTATGAGAAATGAGAACCAAGAGAGCATTTGATCCCCATTTCAGGTGCTCTTCCCTTTTAAGGTAGCCTTACACAATCATAACAGGAAACATCATTATATCACAGTAAAGCTGATAGATTTAGCATATATGTTTTCTTTCTATGTCATTTATAGTTGTGATATAAATTATGTTTAGATTTTTAGGTGTCTGCTGATGCACACATTTCTATCATTTTCAGAGCTCAGAGCTTCACCAGTGGAATGCAGTCAAAGTTAATTTAACAATATTCCTGTTTAATTGATATGAATTCTTTTCTAACTAATTATGTGATGTGGTGGGTGCTAGGTTTGCATGTTTTTGGTAATTATGGGATAAGGTTATTTTCTGTCTGTGATTGTTCTCTCCTCTATTCTTAGTGGTAAACACCTTCCCCCAACCTGCTTAATCACAACACTTCTGTCCTTTGTTTCTTTTATGTCTATCTTTTAGCCCTTTTCATCAGAAGAAAACTGCCACAGTACTTATTCCAGCCAGTCAGGTAGTCAGTATGGTTCACCTCCTTGTGGCTGGTCTGAAGAGCTTGATGAACATGGGCAAACCTTATATATCAGTGAATATACTAATGAAAAGGTACTTGGGGTCTGTCATTCTATTTAATTCTCAGTAGTTCTCTCTTTGGCTAATATTTTTTTCTATTTTCATTTACTAATAAACCCTTCAAATCTAACAATTTAAATATAAACCTAAAGTATGCATAAATGTAGTAACTATGATATGTATGTGTGTGTGTGTGTGTGTGTGTATGCAATGTGTACATTAATCTGTGTGTGTACATGTGAGATATGAACGCTATATATAATTATGTATATGGTTATGTCATAAAACCCACCTGTGGAACAGTATTGATTTTATTTTATTCTTATAAACTTTAAATATGAAATTTGCAAAGGTCTGTTTATACCAAGCACAGTAAATTTCTGAAAAAGAACATGAAATAGAACTGCCTTATGAAAAACATTTATAATAATATGCATGAATTAAAAAAGGTATGTCCTCGGAGATTAAACAAAAGCAGGCAGAAATTTTGAAAGTTTCTTCAGAGCAAAGCTAAGAATGAGAACTGATTTATAACAGGATTGCATTTTTCAGTTTAAGCAGAACTAAAGTAATCATAAGGCCCTTGTTCTTGCTCATTGCGTTTTTGCCAAGTATAATCAGGATAGAAACTCTTTTGTCATGTGCAGCAGATATAATCAGTTGGACGGAGTTTCACATTTGAAGGCTTCCATCATTACTCCTGAAACTGCTCTGGAAGATTGTTTTCACCCCATCAGCACATAAATATGTATGAGCATTATCCTTTTCAATACATTTTAAGTCTTAGAATGTTGATCACTTCTCATATTGTCAATAACTTTTTAATATTTTACACAGGAAGCAATATTTTTCAAATCTTAATCTGACATGTCAACATAGTTTTGGATTGAGTTTGAATCCATCTACACCCACTAAACAGATTTTTTGATCTGTACTGTTTAATGTTGATTTTAGCTTTGTATTTTTGAGATATCAGTTGGCAACAAGTAACCAAGTATCCTGCTCAATATTGTTTGTTGGTTAAAGTGGAAAAAATTAAAGAAAATCATTTTAGTGGTTACAGTGTCTAGTATAAACAGGCCTTTCTGCTGTGAAACTCTGAAATAGATTGTTCATGAGAATTCAAGAAGCTGTTTAACTTATTGCACAGTTTAATCTAATGTGAAATCTGCATCTTAATAAAACAATTTTGGAAGTAATGATGAATAAAAAAGCAGCACTATCTATGTTCTAGATGTAGGGTGAACTAGTATTAGGTGTCTACTTCTTTTGAAATAACATTAAAGCATATTATAAACTACTTTCAAATTTGGAGAGTAGTAATTTGTTTCTAGAGTAATATGTTTTATAGTAGTCAATATAAAATCATATTGTTTCTTAGGATAACATACAGAGTTTTAATTTTTTAGTAGTTTAACTTCTGTATTCATATGAAAAGAAACCTTCTTAAATCACTTAAGTACTGTTTAATTAAGTCTCAGATTCTCTTTGTTTACTTTTTTACATGTGTTAGTCATCTGCTACTAAAAATAGGTCTTGAAGCCTTGATTTGAAATTATATGCTTAATAATCATTCAACTCTTGTGGCCATCTCAGCTTGATAAATATTTAGTAGTAAAACTCAGGTAATTAGAAGATAAACGATGAGATTAAAGTATTTATTTGTCACTTTGTCTTAAGTGTTTGGTACAGTACTTATTGTAAAGGAGATTTTTTTAACCTTGTTCATATTACTAAAATTTTTGTCTTGCATTTGTTTCACTGTACATATTTTTAATGTTATAGGAGTAGGCACAACCTGAACATCTATGGATTTGTTATGTTTACAGTATTGACCAGATATAGTGGACAGTTTATCCAATTATATGTCTCTGTTTTATTTGGTTGTGACGTTTTCCCATGGTGTTTTTGTCAAATGTATTTATTTCTAGTGGATGAAAAATGTTGATGAGCAAGGCCGCCCATACTACTATAGTACAGATGGAACAAGATCTGAATGGGAACTTCCTAAAGTGAGTAAATTTAATATAATTGGTGTGGTTTGCATATAAGTGCCTTAAAAATGTGTCATGGTTAAACTTGGGTGATAACTACATATGTTTGCTATTTATACAATCAGATTGCTGATCTTAATGATTTTCTAAATATTACAAGTGTATTTGATGTGCAGCATGTTGATATAGAAATGTACTGTATTATTGGCCGTTGGTAAAAAAGAAATCCATATCATGGTCATTACAATAAGTTTGAAAGTCTAAAAGATAATGTCAGATGAAGAGAGCAGGACGTTTTTGAGAAAATTCTTTGTTTCTGGTGTTTATCACTTTTCCCTGTCAATGAAAAGTATCAATAAATCATACTTAGATTTAGGGAAACAACAGCTTGAGGTTTCAGGATTTAATCACAATAATATGAAAACCATTTTAGATAACAGTAAAAATACACATTATTTTAAACTGTAAATGAAAGCAGCTTCAGGGATATCCAAGTAACCTACAGTATATAATCGGACAGGCAGAATAGTGCAGTGGTTTAGTTTTGTAAACCAAAATGGTTGCTTGTTAAGTCGCTGCCTTTCACTGTGACTATCAGCAACTCATTTAACTTAACCTGCGCCCCAACTAATATTGTAAATCCCTCTAAATTGATAACAAATTCTGGTGTCAAAGAACTGTATTATTGATTTTCTAAATTATATGAAATTTTAGGTTCTGGCACAATAATTAAATCTGTAAATCTCTGAAAATTTGAACACTATGTAAATGTTAAATCATTTGCAAATTGCTTAAAAGCAGAGATGCAATCTGGCTGTCTTATCTTTTTGAAATACATTTGTTTAGTCCACTGTTAGTACAAGATCCTTTAATAGGAAGCTTAATGACACTGATATCAATAATACCAAATTTACATTCATAAAGAATTGCACTTGCAAAGTCCTTTTTTCAGTTTGTAAATAAAAATAAATTGTCAGCACTTGTCATATTGTCCATTGTATGCAGCTATTAACTAAAAGATGAGGGCACCTTGTTGAGATGCACCTCTTTACCAAACTTCTTGGTACTTCTGGCACTGTTTTTGTGGCAATACTGATGCAATCAACTGTTACTCAACTTTAGTTTGAGTTGTATCATTTTGTCTAGCTTTGGGTCAATTAGTTGGAAAGGTTCTCATACCTTGAGGAAGGCCTTTGTATGTTGGTTGATGTGTTTATCAGCCATTCACAGGCCTTTTTATGTTACTGACTTTTTTATAGCCGATCAATAGATGGAATACTCTGATTTTCTGCCATCCAGATTAATGTAAGACATTTGAGAAACAATCTGAATCAGTACCAAGGTCTCCCAAGCCAGCTAAAATGTTGTAGCAGGGTTAGCACTACTTCTTTCCTATATCTTTCTTGTAAGTGATTTATTGTTAGTAATTTCTTTGAACTTTAATACATTGTTGTTGGTGGAAACCTTCAACAACAGTACCAGACTTGGAATTACTTTTTCTAAGCCACAAAGAACAGGATGCTTTATATTGTATATCTTCTTTGTTGGCATTGTTTTCTTTGGCAATGGCTGAAGATGATGTAGAAGTTGTTTATTTGTAACTTTATCTACAGTATGTTTACCTATTTACTTAAATACTATTTCCATGTAGTATTCATTTTTTGTGTTTAACCCTTTTAACCCAGCCTCATTTTTGGCCATTTTCTGGTACTTTGAATTAACTGGCTATATATAATTCATCATTGCTCAAAATAAAATTTAGGCATTTCTCTTTCAGAATTGTTACAGCTGGAGAATTAGTTATGTTGTACACGTGTTACAGCAGAAAAAAGTTGCAAAATTCAGCAATGTTTTACAAACAAATGCACTTTAAATGTTATTCATATTTTCATATGTTTTGAAATAAGCTTACAGACACTATAAAAGTGTCGTTGAATGTATCAGCAACAACCAGAAAAAAATTGCTATAAAATTTCTACCAGTAATAGTCTACTTTGTTTTGAAGCAGTACAACAAAATAGGATTCTTTTTCTCCACTTTTACTGTTATCAAATTAGTATCCATAGCATGCACATCCATTAATGAAAACCGATGGCCTATGTATCATTTTGAAGGGCAGACCTTACTCTGATAGAATATACATGTAGTCCCCAGGTTACGGACATCTGACTTACGAATGGGCCGCAGCTGCGACGCATGCGCCTCAGTAACTGCTGATCCGTCATCTTCGGCCTGGGGACGCTGCAAGCGGTGGCTGGTCGGAGGCTGGATGGGGGCGATTTGCTGCCCGTGCAGTGTAATGTTCCTCGGGCGGCTCCCGGCGGCAAGCAGTTTCACTTCCTGCCCACCACGCACGGCTGCCCAATTTGTTCTTGGTGGGTGGCTGGTAATGCTGCAAGCGGTGGCTGGGTGGAGGCTGGAGGGGGGCGATTTCACTGCTCGCGCAGTGTAGTGTCTCTAGGGTGGCTCCTGGCGGCAAGCGGTTTCATTTGCCCACCCACCACACGCGGCTGCCCCGTTCGTTCTCGGTGGGCGGCTGGTAATGCTGCCTGGTTGTGGCTGAATGGAGGCCATTGAGGGTGAACCGGGCGGCGGGGAGTAGCCTTGTAGTGTGCATCGGATGGCTGCCTATTAAATTGGGGCGATTCACTACCCGTCTTTTGGCTGCACCATGTTTGTTCTCGATGGGCGGACACTGCAGGCAGCATACTAGTGGAGGTGACTGTGAGGTGGGCTGGTGATGGATCACCCGTCCGTGCCCCCATTCATTCTCAATAGCAAGCCTGCTTGTACTGTTATGTACATAGCAGGACGTTGTCTCTTGTCAGTACATCAGACGTGTTGACGACGGGTGCCTTCCTGCTGTGATAGCGTGTACAGTGCTGTGTAGAAGAGCTCATCTTAACCTTTTGTCTTCACCCTTCAACAATGTCTCTGAAACACAAATCTGTTTTGTGCATTTTAAAAAAAAAAAGTTTGCATTGTTGATCTGTCCCGTCGGCATGACCAAAACAAAGAGGCTATGTTTAAATGTTTATCTACAGCTATGCTCCGTAACTCTACCAGTCATGGAGCAGGGTGTGGTATCATGTTCTGCCTGGTGAGTGATCATCTTTTGGTGTACCCTTTTGCAAGTTAAATGGGTATCTGCTGTATTGAAAAGTGATAAACATGTACAGAATATGATTATATATATATATATATATATATACAGTAATCCCTCCTCGATCGCGGGGGTTGCGTTCCAGACCCCCCCGCGATAGGTGAAAATCCGCGAAGTAGAAACCATATGTTTGTATGGTTATTTTTATATATTTTAAGCCCTTATAAACTCTCCCGCACTGTTTATAAATATTCCCCGCAGAGTTATACAGCATAATCCCTTTGTATTCTCTTAGATATTAGGTAAGATTCATTGAAATTATGTATATAAACACACTGTTTATATACAGTAAAACCTACATATTATTTTAAAGATATTGAGTGTCTCCGATATCACATATGTTACAGCCATTACGATAGACAGGGCACCAGCAATAAATACGTACAATGCAAGAAAAATAGTATACAGTAAATGTGTGTACAGTGACACTAAACATACGTACATGTACTAAGCACTGTAAGAAGAAAATTAATTATGGTTACTCACTAACAATGACACGATGACTTGTCCGATAACAATGAGTTTAATTTTACTGCACAACAAAGGAGAGCGTTACAGCCCTTGTAAAGGAGCCACTTCAGGCGATTGTGTAGCACTGCCGTTGTTCTTCTTCTGGCAGTCTTCAATCCAAATCCCTAAAGCAGATTCCATCCAGACTACTGCCTTATTACATCCACTTACAACTCGTTTTGCACCCTGGTTAAAAGGACACTGCGGCCGTAGATCTTATATTCCTTTCCTACTTTTTAAATAAAAAGAATCGTAGCCTTCAACAAATCCAAAACGTTTACCTTTTCGGCAATCGTTAACATCTTCTTCTTGCGCTTGGGCACGGCCCCTGAAGCAGTAGCAGATTGTTTTGGAGCCATAATGAAGGGCTTGACTATGCACAAAGATAAACACTAAAGAGCACAACTCTTTACACAGTGAAGCACGTTGATGCTGAATGAGCGAGATGAGACTTCCTGGTTAACACTGCATAGCTCCTGCGTGCTCTGATTGGTTAGCTTCTCAGTCAGGAGAACTTAACTGCGTGCTTTGATTTGTTAGCTTCTCAGCCATCCGCCAATAGCGTCCCTTGTATGAAATCAACTGGGCAAACCAACTGAGGAAGCATATACAGGAAGTAAAAAGACACATTGTCCGCAGAACCCGCGAAGCAGCGAAAAATCCGCGTTATATATTTAGTTATGCTTTCATATAAAATCCACGATACAGTGAAGCCGCGAAAGTCGAAGCGCGATATAGCAAGGGATTACTGTATATATATAGTGAACTATGGCCCGGACACAGACAGACGGACATCGTTGGCTCCACCACACACTGTTTATTTACAAGACTATTTACAATTTACGTGCACGACAAACCCCAGTGCCTCCAGCACCAATTCCCCAAAGTCCAGGCCACACAGTTCCACTGCCTTTCTCCTGGCCGCCTCCAGTCCTTTCTCCAGCTCCGTCCTCTTCCACCCGACTTCTGCTCTCGACTGGAGGGAGGCGGCCCCTTAAATAAGAACCCAGATGGGCTCCAGCTGCTTCCCGGCATTCCTCCGAAGACACGCCCCAGTGTGGCGGAAATGCTGGCTGCGCACCCGGAAGTCCTCCGGGTGTCCCCTGTCTTCTTCCCCCCAGCACTTCCTGGTGTGGCAGAAGTGCTGGGCTCTAGACTGTAATGTAATGTAATGGACCCAAGAGTTAGAGGTGCAGGCTGTCACATCCCGCAATTGGGATTTGTGTCCTTACTACGACAAGCATCTTTATGGTCATGTGCTGTGGCTGATGGGATAGAACCATGGCAACATCTGCTGACAGTGAAATACACTGCATAGGCCAACTGATGGTTTTCGCCACAAATGCATGTCATACACTCTGAGTAAAAAAGATCATCATGAACAAGGAATGAATTAGAACTGTGGGATACCTCTGACGTGTAATTGGGCTTTGGGTCCTTCTCATGGCAAGAGGCGGCATGGCAAACTTTAAACTGCATCTGGCCCTGCAAGCGGTCCTCCAACTTGCAGGGAAATCATGGGGGTTGGTGGCAGGAATGGCACTCCAGCCACTGTATATATATATATATATATATATATATATATATATATATATATATATAAAAAACTTCACAAAGCTCAGAGACTACAGAAAGGACTCCTTTTTGCTCTCCGCGGGAGTAGCTCTGCTGTAGCCGCCCATAGGAAGGCTGCTCGCATCATGAAGGGGATGGGGGAAGGCCCTCGGTAGCCCCATCCCCAGAAGAGTCAAAACCATTGGAGAGCCAATAGGGTCAGGTCTGTTGGGGATCGGAACTGGTGTGATGCTGAGGTGTCGCCCGCTGCACAGCAACACTCGGGTCCCAATTTTAGGCGGCCCATACGGGTGGGCGCATGGAACGTCTTACCTCTCTGGCAAGATAATCATCTTCCTCTGCTGTCGGAGAAGCTGTGTAAACTCCGCATTTCAGTGGCGGCACTCTCTGAGGTACGCTGACCGGGGACTGGCCAGATCTCTGTAGGTGGATACACCTTTTATTGGTCTGGTCAGTCTGATGGCTGTCATATTCGGGGAGTAGCTGTTGCTGTAGCGGATTGGCTTCTTCCGAAGGTGTCCGATGTCACTCCTTTCAACGACCGTATTATAAGACTCGGATTATGGCACTCCCTGGGTGCCTTGTCTGTTGTCTCAGTGTATGCTCCGACTGCGGTGATTGATGTCTCGACGAGGGAGACATTTTATTTGCAGCTTCGCTCGGTGGTTGATGGGTGCCAACGAGGTGACGCTCCTCTGGTCATGGGTGACTTCAAAGCAGCCACTGGCACTGTCAGGGCTGGCTATGAGGATTGTCTAGGTCCCCATGGGTCTGGTGACCATGGTGAAAGTGGCTCTATGTTTCTTGACTTTGCAAAAGGTCAGGGGCTGCGAATCGCTGGATCCTGGTTCCAGCGCCCTGAACTGCATCGTTGGATATTGGATACTTCAATACTAGTGGTGCGGTGAAGATCGATCACATCCTCGTGGGCAGACGCTGGAGGCTCTTGCAAAACTGCAGGGTCTACAGAAGTGCCCAGTTTGTGAATTCTGACCACAGACTTGTTGTTGCTACTCTTAGAATCCAGCTTAGGTCCAGTAGGTTACCACCTACTAGGAAAATTGGCCTGGACTTGGCCAGACTCCAAAACCAGGCTGTTTCTAAAGAGTTTGCACGCAGTTTGTGTGAGGAACTTTCAGATTTGGGTATGACTGCCGATCCTAATGTGATGTGGGAGACCTTACGCGACAAGACCCTGAAGGTTGCTGAGGGTTGTGTTGGTGTTACCGGTGTTCCCAGAAGGAGATGTTTCAATTTGCAGAGCACCCTGAAAATCATCAAGAGGAGTCACAACGCACTGCTCAGTGGCAACTCTGGTCTGTACCAGGAACTGAAAAGGACAGCTGCGAGGGCTCTGAGGGCAGATAAAGAGGCGTTTGTTAGAGGAATCTGTGAGCAAGTGACACATCATCTGTGGTCTAGCGACCCACGTCCTGCTTACAGAGGAATTGAAACATTACGCACATCTGAATCTGTTCCTCGAATAGTCGCAGTCAGGGCGGCTGATGAAACGGTCCTTACAGATGACACTGCAGTTGTGAGCTGCTGGGCTGGTTACTTTGAGCAGTTGTTCAAAGCTGATCCTCTGGCTAGGACGTTGGATATCTCTAGGTCCACGGTTTTTGAGGCTGATCCTTCAATTAGCTGTGAACCACCCAATCTCACTGAGATTCCATAGGTGGTGAACCAGCTGGGGGGCGGGGGGGAGGAGGTTGCAAGGATCTGTGGTATCCAGGGTGAACTTCTCCAGGCTGGTGGTAAGGCTGTCGTCCTGGCATTGTAAGCAATCTTTGCTTCCATTTGGGAGACTGGCATCATCCAACTGAATGGAAAACTGGACTTGTCGTCCTTATCTGGAAAGGGAAGGGTGATCGCCTGGATTGTAGCAACTACACGGGGATAACACTGCTCTCGGTGCCAGGTAAGGTCCTTGCTAGGGTCGTCCTCAATAGGATCCGTGATCACTTGCTCACCTACCAGCGACCGGAACAGTCTGGTTTTACGCCTAAGAAGTCTACCATCGATCGCATCCTGGCACTGAGGGTTCTCATGGAGCGCAAACGTGAATATCGGCAGAATTTCTTTGCAGCCCATGTCGATTTTCGCAAAGCATTCGACTCAGTTGATCGAGCTGCCCTGTGGGACATCCTGAGGGTTCGCGGGGTCCCCTCGAGGTTGCTGGATATCATGGCCGGCCTGTACACTGGTACTGTGAGTGCTGTGCAGAGTGGAGGCAGGTCCTCTGAGTTTTTCCTAGTTGATTCTGCGGTTCATCATTGGTGTGTGTTTGCTCCTACTCTGTTCAATGTTTGTATGGAATGGGTGTTGGGCAAGGTCGTGGGGTTCAGTGGCTGTGGGGCATCTGTTGCTGAAAAAAGATTCACGGATCTTGACTTTGCTGACGATGCTGTGATCTTTGCAGAGTCAATGGAGGCTCTGATTGGGGCGTTCGAGAGACTGAGTGAGAAGTCTGAGTGTCTGGGCTTGCGAGTGTGCTGATAAAAACCAAAGAACCAGGCCTTTAATGACCTCTTGGGCACGGCCATCAGCAGTGTGTCTGTTTGCGGAGAGAGTGTTGACCATGTCTCTAGTGACTGTTCCTATGAAGTCAGTAGACGGATTGGAAGAGCATGGGGGGTCATGAGGTCGCTGGAAAGGGGTGTGTGGTGGTCCTGTTATCTATGCAAAAGGACGAAGGTCCAAGTCTTTAGAGTCCTGGTGTTCCTGTCTTGCTATATGGTTGCGAGACATGGATGTCATCCAGTGACCTGAGTCGAAGACTGGACTCCTTTGGTACTGTGTTTCTCTGGAAAATCCTTGTGTACCGTTTGACTTTGTATCGAATGAGCGGTTTCCAGAGGATGGGACTGGACCGCGTGTCTGCCTGGAGGGTTGCAAACCGGGATCCTGGGTTGTTTCGTCATGTAGTGGGTGCGGCAATGCACTGTACCAGTGCATGCTCCCCAACTTGACTTGACTTCACATATGCCAGTGTAAGTTGCAGTGCCACAGAAAGTGGGCATATATGGCATACACTGGTAAATAAATGCAGCCATTTTTTTTTGTCAATTCAATGGGTTTTTGTTTTCATTTTTTTCATTTATTATGTCTGCCTACATTGTTTTTATATTAAGAATATGATGATTAAATTCCATTTGTCTCTTTGTTTTCTCTTTGCACAATGTTTTCCCAATTATATTTTATAGCAATGTCAGTAAATCCTATTGTTATTTTGCATAGTGGCAGTGGAGAATTTGTAGTGAATTGGAGGACATAAAAAATGTGATGATGGTGTTAAAAAAAATAAAAATGCCAAATAGGGAACATAAAAAATGTGGCACGCCCTTGAACAAAAATTGATGCAGACTTGCATTAACTTTTATTAATTATAAAAAGTTCTATTTTTTCATTCATTGTCATTCATTCTTTGCGTTCTCATTTTTTAAATTCAAAATGTAAAAAATGATTACACATAGTTTTCACAACTTTATACTGTGTAATGGCATTCATAATTGGAGAGATGAGTTTATAGTGGATCAGAGGACATAAAATAAATGATGGAAATAAACATCATTACTTCATACACAAAGATATCAACATCTTTAGGCAGATTTTTGCGGTGTAGATCAGAAAGGGTTAATCTTAAAAAGGTTCGTTCTAAAATGATTTAACTATCATTTGATTAGTGCAATTGTACTCCTAAATGGCTTGAGTTTTTGGGAAAATCACATTTACCACACAGAATCATCTGTGTGCATAGGAGTGAGAGAAAAGAGAGATATCAGGCCAGGATAAAGAGATCCTGCCGTAAATGGCCAGAAAACCCAAATGATACAAGTCAGTGAGAGTCATAATATGTTATTGGTGCCTCATATCAGTGAACTTAAGACCATTTTCCATATAGCAGGATAGAGGGATTGTTTTAGGAAACCTAGCTAAAAGAAAGATAAGAAAATGAGCTTTAGCAAGATGAAAGAAGAGACTATAATAATAGCCCCTTTGAACATATTGATATTGCACAATAATTTCCCCTTTGAATATATTGATATTGCACATATGTTCAGTTATACGTAGACATCTCACAGGTTATTGTTTTGTACATCTGTGCGTTCTCTTTTTCTCTCATGTGTTTTTCTACATATTTTGACAAATTAACTCTTTCTATGTAGAGAGAATTTGCATATCATGAAATGTTTTTAGACCGCCCCCTTACATTGCCCCTAAAACAATAGCAAACAGCCAAATTTAGAACAGAGCATGTTTGTTGATTCATAAATCATTAGTAGAGGGGGATGTACATAGTCACCACATTGCACGTTCCTATGAGCCACAAGATTGCCAATTTAAACAAATTTGTGGATGTTGGTGGTCATGGCGGATATGATTGCAAGAAAAATTTGGCCCAAATTACTGCATGAAGCCTTTCCTTCAGTAATTTCGGCCTTTAAATATGACACTTGTTGGCCGAAAGATTTACGCACATTGCACCAACAATTCACTAATCAGAGCATAGTACAGGCTAGAGCTCACCCTCTCAATTTTGATGGGTGAAAACGACAGTTTTCATTTTAAAGTGTATTTCATGTTATGTGTGGTGTCACTGCAATAAATAAATGAAGAAGTAATTTAACACATAAAGAAATAAGCAATACAAAATCTATTTCATGAAACATTTATTTATGTGCATATATAATTGTCTTTTTATTTATTTATTAGATTTTACAATACTTCAACTTTGTTAAAATATTCCTCCTTGATGCTGCACTGATTTTAATTTTTGCACAGTTTACCTTCCATTATATCATTGTATTCCACAAACTGTAAGTTAAGTTGAATTTTCATAAGTTGAGGTCCTGTTGTATACATTGTGTACATGTATGATGTGATATAAGTATAATGATGTGTGTGTGTGTTTATGATATAACTTGTAATGAAGAATAGATTGGATAAATTTTAGTGCTTTACTCTATCAAGAAATTTTTTTCTTAATTGCTATTTTGAAAAGGTAGTGATTTAATGCTGCTGGTTTCATTTTAAAACACTAACTAAATTTGTAAAGTGCTGTACTTTTAAAGAGCTAACTTTGAACAAAGTCAAAAGTCTGTTACATTTTATGTAATATTTACACACTTAGATATCTTATAGCCTATTACTTATGTAAATCTTTAAAGGTAAGTCATTACATTGCCTTTCCTGTGAAATAGTAGTGAAGAAATTATTTTCTCATGTTACAATGAGGACAAAAAAATGTGTTTCATTCATATTAATGATATTTCTTATGTTGTAGACCATATCCTTTTAAATCCCTTTTAATGGTCCACTTGCCAATGAGTTTTGTCAAAATTTTGAATTTGTGTGAAATATTTCTATGAATAAAAAAATATAGCATAAACTAATCTTTTAAGGTTGGGTTAAATAGCAGCAGTAAGTTCTGTAAACTCGTCTTTGTGCTTCCAACAGCTGCAGATGTGAATCACCCAGAATCTATTTAGGATTAGCCAATCTTCCAAAAATCCTGTTTTGTGAGCACAGTACTATTATTTAGGCACTCAGAGACCTTTTTTGATGAGTGTATTGTTTGTTAAACAAAAACATCCAAAAAAAAAATAAATAACAGCAGTTTTAATGAGTTTAGGGAATTTAAATAAAGTTTCCAGATTAGGTTTCACTCTGAATATGCTTCTTCAACTGCATTACTTTAATAGCTTGTTTAATTTATGTAGTGCTTCTTTCAGTTTAACTGATTGTATATATTTCTTTCAAGAAAAACTAATATGTTGTATGCTTTTCTATTTTGCCAGTATAATATCCCACCACTTCCACATCCTGGAGACATTCCAAAAAGCAAAAGTCTGGATAGAAAACACATGGAACCCATAGTTTTAAATAAGTGGAGACACAGTACATATACACTGGATTTAAATGACAAAGTAAGTGAGTTACCTTGTAAAGTATCTGGCCACTGCTCTTTCATGAAATTATTACAAAGTAAACAACTTAGATTTTTGACAAGACGTATTTTAGTTTTATGACTGCATCTTGCTTTTTCTTTATGGCAAGCTGGAGATCCCAGTGACTAAATAATGACAGTGTATTCCTTTATTCACTTAAAATATTATAATAATATAGTGCTTATATTAATGTGTTCATTGATGAAACTGTCAGACCTTCAATATAATCGTTACACCATTGAACAAAGCTCTGTTCGCAGTCTTCTGCCATACTACCCAATTTTCTTAGGGAGAAACTGTTTTGTAATCTGCAGTTGTTTACATTAATGCTGCACTGATGGGTTTGTGAGTCCACGGATAGATAGATAGTACTTGTTCCAAGAAGGAAATTGAGCTTTTTACTGCAGATCAAGAAGTATGTTAACAAACAAAAACAACAACCTCCTCAAACATGCATAAGAATTACAAGAAAGAAGAAAACTTCTGACTTCACTAAAGGTAAAAGAGCAGTCACTATGAGGTGTTATGAAGATGTGTCACCATAGCTATGAAGGAGCCTCAGTGCAGTGGTGAGCACTGCTGCCTGATGGAGTAAGCACCCTGGATTCAAATTCCATGGTTGATTTGTTTTCTGTAGGTATTATGGTAGGCTACCTTAATAGTCATGGTGTCCTCCAGGGTGTCATGTCCCTGAATTATATTTAACAAGCTTGAGAATGCATATACAGTATATACTGTAAGTTTTTTTTTTTAATCTTCTTGCTGTTTAAACTAAAGTGTAACATTAATTCATTTGATGCAAATTTTATTCCAGATATTTTATTCATTGTTTAAGATTAGTTCACTGTTTCTTTTCCATGTATTGTAACAAAGTAGTTTTTGTTTTTTGCTTTTTTCCCCCCTCCAAACACTGGATATAAGCAATTTTAGGACTTTGATCTTCATATGAATATTTATTACATTGGAGAGTCGAGCGTCTAGATGCACCTTTGAAACAAATTGAGATATATTGAATATGTTTACATTTTATGTCTATACTATTCTAAAGTCCTACAGAATTATTTTGATTTTATTGCAGTTGTCTATCAAAAAAAAACGTAATTCTTCTGAACATTCTTCTGGGGCTATTACACCCCCACTTTACGAGCAAGTTAGTAAAGTATTTTATTAAATATTTGTCTGTCTTTAGTTGTCTTTAATTATTTCATATTATTGTTTTATATTAACATTGGAGAGAAAAAATAACCAATCAAATGTTTCTTTTCCTTTACAAAACTAGAAAACTTTTGTTACTCCTCCAGCCCACCACTACCTTCCCTCTTCAAAATTTATTTTCAAATCTTTTGCTGTGTGATTTTTGGTTAAACAAACAATAAAATCATTAATTTTAATTTTCTAAAGATGCAGGATACAGTGACACCTGGAAAACTCAAAGTTTGACTTTTGAAATGTTTTTAATATCCTAAAAAAAACCTGAGAAATTTTGTGTTTCATGTTAGATTTGGGCTAAAAATTAAACTGGAAAGAATTAAAAAAAAAAAAAGGTAAAACAGCTGTGATTTCTCATAATAAAAATTCTGCATCTTTAGAGCTTAAAGTGCTCTGGGTTTTGTATTTTTGTGCAACATTATGTATTCATCAAACCAAGTGTTGTATTTTCTTCAAAACAGTATAATTTTCAAGTTCCATAATAACTTATATTTTGTTTGTATTTATTAGGTGGAATCTCCCACATCCCCAAAACAGACTTTTCCAGAATCCGATTCCTGTCCTTCATCTCCAAAGCATCCAACAGCTGTTAGTAAATATTCTTTTGCTGTAGTAAAGTGAAATTCTAGGAGCTCAAGTAAATCATGTTCTAAGTACAAGTTAGTGACATTTTGGCACACTTTCTGGATAGTATTCTTTCTAATACTTTGTCTGTAACAGTAAAGCTTGCCTACATACAGACTTGTGCCACAATTTGTTTTCGATCAGCACTTTGTTTGCCTACTGAATAACAAGCATATGCTATAATTCAGAGGAGAAGTTAAGCTAATGAATGCTGTCAGGTTGCTTGGATAAATTATTAACTGAAGATGTTTATAATTAAAAAAAAGTATTTGACATTTCAGATATTAAATATCAACTTATGTGTCATATAAAGACAGCATAGAAGCAGATTACTCAAATCAGGATGTATCACTCCTCTTTATTTTTAAAACAAACTCTAGACTTTTGTAATTCAAAAGGTTTGACACTGTGTACAGATTTGGTCTGTTTACTCTGTAACCTCTTATCAATAGTGCTATTTTTGTACCATCAAACTTTATTTTTACCTTCCTCATACCTTTCAACCCATACATTCTGCAAATGCTACTTCTTCCTTTATCTGGGGTGTTTATTTTTTAAACTGGACCAACCTTACCACTCTTAACTTGCTACTGCTAGGCATTTGAACAGTCTTTGTCAAGATGTCTAAAACTTGACATAACCCTAATCCTACATGCCTGTGTCTCATTTGTTCAGTTTTGTGATTTTTAAATGCCTGTAAATAAACAGCCTATTGTTTTGTATATTGCCTTTCTACAATAAGCACCATCCCAAGATACTGTATATTACAAGAAAATACAGTATGTATAATTATGCATTTTACAAACTGTAAACACAGGCACGCTACTTTAGTTAAAGGCAACAAATTAACATCTAGTTTTGTGCTTTAAAGTCTGATTCCTTAATCACTGAGACAACTTAAATTGCTTTGCACGTGAGTAATGCTTCTTAAAATTAGTACAAATCCACAAATGATATTAAAATACACTTGTTGGAGCAGCTTTGATGACAACAAGCCATTCAGCCCAATAAAACTCAATCTTATTGTATACTATACTTATATACAGAAATATTAAAATTGTTTTTAATCACAGATGAACACTTAAAGGAATATGATGGTCCTGGTGCCTACAGCTGGCATCATTTTTGAACCTAGGTCTACTAATAGTCATGTCTAAGGATTAATCAGGCAGTGAGGAACATAAACAACAAGAGTAGGAGCAAGATGCTTGGTGCTGTTATTCAGTCTTTGAATAAATCAATAAATAATCCATAAAAACCAGTATGTGTAGGTTAAAATCAACACTAAATAATCCATACAGGTTGAAATCTAGATGAAACCATGGACAGTTTGTCTCTTAAGATCTATTACACGCCCCTGTGCACCTTTGTAAAACTGATGTCCTTGCTGCTCACTGCTCAGGTGTGCTCTACAGCAGGAGATGTCCACCAAATGATGCTGTCATCTCTCATCTGGCTTGTTTCTCTTGCATCCTTCTGTGTCCTTAGGGACTTGCCATGCCCGGCTCCTTTCCCCGGCAACTGAGGGAGCCAACTTCAAGTGGTTGATCTCTCCTTTTCCTAGGTGCTCAGCAGGAATGACACTGCCTCTTTAGCGCTGTCCACTTGCTCCAGTTGGGACCATTCCAGACCATCTGCCTCCATTCCACATCAGCACCAGCTCTGTATTGATCCTGCTGTTCCATCCTCTCTTTCACAGTAACCTCTTAGATGCTTTCTCCTTTTCCTTTTCCATGTTTGCTCTTCCATGTACCTACTTAGACTCATTTTTTTATCCCCCTGTGGGAATGTTGACCTAATTACACTCCACAGAGTGCTGATGTGGAACAGCTGACCAATTAAACAATTAGCATGCATTTACTACAAACACCACACTAAATCATTCAATGATACTGTTCCTGTTAGTGAATGGTTGCACAGCATAACAATGAGTGACAGTATGCAGTTTACTGCTTTTGCAGTTTAGGCATGTCATGCCTATCTTCAAGACCTTGTTCCTTGAAGTAGTTGTCCACTGTAGGGGCCGCTGAGTTTTTGGGTAGCTGTATTCACTGTATTAACAAAAAAATCCTTATTGATGAATAGCAATGTTGAGAAACAATTTCAAAATATTAATGATTAAACTGGTGTCCCCATTAGTTTTCAATTTTATTTAATGGCTGCATATCAGTGCTGTCCTAGCAGGACTTAAACCAGTGGTTCTCAACATTCAATCCTCAGGGCCCGCTTTGGTTGCAGGTTTTTGTCCTAATCCACCTTTTCTCTTAATTTGACTCCTACCGTAATAATTTGCTTATTTCCCAGTTTTTCTTTTATAACCTTCTGGAAATTACAAACCAGTTATGTTTTATTTTTACTAATTGAAGCAGGAATTTACTTGTGTTTTGTGGACACAAATATATTATTTTTCCCTTTAATTTTCTTTTTTTTGTAATATTCTGGATATTTAGACAATTATTTACTAATAAGCACATAAGTGTGTAACACTTAAGTAGCTGCTTATTTCAGAATCATTTGTGCCGGTGTCTGCTCTGTTCATTTATTGTTTGTATTCCGATACAATTAAGAAAGCAAGCTGTACAGAAAAAGTGAATTAAAAAATAGTAAAACAAAGTAAACATTTAAAGATACAGAAAACCTGCAAATATGTTAATTGCTTATAATTTCAAATCTGACACTACTGCAGTTTACTAAATGCAAAATAGAGAAATAAGACCTGTCAGCTAATTAAACAATGAGATCAATTAAAGGTAACAATGACTGACTGAATGAGAAGCTGTTGGGAACAAAAACCTATAGCTTCAGGGAACTATGAGGACTGAACATTGAGAACCACTGACTTACACTGTTAAAGGTGCATCCACAAATAATGTGCCTTTAAATCTGCACACTCCTCAAAGTCTACTGTTCATATGATACATGATAACTGTGTGCTTTGTTATACCCATCACATGGTCAGCAAGTGCTGGCTAGAGCTGAACACTATCAAATGAAGACACAAAGAGTTTAAGAGAATTGCCCAACGTAATGTCCATTCTGCATTTGAAAGACAGGTCTGTGTAACTTAACATAGTGTATTATCTTACCTGTCAAAGTTATGAGAGTCCTTTTTATTAATGTCCATGAGTTGTCTTCCATCTAGGATTGAATTCTGGTTGTCATATTCACAGGTATTCCTCAAAACACATTAATAACATAGCCACAACTATTTGCCTCATTTTCTCTTATGGCACAGATTCAGTCCTCTTTAATGTGCTATGAAACTTAGTGTATCTAATCTCATAATAAGATGATTTGCATCTTTTATTAAACTGAACATTTAATTATCAGTTTAAGATATGCAGAAACTAGTACCAACAATTGCTTTATAAACAAGAGGTTGGCTGTAATCTCCAGATACTATTTTGTTGTATTCATTCATATTATGAATGAATAATGGTTCGATATTGCAGCATATCAACACAATCCTTTTTAACAACAAAATTACAGAAAATTACTTTTTGATAAGTTTTTTTTTTGCCAGCTTTACCTAGTCACAGTAGATATCAGATGCTGTTGACTTTTTAAATTTCTATTAGATTGTTAAATGGTCTACTTTGGAAAACTAAAGCTTTGATAATAATGCTTTGAAAGTTCTGGTTTTTTTCTGCAATAAATTATCTTTGGGGACGTTTTTGAAAAAGGCTGATTGCTTGAAGTAGCCATTTCAAAGACTTAGTACATTTGGCTTGTGCATATCACTGACCAGTAAGTAGAAAATATTTTTCACTTACATTAGTGAAGGAGTTGCTTTTTGGAAAATTTGTCTCATCATTTATTAAAAAAAAAACTTAAGTTTGCCTCAACGGAATTTCAGTCGTCTTGTCAACATTAGGAGACCCATGGATTAGTCTCATGCCCAAAACTAAATATGTTAGTTAGCAAGGAGTTGTTTCGTTCAGACGTCCAATATATAGTGCATCCGGAAAGTATTCACAGCGCATCACTTTTTCCACATTTTGTTATGTTACAGCCTTATTCCAAAATGGATTAAATTAATTTTTTTCCTAATAATTCTACACACAACACCCCATAATGACAACGTGAAAAAAGTTTACTTGAGGTTTTTGCAAATTTATTAAAAATAAAAAAACTGAGAAATCACATGTACATAAGTATTCACAGCCTTTGCCATGAAGCTCAAAATTGAGCTCAGGTGCATCCTGTTTCCCCTGATCATCCTTGAGATGTTTCTGCAGCTTAATTGGAGTCCACCTGTGGTTAATTCAGTTGATTGGACATGATTTGGAAAGGCACACACCTATCTATATAAGGTCCCACAGTTGACAGTTCTTGTCAGAGCACAAACCAAGCATGAAGTCAGAGGAATTGTTTGTAGACCACCGAGACAGGATTGTCTCGAGGCACAAATCTGGGGAAGGTTACAGAAAAATTTCTGCTGCTTTGAAGGTCCCAATGAGCACAGTGGCCTCCATCATCCGTAAGTGTAAGAAGTTCAAAACCACCAGGACTCTTCCTAGAGCTGGCCGGGCCTTAGTCAGGGAGGTGACCAAGAACCCGATGGTCACTCTGTCAGAGGTCCTCTGTGGAGAGAGGAGAACCTTTCAGAAGGACAACCATCTCTGCAGCAATCCACCAATCAGGACTGTATGGTAGCGTGGCCAGACGGAAGCCACTCCTTAGTAAAAGGCACATGGCAGCCTGCCTGGAGTTTGCCAAAAGGCACCTGAAGGACTCTCAGACCATGAGAAACAAAATTCTCTGGTCTGATGAGACAAAGATTGAACTCTTTGGTTCCTCATTTGGAGGAAACCAGGCACCGCTCATCACCAGGCCAATATCATCCCTACAGTGAAGCATGGTGGTGGCAGCATCATGCTGTGGGGATGTTTTTCAGCGGCAGGAACTGGGAGACTAGTCAGGATAAAAGGAAAGATGACTGCAGCAATGTACAGAGACATCCTGGATGAAAACCTGCTCCAGAGCGCTCTTGAGCTCAGACTGGGGCGACGGTTCATCTTTCAGCAGGACAACAACCTTAAGCACACAGCCAAGATATCAAAGGAGTGGCTTCAGGACAACTCTGTGAATGTCCTTGAGTGGCCCAGCCAGAGCCCAAGCTTGAATCCGATTGAACATCTCTGGAGAGATCTTAAAATGGCTGTGCACCGACGCTTCCCATCCAACCTGATGGAGCTTGAGAGGTGCTGCAAAGAGAAATGGGCGAAACTGGCCAAGGATAGGTGTGCCAAACTTGTGGCATCATATTCAAAAAGACTTGAGGCTGTAATTGCTGCCGAAGGTGCATCGACAAAGTATTGAGCAAAGGCTGTGAATACTTATGTACGTGTGATTTCTCAGTTTTTTTATTTTTAATAAATTTGCAAAAACCTCAAGTAAACTTTTTTCACATTGTCATTATGGGGTGTTATGTGTAGAATTCTGAGGAAAAAAATGAATTTAATCCATTATGGAATAAGGCTGTAACATAACAAAATGTGGAAAAAGTGATGAGCTGTGAATACTTTCCGGATGCACTGTATGGTTATAGTATGCTTTAGTAAACGTAGACCTCGGCTTTAATGTTTGCAATGCACCATGCAATGTACAGTATAGTCTGTGTCCTATGCCATTTGGTATGAAATTTATAAAAGCGGTGTTAATGTGTGTGATATGCCACATGAATGAATGACAAATGCATTGCATTTTATTGCTAAAAATTTTCATGCGGCACCATCTTTTGGAATGACGAAAACATAGAACCAAGGACACACAGTCACTTACCTCTTTATTAAGGTGAATAGGAGCCTATTATGATGCAAGGTATTGTAACAAATTACAATGCACTTTACTACATTAAGCATAAGTAGGTTTTCCGTTTTTACTCTGCATTATTTTCTAAACCATCACCATTCTTGCAAGTTTACAGGGTTTTAGGGTCTGAAGATCTCATTTAACCGTGTTTTCTGTTTGTGCAGTACTCTTATTTTCCTGGAAGTGTTAATTTAACAATATTCTTGCAAAAAATGCATGTCTTTTGTATGTTGTGAGCATATGATTAGACCTGTGGAGTATGCAACATGAATAATGAGATTTTTTTTTTCATGGATGTTTTTGATATTGTTTGCTGTTATCCAGTGTTGATCTCCACAGATACCCATTCTAGAAGAAACTGTTATCACAGTTCTTCATAAAAACACAAGATCCATTTTTTTTCTTCACCCGTCACAAGGGGTAATTAACCTATAAAAATATTTTTTAGTGGATTATTCCTTTAACAGTCATTTTACTTAGATTGTGGATGGATCCCAAATCCCCAAAACAGATAACATGCAAACTCCACATTGTCTCAACCCAACATTCAAAATACGGTTGAGTGCTATAAAGTAGAAGCACTGTTCGATGCAGCATATTCTGACCTAATTCATATATATTAGATGTGGAATTGAGTGTTGTAATTAACAGTTACATATTATCTAAATTTTTAATAGTTTACCGCCACAGCCCTCTGCAGATTAGAACGGTACTTCAATCCAGTGCTGTTTAAATAGGTCCTTTAAGATTAAAAAAAGTTCTGCACACTTAATTTTTTCTTTTTTTTTCTACAAAATTGGTGCTTTTAGGACTGCTGTGTGTAATTTTCTGAAATTCCAAGTAATTTTTTAATCATCCTTTTCATAAAACAGACATTTTTGTCATTTGTTTGAAATAATGAATAAGGACAAATATGTACAGTACATTTGAAAATGGACGTTCCTTTCACAATAAAGCACTTAGTATGGGAATTACAGAGTAAAGAAACCATTTTGAATCCAGAACACTGACTTTTACAATTGCCTTAAAGTACTGTAGTTTTGCTGTAGCAAATAACAAATCAATGTTGTTAATATGCAGTTTAGATATTAAAACATTACTGTACAAACAGACATATTCTAATTTAACTCTTGGCAGATAGAAAGAAGTCTAGTGACATTAGATATTAGTAATATTCATCCTTCTCTTGTTGTATTTATTTTATGCTCAGAAACCATGTAATTTTACCTGAATTAGGTGGCTAGTGCTATTCATAATTTTGATATTTAAATTTTGTTTTCATGCATGCTTTTTCACTCATTTTTACTGTAGAAATGCTGATTTTATGGCAGGATAATAATGATGTTTTAAAATGTTTTTGCATTTTGTTATGGAGAATTTTAAGATTGTATTAACTTGTTAATATTTTTAGGCATCTGAAAAGTTTGGAGTGCTAAATGTAACCAAATTGACTGAAAATGGGAAGAAGGTTAGGTATGTATGAAAAATCATGTGAGACAGCATTGCAGAGCCAAAACACAAAGCACCACTGCATAAATTAAATTGTCTTCTGTTTAAAAATACATTAATTTTATAGGAGGCTACCTTGATTGAGCCTTTAACAATAAAACACTTGTAGAATATATTAAACAATTCCATTTTCAATAAGGCATTTTGTTTCTTATGAACTTTTTTCTAGTTTAGAATACTGAGCCAAATAGAAAATAAAATTAACAGGGTACAGATTTACTTCTTCAATTTCTGTATTACCTCTAAACACATAAAATACCAAGGAAACAAGATTTTAGTATTACGTAAAAAATTTAATAACAAGCATTAATCAGCTTATTTTTAAGATAAAATCAAATGTAAAACCAGTAACACTACTAATAAAAAATTAAATAAATTCAACTGCTAGTTTAAATAGAATGTTTTTAATGATTTTCAGTAGATGTGTTATGTCAGCTGACCTTATGTACAGTATTTTTAAAAGGTGTTCCAAAGTTATGGTACTGCCTCAATGCAAGTGAACATATAATGTCCTGTAGTAAAGGGATCTTTTACTAGATTATCACAATGGGTAAAAAATGACTAATGTGCAATGAGTGGAGGCAGGGTTATATGGGGAATAATGAGCACAGTCCTTATTTGTATGATGGGTGCCAGTCTATCAGAACAGTAATAAATTTGTGTTCTCATTACTCATTTCTGAGATGGTGTTTTGTAAAAGAAAACTTAATAAATAAATTATTATACATTTTATTTATGAAGCACCATATTTTTTCTAGATGCTCCCATATTTACCAATATCACTAATAAGGTGATTGCTAGGGAAACATTTGCACTTTATTTTTTATATAACTTCATTGAAAGATCAAGTTCATAGTTGAAGATATTGACATATATACTGAGCTTTTAAAGTGCTTTGTCTGAGGACTGAGCTCCTAGTCTACCACAGCTATACAGAATATGGTATGCAGTACTGCCAATTTAGCAGCAGCCATCTGAACCACTTGAGTGTTAGTGATCATAGTAAAATGAGACCAAAAGGACAAAATTATCCACATACTGCATATCTAAGTTTCAATAATAATGTACCAAAACTGGATTGTTTTCAGTCCATTCTGTGTCTTATTATTAAATCTGTGATTATGGTGAATTTTAAAGAAAGAACTCTCTCCTGACTGTCGCATGTAGTGAAAATGGGATGTCCCATTGCTGAAGTTTTAAACTTTAACAGAATTGATTTAATGCTAAGACAGCAAATGCAACTGCTGTTACATAAAGACATGCATCATTAGCATTTCAACCCTCCATTTCAGCACAAACCACAATATATTCTGATATTAAGATTCTCAAGTTCTTTCCTAGGGTACCACCTTGGCTAAAGGTTTTCTTATCACAAATCATTGACTCCCTGTAATGTTCAATTTATCTAATAATTTAAATGATGCCAAATATTAAATCCAAACAGTTACTTCACTGTCATATTAACTTCTTTGCTGATTAGTAAGAAAATGCTTAAATAACTAGAACATTAAAAAGGGAGCATATTTTAAAAAGCAAGGAAAACAAAACTAATTCATTTTGCAATAACATACAGTACATATGCTCACTAAGCCCAATTTGTCTGTCTGCCTGCACTGCTTGTCACTTATTGTCACTATTTGAATACAGTAATAGGAGCAAACACAACAGAAAATTGAATTGGAAAGAAAATGGTAAATGTTAAAAGTTTAAAGCTTTGTCAGAAAATACCAATTTATGATTTTCGTCTTAACGCAAATATCACATTGTCACACATTTCAAAATGCAAAATAAGAGACTAAAGCTGTGCCAGCTAATTAAAAATTACATAACTTAGACCAGTGGTCCTCAAAGTGTTTTATAGTGAGGATAACTTTGTTAAAGTTAGTTATGGTGGACCACTCTCGGCCAACAGCCACTTATTGCAGTAAATTACATTTGTTTGTATTATTATGGATGTAATATGAAAATACTGTAACCATCAAAGATGCAAAAAAGGAATAACTTGCACAAAAGCAGATTAGTTCAGGGCTGTTTCTTGGAAAACACCTTAGTAATTTAAGTGCATATATTGTTTCCACTGTAGCCCCAGTGATTCATAATACGCTTTCAGGCTTAATGACAATGCTGCAGCAGAAAGAGAATACAGCAGAAGTGGCATGTGACAGTGGCAACATGCAGTTAAAGCTTATGTCACATTACGCAGCTTTTTGCTGTGGGGTATGTAAGCCTGTAATCGTTGATTTCTTCACTGCATCATGTCAATTTACACAACTGAAAATCATCTTCCATCACGGATCACTCATTTTTGTGACAGCCAATAACATGCTGGTGTACTGTGAAGAGTTAGTAGCTCCAGCAAATTCAGCAGCAATCTCTGCCCTTTTTTCTCTTTCCATTTTGCATGGTACTTAAATCCTGAGACACCAGGATGAGCATCTCTTCAGTTTGTGAAGAGTTAACAGCTGTGATGTGCCGAGCCACCCTTTTTTTCTCGTTTCCATTTTGTTTTAGTACATAAAACACAAGACATCAGAAAAATTAGCCTTGCTTATTTGGGAGGTTCAAAGCTCCTGCATTCCTTATTCCTCATCACTGTATTATATGCATTTATTGTCATGATGAGCATTCATTTGTTGTCAGCCGTCATGCCCAAACAGCTCTCCCCTTGTACTATAGAGATAGTCAAACCTGTTTAAATTTATTACAATTGGTCTTAGTCATTAGGTGATTGGTTTCACAAGAGTGCTGACTACCTCTTACTAAATTATGTAAATGAAGGCTACAATGAAAATCATTTGAAATGTTGTCTAATGGGACATGGGCTTAAGAGGTTTCTGTAGCCAAAAGGCAGCTGTCCAAGCTTATGTCAAGATGGATTTTATAAATGATGCCTATGTAGTGACAAAGTGTAGTTGGTAGGACAGGAGAGACAGCAAGCTTAACACTAGAATTACCAAAGCCTACGAAAAAACTTGTAACCCTGGCCCACCTTAAATCCCTTCACACATCTCTGTCAGCATCTTTTGTGTTGTAAATGTGTGGATAAGCCCAAGCAGCCTGCTATCCCATCCCCCCACTAACACTGAAAGGGCAAATAGTTCTCTCAGCTCAAGTCTGTTTACCTGCGTGTCAGTTGTCAGTTATAGGGTAAATAATATATTTTTATTTGGAATACATGCATTACATATGTGTTCAGTGTCTACAACAACCTATGTAAGCACACTGTTAACTCAGAAATATTTTTCATGTTTTAGTAATAATTGACAACACTTAGACAATGAAGTGTGTAATGTGTGAAGCAGCTGGTTGTGCTTATCGACACATTTGCAACACAAAAAATGCTGACGGAGAGGTGCAAAGGGATTTAAGGTGGGCCAGGGTTACAAGTTTTTTTTTTGTAGGCTTTGGTAATTCTAGTGTTAAAGAAGTGTCAAAAGAAGGAGAGTAAGCATTGCAGGCACAATGTTAGGTTAATTGTTGACTTGTAATTGTTAGGGTATGTGTGAATGTGGATCTGTGAATTTTCCCTGTGATGAACAAGCACTCTACCCAGGGCTTATTTCCTGGAGTGCATCCCTTAGCACTAGGGTGGCTTCTTTTCCCCTTAACTCTAACAGATTGTTATTAGATGATGATATTGTTCAAACAGGTAATGTTGATACTATATAAACTGTACTCACTGTTGACATATGAGGTGAGCATATATATTTTTATTTCTTTTTTTTTTTTTTTTTTTTACAGAAAGAACTGGATGGCCTGGTGGACTGTGTTGCAAGGTTCTTCATTATTATTCACTAAATCACAAGGTGGTGGGACTAGCTGGGTAGGTACTTTTTAATGTACTTATTCGTTCTTTACCTCACACATAGTTTTTGAAACATGACATTTCAGTTTTTTAATTGAAACCCAAGCTCTGTGTTTTTATATTTATTGATGAAAGATTCATTCAAATGGCCGTATATGTGCTTTTGTTTTGTATGTGAATATTAAAATATTGAGAAATGTTAATTAACAGTGCCAGAACAAATAAATGCTACACTTTGCCATTAGATTTTGAGATTTTTTCTTTAGCTAAAATCAGATTCTCTGTCTGATTAAGTACATATTATGTGGTCTGTGTTTGTTTTTGTCTGTTTTGTTGTTTGTGGATTATACACCATTGCAAATCATGATCTGTGTCTGGACAAATAGTACCTCATGTAAAGTCTGAAACCTGAAAATAAGTTCATAATCTTAAGTATAACTTGAAATTTTATTTTTTTCAAGTGTTCTTCAAGTTGGAGATCTAACTATGCAGCTTCCTAAAATGTGAAACCTCTTTTTTTCCTGGGTACCTAATTTCTTAAAATTAACTTGAGTGAAAAAGAGCAGCACAATTGCTCAGTTGTTTACACTGCTGCCTCATAGCTTCTTGGGCATGGTTTGATTTCCATCCTGTCTGTCTGGAGTTTGTACTGTATATTTTCATATTGATTTTTTTTCTTTTCTTGGTGGGTTACTTCTTGCATCCTAAAGTTGTTCATTTCAGGGTAATTGGCAACTATAAAATGGTTTAATGCAAGTGAGCATGCCCATGAGTTTTCCCTGCAATGTGCTGGTGTCCCATCCAGGGTTGGTCCTTCCTTTGTGACGTATGCTGCTAGGAATGGCTCCAGTATCCAGTGATACTACAATTGAATAAGTGTGTTCAGGAAATGAGTGGCTGGAGAGAAAATAGATTGGAACATTTTGGAAGCAAGACTTATATAGTACACGATTTTCAAATAGATGAATATTATTATTAATATGACTTACTGTTATTCATATTGTTTATTAACTGTGTTCTCTAAATATTCACTTTTTAATGTTCATTTTATATGTGATGGTAATCTTATAATCCCAGTCGTATGTATATATTTTTAAAATTTAGGCCAGTTTAACCAACTAAGAAAAATAGAAATACAAGTCCTTGGTGCATTGAAATAATAGGTGCAAGGATATTGATTATGGCAAAGAAGAGACTATTCAGTGCTCTTAATTTGTAGCACTCCTTTAATGGATTCTTTAGATCTAATCAGCTCACCCAATATAGCTTTCCAATGCTATGGGGACTGAACTGGAATAATGATACTTTGTTGTCCCCGCTTCAGGGCTAATTACAAAGGTATTTTGGAGACAAAAAGGCAGTTTATATCTTCTGAAAGACAGGGATTGTCTTGTGTAAAACAATGCTCACAATACTTCAAGAGCTATTTATTGTGGCATTATTCTTTTATGACAGTACATCCACATGGTTTATTTCAACTGATATATGCTCCTTATTAAAGAAATTAATACATTCTAGATAGTCATCTAATGTAAGTAAATTATTTATAGTTGTGCTTAAACCAGACAGCTGGATACAGGTGGTGTAGAATTCTCAGTATTTAAATACATGATTTTTGGGCCCAAAAGTTTTTTTCAATCATTGACTGTATATTCACTTTTGTGGCATGCTGAGGATTTTTAGCATTCATAATTAAAAGCATTATAAGCACTGGCAAAATTATGGTAAGGTTCTTTAAAACAGTTAATGGTATTATTAGTTTTTTGGGGTTTTTTTTGCTTAAATTCAGAGTAATTGTATACATTAAAGTAAATGACCAAATTATTTTTTAAAGGCTTTTGAGAATGTCTGGCTTTTTTTGACATCACCGCATTTTTTCCCTCTTTTTATCAAGTCATATTACCAAAGGGGTTCATTCCCCGAGCTCGTCTTCTCACTGCTAGCCAACTGGAAACGCTCATTCAAGCGTCGGCCCGCTGTCGCCTATGTAAACTCTGGTCCTGTTACAACTGCTGCTGCCGCTGTATGTGTTCTCTCTGCATGTCTCCTTCAATAAGCCCTATTCTTTTCCTGCTTTTAGCCATTTTAACCTTGCTTTTGGGTTTACAAAGGATTTGGAGGTGGTGGGATTTTACAGTGTTCCATTTTACAATACAGTTCTGAGGGTAAATAGATATTCATTCATAGATTAAACTGTCAATGATTGAAACTAAGAAAACAAACACTTGAATCTAAATATTTTGACTGCTCACTCAGCTCCCATCTCTAGCTTACTATATGACCCTGAGCAAATCACTTAACCTGTCTTTGCTTAAATTGTAAGAATAGGTCTAATGGTATTATTTATGTGAAGAATACTTTGAGAGGTGACATTCTCCACAATGCAGAAAAGGCCTGCTTTCCTTGTGGTAACCTGAACTTTTATCCTTCTTTGTATACAGTATATTTTATCATTTTGAACAGGTTTCTCTTATTTGATGTGTTTTAGTAGAATAAATTACATATTTTCTTTTACAAGAGCAGTAATCTTGTTTAATGGTATTGTCTCAGGCTGGTGGATTGCCCCCTTAATTTCCTTCCTACACTTTTAGTATTCGATATCCTTAATAGTGAATTATTTTTTTCTTAAGTCATCTGGCCTTTTTGAAAGGATTAGACTGTATCAATCTACATTTTATTTATATTATAGACAGGGATTAAATCGAGGTGTTGTGATGAATTTAAAATAGAACAAAACCTACCCAAAGGTAATATCCTTTGGGAGTCAGAAATAACAAAAAACAGCCACTTTGGAAAGGATTTAGGTTATTCATTATAGAAACCACCCAAATAATTTAACTCATTCCTTCCTGCAGAGTTTTAAATGTTCAATTCAAAAATTCAAAATGTCTTGATTACTCATTTCCGCAATTATTACCTAATTATTATTCCAAAATTGTATATTTTACTTCAGATAATTGTTGGTCAACAATGTGTAGTGGCGCAGAGTCTTGGCTTCCTATATTTACGTACTGCTGAGGTGTTCCATAATGCATTTTCATACTGGATGACTTCTGTATTGTACATATAACAAGAGACTTGGACCTAACAGAAAATGTATGTCCCAGTTAGTACTGAAATCAGACCTTCTATGTGTTGAGGTTTAATCTGATTACTTGAATAAAACATAATTCCATTCCTGAGTACATGGTTACAACAGTGACAACATACAGGTAGACATGGAAAAGGCCCTATTTATGGAATCAGTTTACTGAGGGTTCCACAGGGTTAAAGATGGTACTAAGCACATTAAATGAAATAATATTTAATATTGTAGTTCTGAGAAAATGCAAACACTGGAGTTAAATTAAAAAGTTGTAACACACACCATTTATTTTTAAAGGGAATGGTGAATACACTGAGCTTTAGGAGGATAGTCCAAGATGTACACTGAGTAAATATAAAGTACAATGATAGGCCAAGTTAACATCAAGTGATATTTTAAAATTATTAATTTTTAGGTATCTTAAAATTTTACCTTTTTCCAAAAATTCATTTTTTTCACATCTGTAGCATTTGAGGTTTTTCAGTCTAATCAAGCTTACCAGAAAAATTGTGACACTGGTAAATTTATAACTAAGTGAATGGGGAGGCTAGCATGAAGCATGTAAAATAGTACTGTATTACAATTGGTTGCTTTATGGTAAAATGAAAATTTAATTAAATTGTCTTCAACATACAACATACTAATCTTAAAAGTGAAACAGCCTCAGATTAAACGGTAGATAGATATCATAAGTGTATGATTTGAGGGAAATGTGCGTCTCACATTATGTATCATTAAGATTCACTATTCTAGGACTGAAAGCAGCCTCCACAGCAACACATTTATGTTGTCCGTGTTTCCATTATGACTATTGATCCTCCTTCTTAAGATCCAATAGAGCTGAATATTATTTTTTGGTGATGTTATAAAATTTTGTTTGAGTAGTCTCCTTTTCAATAGTGTTTACACTTTGTAAACAAAACTACAGAATATATCCTCTGAAAGGGTCAAATAGGTTCCAGCCAAGAAATTGATTAAAAAGGAAGACATCTAGGTTGGATATTGTCTGTTCTTTAAAAAAAAGTTAAAAGCTGTCTTAAAAAAAAAAAAACAACAACAAAGCTTCAGCTTAGGCAAAGTGCGGTTTCAGCCACAAAGTAATCTTTAAGAAATTTTAATTGTTGAAACCTGACCTGTGTCATCTGTATTCGTTTTCTTGAAACAATCTATACTTGTTACATTAATCCTAAACAGATGATTCTGTATTCTAAAACAGAAGCAGCACCAGCGGAAACTGGACAGCCCTGTATATAAATTCTGTTTAGGAAGTAGATGTTTCTGATACTGGAGAATTGGGATGTTTTTTATAATTAATTTTGTAATTGCTAAACTTGCTTAGTGTGACTTAGTACTTTGGCAGTATTACATTTTGTAAGTATTAACTTCAATAAGAATTTTAAACTTAATCCAGAATTGATAACTTAGATTTCCAAATATGCTTTAAGGAGACTAAAAAATGTCTTGTTTGTATATGATTATGTACAACACACTTTAATTCTAATTGATACAAGCAAATATAAATTTTTCTTTCTGTGTTGTTGCATTTAGATAATTTTGTGCCTTTTTCCATAAATGTTTATCTTAATGACTTATTTTCTTAGGTTTTAGTTTAGAAGTGTACTTATGCTCCATAAATGGCTATCTCAATTTGTGTTAAAACCAGTGCTATTGTACTCAAATCAAATAACCTAAGATGTCCAGCAGTATCTTTCTGAGGTATTCCCCTGAGTCATGCATAAAGTTCTGCTTGTGTGCTTTTGCCAGAAAATCACTAAGGTCTTTTTAATCAAAAACACAAGAATGTAACATTCTTGGGAGATGGGGTTTCAGCACTATTCTGGAGATCCTTCAATTGTATAACATAGTTTGGTTTTATGATTCCTAGAATATAATCTGTGTTTTGCAAAGGCATACCTTTTTGCTGTACAATAAATGTATCTGTTAATGAAATTAAGTTCTCTTTACTGAGAGATCAGATTTGTAAATGAATGCATACACTTTTATTACCTGAAGCTTTGTCTTAATATCTTGTTCCTGCACGGACAATCTGTTTTTAATAGTGAATACAGTACAGGCTTTCAAAAATCTGTTTCCAAATACATTTTTGTTTGAAAATGAATTTATACTGTATGTTGGCTGCCTATAAATGCTAATTTGGTGAACAAAGGGAATATGTAAATGAGGTTGTTGGTGTTTTAATGGTGACGGTTTCTTTCCTTGCTTTACATATTCTTTTGTATAGGAATGAACTGTAGTGTGGAGGTGTGAAAGCATGACTTCAGGGTTGCTCTGTTAACTTTTAGTGTCTTACATGGCTTTTCAAATTATCTAAGCGAATTGTAGACACAATGACTCTTTTAGGACATTATCATCATGATTGATTTCAAATCCAAGCATTTTTCAAATCATTGGGAAGTGGCATCATTATTTGAAACATTAATATTTTAAAACACAATATCTCTCTTCTTTCATATGTACTTTTTCCATAGAAGTTTGGTGGTAGTCAGTCCAAGCCTGAGTTTACAGTTGATCTTAAAGGCGCTCTGTTGGATTGGGCTTCAAAAGAGAAATCCAGCAAAAAGCATGTTATTGAGGTAAGTTTTTTCTTGCTTAGAAATCTTCAAAATTTACTTGGACACACTGTATACTGGCCAGTACTAGTAATTGCTACTACAAACAGGTGCATTGTGAAAAAAAATGCAGAGATTGGGGGATTTTAAAACTACTTAAACATTTCACTGATGATTAATTTCAAAGGAAGGCCTGAAATTTTATTCAAATATACAATGAAATCAGAGTCTTATGATCATACTGTATGTCCAAAACTATTTTTATTTAATAAAACATTTGATTGAAAACCTCAACCACTGTCTTTTTAAAATATTATTATTAAAAGGCCAGACAGTATTTCTGTGCATTTATTATTCTTAAGCATATATGATGTACAATGTATTGTTATTAGGTCTAATGTACAATATTAAGTGAAATAAGTTTTTTGACAAATTGTTCCTAAAGTTGATAATAATTCAGTTCAGTAAGTAACACTTCGTAATGTTAAAGTGCATTATTTATAACATTATTAATATGTTTCTAGTAAGTAACAAATATGTACAATGCATACATAAACATATTCAAATCTAGCAAAGTATCTAAGAGCAATATATGACTGGTTAACTTCCTGTTCCCATTATAATACTGTATTACACCACTGTTCTAGCTCTCCACACTGAATTGAATTAAGCATCTTTGAGCATGTTTTAATTCTTTCACTTTGTTCCTTTGTCTGGAACATGTTTGCTTTCTTCTCCAAATATGTTTCTGTAATATGATGTACAGTTAAACTCAATTCATGCAAATAAACATTGTTGAGTAACTGCATGCTTTACTGACACATTAGCATGTATGTTTGAAAAAAAAACTCTTCAATTTTCGAGTAACAAAATTAAAATTCAAGACAAATTGTCATTTTTGCACATCAGATCATTTTTGATCACGCAAACATTCATGATGTAGAAATCACATACGATAAATCTACTGTATTGTATAGTTTTTTCTGTATATATTCAATGTTTGTAATATGAATTTAATTAAAGCTCTGTCACTTGAAAATAGCAATGCTCCATTTGACAAAATGTACGTGATGACTATTTTTGTGTCTCCTGGTGCTTTATTTAGGTACATAAATGTCTTTAAAAGTTAGGGTTTTATTAAAGCTAGATATTCCATGTCTAATTATTATGAATTGAATTTCTTATAGCTGAAAACACGTCAAGGGACTGAACTATTGATTCAGTCCGAAAATGACAGTGTTATCAACGACTGGTTCAAAACACTGACAGAAACTATAAATAATCATGTAAGTTTCCTCTCGTGTGTTTTTGCAAATGTTTCAACCACAGTGATAAAAAAATCAAAGAATCTCTTCTTTTACTTGTGTTTTTTCTCTCATTTTAGCATTTATTTTAATTGTGTACAGTTAATTTTGAACTGTAGTGCACTATGCAATATAGAGCATACTGAAATTCTGACTGTGTACTATTAAGGTTGAGGGAGCCAGAATGCTTTATCTATACAAAATAAACATGAAAATAAACGCGCTGCCACTAAAAAGTGTTTGTTCCCTTTCTAATTACATCTACTATTCAATTTTTGACACTGATTGTTTTCAAATCTTCAATGAAAATCTACGATTAGATAAAGGGCAGCTGAGTGAACAAAGAACAGATTTTTTATATTAGGTCATTTATTTAATGAACAAAGTTATCAAACATCAATTGGCATGGAGAAATATGTATTGCCTTCTTGCACTTAACTGGTGGCATCACCTTTACATTTAAATGGTCTAAAACAAAACGCTTATTGTAACTTGACATAGCGTTTTTCTAAATGGCAAATTTCCATTTGAGCAGATGTGCTCTGCAAACTTGGCTGTCACATTAAGAGTTCTGGTATGCAAGTGATTTACCCTTACATTTCTCAAACAATTTAAGCTCAGTTTTTTGTTTTCTCCTTTTGTTTGGGTCTATGACTGACGTTTCATAAATGCACAGTAATTATAACCGGTGAAATGTTTTAATTGAAAGAGACCAAAAACAACCAATTAGATTAGTAATTATTTTGCCCTTTGATTTGCATGTAACAAACTGTACTACTGAACAAAGAGTTTAGAAGCTAAAAACACAGAATTGCACTGAAGAGTTAGAATTGTTACAACTAAATGGATGAGAATTGCACTTTTACCTAAAAAAAAGTGGTGATGACACAATCTTACTAGAAATTATAGCATTTGTACTTGAGTCATTTCCTTTGAAGATCATTTCTGATTGAAGGAAGAGTAACTGCCATGTCCATCTTTGATTGAAAAAGCTTCCGAAACCATGTCAATTGTTATATCCATTAAATTTTGCTTTAGTAGGTCAATGCAAAGATATGCAAAAAGAATAACCTTCTTTTAAAAATATGTTAAATTTAAAAAATTTTTATTTTCATATATTTTTAGGCATGGGAATCTGATGAACCAGCTGAGGAAGACATACCAGAATCTCCTGGACCAGAAAAAACTGACAAGGATAAAGAAAAAAGAGATTCAAAAAAAGGACGCAGTATGTAGATAAATTTGAGTTCTTTTACCTCAGTCAAAATGTTTGCTTATTTTCTTACTACTAAGAATATCAATTTAAGAAAATACTTCACTTGTAATGTAATATAATCACCCATAAAATGTGACTCACCAGAATTCTTGCTTTCTTTATTGAGATAGTCGCTTTCATTTCTATCTAAGGTTTTTTCTATCTGTTTACTACATTCCGCAAATTTGGGTTTTGCCCCAACATGCCTGTATGGGTTGACCTACTATATGCCAATTCAGAAGTCTCAGTCTGCATTAATGACACAAACTCGGATTACTTAAAATTAGAATGAGGTACTTGACAAGGGTGCCCACTATCACCAGTTCTTTTTGCAATAGCTATTGGCTATTCATCTTCGGAAGAAACCAGAGATAAAGGGTATTATTAGAGAAGAACTTGAACAGAAGATATCACTTTACACAGATGCCATTGTGCATTATACATCTGACACTTAATCATTAGCCTTAATAGTGTTAGGGGATTTTTTTAATATCTCTGGATTTGAAATTAATTTGAATAAAATTGTGCTTTTGCCAGTGAATTCTCTAGAACAGATATTTTTAAAACAACAAAGCCGTTTAAATATCTGGGGATAACTATCAACATAATATTAACCAAGTATATATAAAGATGTCCTTCAATACAATTTAGGTAGCACTATTGGAAAAAATCAAAAAAGATGTTAAAAAATGGTACACACTCATTCTTACCTTAAACATGAGAAAAGCTTAGAAACCTGCAGAAATTCATAAATCTTCACTGGCCCAGCTTGCAATAGAAAGTATTCTTTACATGCCCTGGTTTGTGCTCTAGTCAATACTAACTATCAGTTTACTAGCAATCCAGTTGTTTTTTTTTTTTTTTTGTTTTTTTTTTTTTATAATATGGAACCAATATAGGGCACATTTCAAGGTAGAGAAGCTCTCATCTATTGCTGCTGTACTGTTCACTTTTTTGGCTTTCTCAAAGCTTCTCTGTATTTAATCTACTGAAAACTATGGGATGAAGACACTTCATCCTCTTTATATAGACAATGTATTTGCATCATTTGAGCAATAATGCTACAAATGCATCTTTCCAGCTGCATATTTTTCCTATATACAAATTAGAAATTTTCTTAAAGGAAACCTACCCAATTTTGCACATCTCACACCCATATTTATCCCAGAGGCCATGCTGGTTAGCCTTGATGAAGACTCAGACATAATTTCAATAATACATAAAAATATTTAAAATAATCTCTCCTTCACTCATCCTGGGGGAAGGTAGGAAGAGAGACCTTTCAATTAGCATCTCGGAAAAGGAGTAGAACTCTGCCATACATGCATAGAATACCCTCTAGTTCTATATGTGCCAGGTATTTCATAATTCAACTAAAAGTCTTTCATCAGTCTCATTTATCTTGTTTAAAATTCTCTATCATGTGTCCAAGTCAAGATTCAGCTGGCTACCATTGCCTTCCAGCACCACCATCACTATTCCATATGCTTTAGGAATGCACTAAATTAGCATAGTTTTGGTCAAAACTCTTTACAGACTTCTTAGGTAGCCTCAGTGTTACAATCACTTCAGATCAATTGATGGTAATAAGTTGGTATATTCCTGGATAGCATTAAAATGCATAGGAAAATAACTTTGGAATTGCCTGTACCACACTACCAGCATGTGGGCTTATCTTGTTTAACTGGGATAATGCCAACTCACCTTCTATAACTGTGTGCATTAAAAGCATTCTGAATGATCTCAAATTAGAAAAAGAAATTGGACTCTCTCTTAGAGGATATGTCCAAAACTTTTTTAAAACAGGACAGGGCACAAATTAATATGTTAGAATAAGCATGCTGCAATTGCTCTGTTGTATTTAAAAAGTTAGATATTGTGTGTTTCTTTTTTTTTCCTCTCATTCTTGGTTGAGGGTTGAATCTTGTTTTGCTTTTTTCCTTAGCATTTCTATTTGTCTTTTGTTTTCTGTGGATTGATTCTGGAGTATATTGTTGTATCTGTTATGTTATTTGTCTTTGTTTTATTGAGTAGTGTGTTGTTGTAATGTTTCGATTTTTAAAAATAAAATAAAAATTTCTAAGAAGGAAAAAGTGAAAATACTTAACTATTGTAGTAGGCTACCAAAGAAAGAATGGGTGCAAAAAATTCATAGAAATCGGAAAACCACCACACCAACCCACAATTGTTTTATGCTGTTAGCTTCCTAGCTGTAGAAGATGTTTCTGGAAGTGACCATGTAATTAAGAGAATTATCATAGAGGGCTGAGAGGATGCAAGGTTCCAGTTAACATGGTAGGATTCTGAACCTGTTTGATTTTTTATGTGTAGTCACACAAAATGTCAATCAGTATTGAAATCATTCTTCCATTTAGAATTGATTTCTTCAGTAACTTTTAAATAATCTTTTTCACATTTCAACCTCGCTGGTTACAGTTGTAAACCCCAGAGTATACTCTAAAGACTAATAGTATGTGCCACAATTGTAAATGGAGAGGGGGTTAGTTTTGCACTTCAGAATTGCTACACTTATCCTTTAATATCTGTTGTTTCACTTCAGATGCATGAACTTCACTTTGGAACAAACTATCTGTGGTCACTTACATATGGTCATTTTGGTACCACAGTCCACTGTTCATTTTCTGTGTTGACATATTCTACAAATTTATTTTTAAACTTGCAATCCATTTGTAGTTGTTAAAATGTATGTGTAACATTTAAAAAATAACTGTACTTAATTTTTGGTGTTTTTCTTCCTAGCAGTTAAATCATCAGTCAGCATAGATTCTTCAGAACAGAAGAAGACAAAGGTAAAATTGAAGAAGTTTCTCACCCGCAGACCCACTCTCCAGGCAGTAAGAGACAAGGGATACATAAAAGGTAAAATGAGATTTTGTTAACTTCTGTTTTTTGGATTTAAATTAAATAAAACCATGTAAAATAAGAAGGTGACAGTAAATTACCTGTCACAAAAACTAGTTTCTTATTACAGAACAGCTTAGATTCAAGACATACAAGAAATTGCTGTAACAGTAATGTATTGCCATTTGGATCTTCCATGTGCAGTGATGAATTTCAGTAATGGTGCTTTTGCTTTTCTGTGTGTGCCTCGGTTAATGGTTTATTTGACACACACTCAGTTTAAGTTGATTGAAATGTAGAACAGATAGCATTGTAGCTAAAAGGAAACTAGTATAAAGCAGTAATAAGATCAAAATGCTAATTGTGCGTCCAGTGTAGAAAAAATCTGCCGGGACCCAAAAAAAAAAAGGTCTCCACTTCCAAATTAGTTAGTATTTGTCACTTGTGAAAATGGACAAATGTACTGCTAGCAGCTACCATCACACTCTGTGCATGGCTAAATCTGCTTTTCGTGTTGTTCACCCGTTATTTCTTGTTCTGTGCTCCCACCAAAGTATGCTCTCTCTTAAATGCTGCCCCACATTTTCTTACAACTGTCAGAATATGGTGATGCCTTTTATTGATGCACTAATAGGTAGACTTGGGTGTGACAACAATTATCCTCTTTTCCCTGAGATGCCTTCACTATGGAGAGTCTCCCTTTAAAAAAAAAGGCTCTTCCCCTTTCTTTGTCCCACTTTCAGTGTTTTTAAGATGCCTTTAATAGAAATAGACAATAACTTTTATCATTGATTTTTAAATTGGCATCAAAAACAGCTTTGTTGGCACAATTGAATATGTGTTTTCAGATTGTAATTTTCAGAGTCCATACAGTGGTAACATCCTATACTGTACAATGGATATTAAAATTCTGCAAATGCTTAATATAATTTATTTATTGCTAATGTAAATGCTGAAATTGAAAACATGTCAAACCTTTTTCACTTTTAATAAGCTATAGTAACTAATGTTCAAGTAGAAAACATATGCATAATTTTTAGAATAATCAAAATGTAATACTGCCAAGTTTCCTAAGTATGCATACTCTCTTTTGATACCAGTGCAAGTAAGAATTTTATTGTACTCTTAACATGTGAGAGTACTTTTAGTATTATAGCTACACTTTCATTGAAATTGTAGTCAGTTGGCTACTTTATTTTAATCCTTGGAAGATCTGTACCTTTAAAAAGAGGGACAGTAACTATGCCTGCACCTTTTCATTCTACTCTAATTTGGAAAAAATTTGGTAGGCGTGTGCTAACAGGCTAAGTCAAAGTTTTAATTAACCAGCATATACAAAAGGGAGAAAACAAAATATAAAGGAAAACCAAAGAACACAAAGCAAACCCAAGCTGTCTTTGGCCTTGGTTTGTGCCATTGCTTGTTTTTGGTGGAGTTGTCCATTTGCTTGAGTACCTCCTACCTTCCATCCTCCTCATTCTTTCTAGTACTCTGGTAGCACTGAATGTGACTACACACTACATCCCTGGCATTTAATCCTTTGTACTAGCCTGACTCACAACTATAATGTGCTCACATATTATGGGAATTTTAGGGTAATTACTTGCAGCTTGTCTTGTCTGTTTTATTGTATTTACATGAATTTCTTGTTGACATTTTGGAAAAAAATTAATGTTTTAAGGTTTTTTTTCTTAATATTAAGGAATATATTAAGGAATGACATGCATGGTCAGTGGTATGTCACAGATTTACTAATTTGGGAAACAGAGTTGTCTCCCAGTTGTCCTGATATGAATTATCTCTTTGAGGGTGCTCACATTAAAATTTTATTTACTATCAATTACATAGAATGTGAAAGCAACATAAAGTCAGTGGGCCACTGATAGGTAGCAATCTTTAAACTAGAGCCTAGGATTATTTTTTAGACAATTCCCAAAATTGCTTCCATGATACTTTGAATTAGAGTTCCCTGCGGTTCTCCCAAGAGTTTCTACACTTCTGAGTGCCTATTTATAAATTAAGGATAATAAATTTTATCATATTTTTTCTTCAAACAAGTTACATTTGTAAGTATGCAGTTAATTCCCCTTTCTCACTCAAACCAGTAGTTAAGAGAAATGTTCTTCATTCATCAAACAGTTTGTTTTCTTGTTCAAATGTCTTAAAACGCTTTGACAGACTAGTATAAATGTCCTATGCACTAATTTATACTTTTCTCTTCAACCTCATAAGACAAGACAACATAAAAGCCTGTAGACATCAAGCATCACTGTGTTGATGAATTTTTTCAATCTTATCTGAAATCACCAGCAGGCTGAATACCAGCAAGGCTCATAAATCAAGGATTTTGGTCAGTTGGTCCCTGATCAGTATAAATGTGAAAGTAATTTACTGTTTTGCCCTTTCACAGTGATTTATCTGTCTCTTAATAGTGAACCTCAAGAGTTGAGAACAATATAAAATAAATAGATATCTAGCCTGTGCTGTTAGAATACATATATAAATATAAGCTGACAATATTTATCAAAATATAATGCAGAATTTAAAATGTGTTTTTTTGAAATATCTTTTACTTCCACACAGATTCTACCTACCAGCCAGATTAATACTGGGGTTAGGGTAAACAATTGTCAATGGAAGTAGGGAGAAAATGTGATGAATTAATAACTTTTGTTTGTTTTTTGTTAAGAGTGAATATAATTTGTGCGATGATTACAGATATCAGTGAAGAAGAATGTGAAATAGAATTTTTCAGAAGTGGCAAATACTGAATATACAAATAATAGATTTGTGATGGTAAATTCAAATCAAAAATGTGTACTGTGAAAAGTTAATATTCATCACATTGTAATCATTATTTGTCCTCTGTGACAAATGAATAATGTATCCATATGCTTTGTCACCCAGTTCAAAGTTACCTGCCCATTTCTAGAATTTGAATTACATTCGCCAGCTGTTTGTTATTCATTGTTGAGAACAGAAGTTCTGTTCTTTCGATGCTTAATCATTGAATACTTCATTGAGTCAGTTGGGACAAAGATAAATGTTTTTAAATGCAGAATACTATTTGACTTATTAATTTTTACAGTGTACTTACTGTTTTATTTTCATGCTATTACTGTAAAAAAAATTTTTCCCCATTTCTGATATCCTCTATTTTCATATACAGTATTTGTCACAAATGAATGGCTTCAGATCGTTAGACAAAATATATTAGATAAGGGGAGCCAGGGCAAATATGCACCACATTTTCTAAAATGATACTTAAATTTGTTTAAGTAGTAAAGTTATCCAGCACCTGAATTACCCATGTGACATGGTTATTTCCTCAAACTTAATTGATAACTCACCATACTGTATGCTTGACCCTTACCCTGAAAGTGAAGTAGTCTTTCTTTGGTATATAGACAAAACTTATGCCTTGATCGAAGGAAACTCCAGAGAGCAAAAAAAAATCATAACAGTGGTGAATTTTCTCAGGAAAGGTTGGGCAACAACACACTCAAGAAGTCATTGAGGATCCCAGTATAGCATCAAAAGAACTGGAGGCCTCTTTAGCCTCAGCCAAGATGAGTGTTCATGACTACACAATGAGAAGGAGACTGTATAATTATGGGAAAGTTCTTGTATCCAGTTGTACCATCAGTGCTTCTCTGCATTTGTAAAAAAAAAAACAAAAAAAAAACACCAGGATGATCCCCAAGCATTTTGGAATAATGTTGTATAAACAGATGAGCCAAAAGTAGAACTCTTTGGATGACACAAGTCCCTGTTCGTACAATAAAACATGGGGCTGATAGTGTGATAATATGAGGATGCTTTGCTGCTCCAGAACATGGAAGACTTGCTGTAATTAAAGAAACCTTGAATAGTGCACTTTACCAGAATATATAAATAAGATGCTGCAGATGTTGTATCAGATGGTTGTGGCGAGTGCCCTCTTCTATGCGATGGCGTACTAGGGAAACAGCATAAAGGACGCCTCATGCCTGAACAAACTAATGAGGAAGGCAGGCTCTATTGTAGGCACGGAGCTGGACAGTTTGACATCCGTGGCAGAGCAATGGGTGCTGAGCAGGCTCCAGTCAATCATGAAGAATTCACTGCATGCACTAAACAGCATCATCTCCAGACAGAGGAGCAGCTTCAGTGACAGACTGCTGTCACCGTCCTGCTCCACTGACAGACTGAGGAGATCGTTCCTCCCCCACACTATGCGACTCTTCAGTTCCACCTGGGGGAGGGTAAACGTTAACATTATAAAAAGTTATTGTCTGTTTTACCTGCATTTTTATCACTCTTTAATTTAATATTGTTTTATATCAGTATGCTGCTGTTGGAGTATGTGATTTTCCCCTTGGGATTAATAAAGTATCTATTTATCTATCGATCGATCGAGTTTTGGGTCAAATGTCCATGATTTGAATCGGAAGCATAATTGGGTCATTCAGCTGGACAGTGAGGTAAAACACACAAGAGAAATCTACAAATGAATGGCTTGGAGGAAAATAAATAAAAGTGTTGCAGTGGCTTAGTCAAAGTCCTGACTTGAAGCCGATGCAGAGGCAGGATCTGAAACAAGTAGTTCCTGCTTGCAGACCTACCAATGTATTTGAATTAAATCAGCTTTGCAAAGAAGATTCAGCTAAAATTCCTCAAAAGTGATGTAAAAGGCTGATGTCAAATTAGAGGAAGTGTTTAATTGTAATTAATCCTGGTAAAGGTGCTATAACCAATTATTCAAACTATGTGGGCAATTTCTCTCATGGGTGATGGGTAACTCTGGAGTTTTTTTTTTGTTTTTTCTGTCCACCCTGGCCATCGGACCTTACTTATTCTATGTTAATGAATGTTGACTTATTTTTATTTTTTATTGTGTCTTCTATTTTTCTGTTTCTTCATTTTGTAAAGCACTTTGAGCTACATTTTTTTTTGTATGAAAATGTGCTATATAAATAAATGTTGTTGTTGTTGTAACTTTGTTCCTTGAATAAACAAATCAGTGATTTAAAAGCTGTGTTATGTCTTTACACAGTTTAACTTCCTCTAATATTAGGTTTTGTCTAAAGGTCTGAAACCATTGTGTCAAATATGTAAAAAACAGAGGATACTGAAAAGGCGCAAATATTTTTTATATAACTGGTGTGGTAAAGGGTTTTGCACTGTGTTGTCAGTAGCCTTATGCTCTTGGTGGAGTTGCTTTTGCCAGATCAGTGTATACAGGGATGATATTGTGGTTCCAATAAGAAATGAAAGAATTCCATTCAGAACAGCTATAGTAGGACCCACAATACTGTATATGCAAGCTTGTGAGATTAGTTCATGGCTCTCCGGTGGCCTCTATACCTTGGACAGGGCAGTATTTGAGGAAGCTGCTTGGAGATGCTTTATGAATTTTATTCATTTCTTGCATTGTTTATGGGTTGGGTTTAATCACTGTTGGATGGTGGACATTAATCAAGGCAAAAGAGAAATGAGTGGTAGAAACTAGCTTTTACTGAACTATTTATTCATTACTTGGTGGAGTGGGAGCTACTGACAGTCTCTCTTTTGAGAATTTTTTTTATTGGATTTCTGTATTAATAATGGTTTGTCTTAACAACACCATGTTTAAAACAAAGGATTCTTTTAAGCAGACATGGTGATTGTATAATAGAGCTACTGAGCCATCAATCATTTACCGCCTGATGTCAAGTTGGCCCCAGACATCCATAGTGTCTAGTAGCTCTGACAAGTTTTTAAGATGTTCTGGGAACTCCGATCAAATGGGCTTTTAAAAAGCTCCTCCTGCATATCCATGTAGGTAAGGGGTCATTAAGTATGAATGGACCTCACTTAAATCCTCAGTGTAGGAGTTAGTTGAAAAAAATGGTTTTCTTTTGGCAGGTGTTTGAACTGTATGGGATTGCAGGGCTACCGTTACCGTTGCTTTGTTTATTTAGTACCTGTTTGCAGAGAGAGTGCTGTGCTCACTGCTGATGCTTTTAACTCCGATCCCTTAATATGTGTATAAGGTGTGTCATTTATTATGAGGTTAATCTTGTCTCCTTGTTATTTTCATGGCCATAATCTAATGCAGAGCTGAAGCTTATAAACTATATTTTTAGATGTTAGGATCATTCTGTGATGTTTGTGAATGATGATTTCCTATAGAAATCATGTTATTGAGATTTCCAGGACACGCAGCAACTTTTTGCATTTATACTTTGGGTGCAAATTCATATCCCTGAAAATAAGGTGACAGTGATATACATATGTATGTTGATCAGCTGTCCCAGTAATGGGGTATTATCACCTCAAGGCCTTGTTCAAATGTGATGGTGATAGATAGTCGGTGAACACTCAGGTATCCCTAAAGAGAAGCAGGAGACCGTTTCTATGGCAAGATTAATTAGGTCTGCCTTGCTTACCAGATGAAGTTTACATTTTTTAAAAATAGTACTGAATTTTACATTTTCTGAATATTTGATGTTTGTGTCGAGATGCCAAAACTAGCATTTAGAAAGAAGTCCTTTTTATTTTTTGTTTTTCTTACAAATTGTCTCATTTTGTTTTGGGAAGTTAGCACATGATAGAGAAACTGTTTTTATTGCATATCCATACAAAGCCAGTTTAGGATTGCCAGTTAACTTTGCATTCATGTATTTAGCAAGTGAGAACAACTGGAGGACCCTGGGAGAATTTGCCGACTCCTATTTGACAGGAAGCACTCACAAGATTCAGAATCAGAAGTCTGAATTTTCAAAGACAGCAATACTAACAATTATACTGCCCATAATAAAATGACATGTTTATCTTAATTCTTTTATGCAGTTTCTAGAACTTACTCTTGACTACATCAGTCTTTAGCTGTAAATAAATGTATTTAAAAAATGAATGAATGATGTATTTTCTGTCTCTGCTTTTTCTACAGATCAAGTATTTGGATGTAACCTCTCTAATCTATGCCAAAGGGAGAACACAACTGTGCCCAAATTTGTTAAATTATGTATTGATCATGTAGAAAAAAATGGTATGTATATTTAAACTGATATAAATATTAATTTTTAAAGTTTTAAGCCATTCTTGTTGTAATGTCTGTCAAAACAATGTGAAGAGAAAACTTACATTTCTTTTATCAAATAAAGGTTTAGATGTGGATGGTTTATACAGAGTCAGTGGAAACCTTGCTGTCATACAGAAGTTACGATTTGCAGTAAATCATGGTAAGATTTCTCCCAAACTATCAAATTAAATTATTTTGTTAATTTGAAGCTATCGCACTGTGTTAACCATATTTAATGTAAAATTAAATACTGTTTTTGTTATTTCAGTGGAAAAAGTGTAAATTATAGAAGAAATACTGTAGGAAGTGTGATATATGTGTGTGTTTTTATATATATATATATATATATATTATCTCACGTAATGCTGAGGGGGTGCAGTGAGTGTGTACGCCTGATGAGCCCAAAATTAGGGCGAGACGTGTTGTGTACTCTTGGCATTATTTGACAGTAAAACTATGCAACATTCTATGATCTGTTTCTCGCTACTGAAGAGGGCACCGTGGCAGATGTTTGCCGACTTGCAGACCAACCACAAGCGTTATCTGGTAGGTAACCACCCATACAATCAGATTGTGATTCAGACTATGAGTGCCATGAATGTAATTACCCCGATCTACATGCTGTCAAATAAACGAACCACACGGTGTGGCGCAACGTAAAGAGGCTTCGCTTCTAGCGCTGACGTCCGAG
>JANRMT010062817.1:18407237-18446535 GCA_026402145.1 Polypterus bichir lapradei | reverse complement strand
TATATAATATGGCTTTTTTCATATCTTTTTTATATAGTGCCTGACATGCTGTAGGTAGGCAGAATGGTGGATCTGTGGTTAGGGAACATTGCAAATTTTAATTTAAGGGTCTCTGTGTGCATTTCAGTCACACCATGTAGAAAAAACACTTTTTCTACACAGTCCCCCCATTTTTGTGATTCCTAAGGTGGGTTTCATGGCTTCATCATATACTTGGGCTTGCCTCTACCCTTTGGAGTCTGTAGTTGTCATTGTTCAACAATGAAACTGAAATACGAGAATAAAACCATCAGAGACATTGGCAGAAACCTTAGGATGACTGAAATGAACTGCCTGTAGCATCATGAAGAGGAAAGAACCCACTGGTGAGCTCAGTAGTCACAAAGGGACTGGTAGGTCAAGGAAGAACTTCACTGCTGATGACATAAGAATCCTCACTGTGGTAAAGAAAAAGCTCCCAATGTCTGTCAGACAGACCAGAAACAGACATCAGGGTGCCTGTGTGTGTGTGTCAGAGACAATTGTGAGCAGAAGACTTAATGAACAGAAATACAGAGGACACACTGCAAGATGCAAATGACAAAAGCAGGGCAGCCAGCTGACAGTTTGTGTCAAAGGACTTAAAAAAGCCTGCAGAATTCTGGGAAAAAAGTACTTGTGGACAGACAAGACAAAGATGAACCTGCATCAGAGTGATGGCGAGAGCAAAGTGTGGAAACGAAAAGGAACTTACCCAAGATCCAAAGCAGACCACCTCATCTATTAAACGTGATGGTGCAGGGGGGGTGTTATGGCTTGGGCATGTGTGGCTGCCACACGTCCTGGCACACTTCTCTTCATTGATGATGGAACTGCTGACGGCAGTTCTGAGGTGTGTAGAAACATCTGATCTGCTTAAGTTCCAGTCACTGTCTCCAAACTCACTGGACGGCACTTCATCCTGCAATAAGTTAATGACTCAAACAGACTGCTGAGGCAAAGCTAAAAAACTGTTAATTCCTGAATGGCCAAGCCAGTCACCCGATGTAAATCCAACTGAGCAGGCCTTCCATGTGCTGAACAGAAAAACTTAAGGGGACAAACCCCCAAAACATGCAGCAGCTGAAGATGGCCACATTAGAGGCTTGACAGAGCAGCACCTAGTGACATCTATGAATCACAGACTTCAAGCAGTCATTGCATGCAAGGGATATGCGACAAAGTCCTAAATGTGACAGCTTTAACAGATCTGCCATTGCGGCATCCTAAATATTATAGTGCCCTGAAATGGGGGGAACATGTGGAAAAAGTGCCATGTTACTGAAATGTCTGCAAATCCCCTTAAATGAACGTCTGCAATGTGCCCTTTAATCACATCTGAATTGTTTGAGTTGTAATTTTCAAATGTGGATCAGGTGGGTAAAGCAAGTAAAAATGTGTCTTTGTCCCCCACATTATGGAGGGCACTGTAGCTTGTGACACTAGAGGGCGCTGTCGTTCCTCAAAACCCACAGACAGAATGTCCAAGACTCCAGGTAAAAGCACCAAGAAATATTTTTTAATTATTTTCTTCAATAAAGTGCACAAAAGCACCACCACTGCAATACACAATAAATCCAATAATCAATAGCAATACAATAAATCAATCCTCCACTACCAGCAGCTCCGTCACACTACCTCTCAACGCCGGCTCAGCTTGCTGGGTTTCCCATAGTCCTCGACCCAGAAGTGCTCCTGTCCTTCTGTCCATGTGATTCCATAGCACTTCTGGGTCAAATGAAGACTCATATTTTTCTTCAGCCCGGAAGTACTTCTGTTCTTCCATCCCTGTGACTTGGGAGTACTTCTGGGCTACATGGAAAATTAAAATCCCCACGTCTCCCTGCAGCGTCATACGATGGCACCCAGCAGGGCTGTGAAGCCGAACTCCATCTCCCATGGTGCCCTGCGGGAATCTGGGGCACCTCCATGCTGCAGGGAAGATGCCATCTAGCGTCTTGGATGTGTCTGCCGGGATGAGCTGCCGGCCGTCCATCACAAGCTTTTGAGTGTCTGCTTTTTCTGTATGTTGTGCCTGTTTCTTGTATAACTACTTTTTATTGTACATCTCATATCTCTGTTGTGTTTATACAGCCTTTCATATTTAATTTATAAAGTGCCTTAACATGTCTATTCTTAGCTGTAGCAACTTTCTTATCATCTGTGCACTCTATATAGTAACTCTAAGCTAAATTGTAGCGCCTTTCACATCTGTCTGTGCCTTGTGACGCCCTTGTCCACATCACCCAGCTGGTATCCTGTAATATGACACAGCCTCCCAGTTTGTACTCCTTTATCCTGGTCACAAGGCAGGTGGGCACTGTGCCCGTATACACCACTTACTAACACCACCACCCCCCCCCAAACTGGGCCAATTTCGAGGCGCCACATTCAAAAGTCATTGGGATGCCAGATGGCGTCTGGAGTAACATGAGACACAAGAAGAGCCTGCAAACTTCACTCCCACAGTAACAGAGTGTGCCATTTGGGTTGTGGGGTGCTAACCACTGAGTCACCGGGCCTCCTGATTACATTCATTGATCAAAGTCTCCACACAGCCTGCACTGTACTTTACTGTACCTGTGGGGCTGGAGTCATGTTGCTTGTTTTTGAAGTCCTTGTTAAGTGCAACTTAAATGAAAGGCACTATATAAACTCGCAGATGGTGGAGTGGTGGCTCTGAGGCAATAGGGATCTGCACTGGCAATCGGAAAGGTTGCTGGTTTGAATCCCATAAATGCCAAAAGGGACTCTGCTCTGTTGGGGCCTTAACCTGCAATTGCTGAGCGCTTTGAGCAGTAAGAAAAGCGCTATATAAATGCAAAGAATTATTATTATTAAACTAATGATTACTTTTCATAATCAGAAAAAAGAGGAAATAGTGGAGATTTGATGTATTAGTTCAGGAAATGGTGAGGGTCAGACAACAAAGTGTTACACGTCACTATGAAGCCGCCTTTGTTTAAAGACCGGGACACATATGGAATGTCGATTGTTGTTATGGAGTGCAGATCTGCATCCCTTGTGCCTTATTAGCACATGCAGATTAGAAGTTCATTGTTCAATTCTGACCCTCCAAGCCTGCAATGCACAGTGTTTTTATTTAAGGCTGTAGCCACAAGGGGGCAGCAAAGACTGACTAGCGTGTCGTATGAAATGTTAGCGAGTCTCGCAAACGGCAAGTGTGTCCTCAGCACAGCCTTTCCCAGAACACTGCAGGGCTGCTGCCCATTAGAAACCAGTATGACTGGAAATTCAGATGAATGCTTTTAATGGGGTGAAAGGTCAAATCTTTGATTTTGGTGAGTATTGTATGACTGGCACAATATTAAACATGAGCTACATAAAGGTGATGATTATGCCAGGCATGCAGACCATCAACTGTGCCAAACTTTGCCACAATTTTTTTTCTGCTGTATTCACATTAAATGTTTCCAGTTGGCTGTCTGTTGGTAAAGCTGGTGGCAGAAAATGGCAGAGAAAATGTGACACAGTTGAGGCCTCGTCATTGTCACAAAGCTCTTGAGTACAAACCAGCGAGCACAGCAGGGCAGAGAGGGGCCTTCCGGGTCAGCATGCCAAGCCGTGCATTCAATACTCTGCGACGGTGACCACAAGAAGGTCACAGGGGCAAATCTCACTGCTGGGGGACAGTAAACCGTATGAAAGGTGCTATAAAGCTATAAGTTGCACCTGTGAGGGTAAAGACTTCTTTTCAAATCCCAGTGAGCTCAGTTGTATGACGCCATATAATATAAAGACCACTTAAGTAATTACTGGTGGGTGGGTGCTGCAGTGGCCACACAAGACACTGGGAGGATGGCAGGATAGGGCGTCTCTCCAACACGGGGGCACCCTGCCACTTATGGTGGGCCAACTTAGAGCCTCCAATCCTCCTTCTGTTTCCTGAACTCTGTTAGTTCAGTTCGTGTTTATAGAAAAGTTACAAATGACCCTAAATATATTGAAATAAAATGCAAAGTGTTCTTGATTTGTATTGCAACTTTGTATTAATGCATGTTGTTAAGGGGGGACGCTCACTTTTTCTATCATTTAATAGAGCGTATGGAGGAATATTTTGGACAAAATAAAATAAATAAATACACGAATAAATAGAAGTCCTGTGAAATGTGACAATAAATACATACCAACACGAGAGGTGAGTCAAAGTAATAGAGTGTGTCATGAAATATATTTTTGTGGCTTATTCCTGCATGTCATTTAATTATTTCTTTATTTACTTATTTATTTCAGTGCCTTTTTCAACTCCAAACCCAGAGATTGTGTGTTCAAGTCCCACTGCTGACACCATGCGACCACTTCACCTGCCTGAGCTCCAACTGGGAAAAAAACCAAAGAAATGCAACCAGTCGGGTCTCAAATGTGGTAAGTCACCTTGGATAAAAGTGGCAGTCAAATAATAATGTAATAATAATGATAATAATAACACGCAGCGTGAAATAAACCCTGAAGTGAAAACTGTCACTTTCACTCGTCAAAGTTGAGAGGGCGGGTTCTAGCGCAGTACTGTAGGTGTCACCCACTGCACGGGATCCTGAGGTGGTTTGTCATGTGCTGGCTGCGCCAATGCTCTGTATCGGTGAATGTTCCCCAATTTTTGTGCCAGTCTGCTCACCCATGGTGGATTTAGGTATGAGTGACATGAGTAAGCACCCCAAGAAATTCGGAACGAAATTCTGAGCCGGGGTGTGGAAGTTAAGGAGCACTGGCTCCAAACACCAAGTGTCAAGCACTCCATAAAGTCAGAAGGGTGCCAGTTATAAAAGTGAAGGGTCCAGACACCAAGGGTGGGGCACCCCCCTCAGTCATCAAAATCCATCCATCCATTATCCAACCCGCTATATCCTAACTACAGGGTCACGGGGGTCTGCTGGAGCCAATCCCAGTCAACACAGGGCGCAAGGCAGGGAACGAACCCTGGGCAGGGCACCAGCCCACCGCAGAGCACACACACACACACACACACTAGGGACAATTTAGGATCACCAATGCACCTAACCTGCATGTCTTTGGACTGTGGGAGGAAACCCACGCAGACAAGAAGAGAACATGCAAATTCCACACAGGGAGGACCCGGGAAACAAATCCAGGTCTCCTAACTGCGAAGCAGCAGCGCTACCCACTGCGCCACTGTGCCACCCAGTCATCAAAATATAATGCCATAAATGAAAGGTAAGGAGCATGTGTTCCAGACATCTAGTATGACACGCTCTGTAAATTCTGCATACACGGGGAGTGGTGGGGGGGGGGGGGGTAATTTTATTACGGGGGGGACAACCCCCCCCCCCCCCAAGTCATCAAAGGCTAGTAACACAGTTTGTACGCCATATATATGAAGGGTAAGGGGTGTGTGCTTCAGACATGGTGTCACACGCTCTGTAAAGTCTGCATACGCAGAGGGCGGCCATTTACTGTATATAACTGAAGGGTCCAGACATTGATGGGAAAGACGTCAAAGTCTAGTAATACTGTGTGTGTGTGGCATATATAAAGGGTAAGGGGTGTGCTCCAGACGGCAAGTGTCACATGCTCTGTAAAGTCCGTGTGCTCAGAGGGTTGTCATTTATGTAAGTAAAGGGGAAAGAGCTCAGGACACCGAGGGGGGATCCCCTCAACCCGGTCGTTGAAGTCTACTAATACTGTAGGTACACACTGTTTAATAAAGGTAAAGGGCACATGCTCCGTAAATTTCCATGGTATATACACAGAGGGGCATCATTTATGTAACAGAAGGTAGGCATGCTCAAGACAACCAGGGGAATCCGCATCCCAAACCAGTCTGTGAAGTCGAGTACTGACCACCCTCAATGCCACCTCCCCTTCCTGCCGAGGGCTCTCAAGTGGCACTGTGCTCCCCACACAGTGGCTAATAGGTGGTGAAGAGGTGACAGAGATAGTTTAGCCAATGTAGGAAGACCAGTTAACCTAACCTGCAAATCTCTGGGTGCGTGGCAGAAAAATCCACACAGACACAGGGAGCGCATGCAGACTCCACACAGACAAATACTGCAGGCTGCAGGATTCGGACCAGCGACACACAAGCCCGAATCCCGGGAGTGTGCATGACGGGCGCCCTCCGTTATTTTAGTGATTCCATCTTGCACACAGAATCCTGCCGACCACAAATTCGGTTGCCTAAGGAGTGTTTCTTATTTTTAGTTTAGAAAAACTGTGATAACAACAACCCATTCAGCCGAACAAACTCGTCCATCCTATCTTATTCTTAGATTATCCAAAATCGCATCAAGTTAAGATTTGAAGATCCATAAAGGCCTGATCTCTTTAGAGACACTGTGCATAACTCATTTTCTGCTTTTGGAAAGCATTCCAATAAGGAGCTGATCGCCGATCTGAAGCTTTCCACCCAATCCGATTACTGTACTGGAGTCCCGATTTGGAGTAATCATTCGATCATAACGAGATGTTTCAGCCAGTGATGTGCGTAAAAAGCAATCTTTAAAAACAAATAATGCTGTACGAGCTGTGCGCTGTAGACTTTTCTGATATAATCGAAATTATAACGAAACCACGAGCCCTCTGTGTGTAGACAAAGTGTGTGTCCCCCGGCATCCCAAGTGCGCCGACGCTCAGGACCGTGCCGCACGTGCCCGAGGCGCCCACTAGGTGGAGCGCTTTCTCTGTTCTTCTCACTTCGTGATCGGGCCGTTCAATATGTCATACGCGCCGTCACTGACACGCCGCCCGCAGCAGCTCTTTCTCCTGGGATTTAGAAATGCGCGAAAGGAGTCTCTCTACCCTGGACTGATCCCGAAAGAGGCCTTCATTTTCAAATGGCGTTGGCTGGCAGTCGCAACGATTTAAAGTCGAGCAAAGAAAAAACACAGAACTGTTGGTGCGTGAAAGGAAAGGCACTGCGCCACCTTTCGGCTTCCCTCAGTATTAACTGAAATTATGTTTTCGGCTCCGGCGTCAACGGAATTCGAATTTTTAAAACAATGCACTTTATTACCCTTCTTCATTCAGTATAGTGCAGAATGCCAGCGCCTATCCTAACAGCACTGGGCACAAGGCAGGAATGCCATTCTGCCCCAGGGCTCAGTAATTAACCCGATTCAGGGTCACCAGTTACTGCACGTCATTTCAGATGTGGGAATAAAGCTGAACATGCAGACGGGACTGAGGCGCAGGGTACGACATGAACTTGGAAATGACACCACAAAACACTGAAATCAAGTGACAGTTGCGAAAGCTGTGAGGTGGCAGTGCCAACTACCGGGCATTTTACCAACAAAGCTTATTCCAGTACGAGGTCTTGGGAAGCAACAATTCAAGAAGGTGGGGGGTCCAAACCGGGCAGGGACCATTAATCACAGGGTGAACTCCCATCCTGTTTACCGTCATGCACAAATGTGGGATGTGAGCGGAAACCCCCTTGGGTGGCAACCAGGCTGGCACCTGAAATCAAGTACTTTGCCACTGTGAGCTATCAAACCACCAGTTCAATTAACTGTCATGGCATAGCAACTCTGGGAACATTTCTGAGGTAACTCACTGCCAAAACGTCTTCATGAGTGATTTCTGGATAAAAAGGAAAGTTGAGCGCGGCAATTGATCATCGCGTCACATCTGCCTTCAGACCTCACGTCAGTCCAGCTGCTCTTGGAGGTCACTACTCAAAAATCCTGAACTTCTCCCAGCTTTGGCTCTTGACTGCAGCTTCCTCCATGGTTGCCTTTCCCGTGAAGCTGTTAAAGGATCTGTAACACATCTTACCAGGACCCTGCAGTGGAGGTCAATGCGTTTATGATAAATAATGGACCTTTATTAAAACTCGTACAAAAAACGTCAAGAAATGTACTGGAAAGCAACGCTTTTATTGCCAACAGTAACTCAGAAAATGTCAAGAAATGTAATTACTGCTGACCAGCACCATGACTGAAAATCTCCATTTGAATGAGGGTCCTGGTCGTGTACCGCTGTGTACCGCTGTGCCCCTGGCCTTCATACCGGTTAACACTCGAAGCTTCTGCGTTGTGATTTGTATGTGCCAGACAAACCACCACGCAGGAGTAATGCAACCACGATGGATTCCTTTATTTCTCGATTTTTTTTTTTTTTTTTTACTTTCACGTGTAAGAAGTATAGGTAAAGTATTGGACTCATCCAAAGATTCGATGTCGAGATTTCGATGAATCTCGATGATTTAGATCTCCGAGTCCGCCAATATCATTTCTGGGATTATGTCTGGGTGTCTGTCTATCTGTGTGTGTAAACAAGATAACTTGAGTACGATTTCACTTAAGTCAACCAAATTTTGCATACAAGAATTAAGGTACAAACCATATAGGGTGGTCCAAATCTAATTATGCAATTTTCACTACGCTATAACTTAGTAAGTTTATTACATAGAAAATCACCCGAAAAATCCCAGACCATTGAGAAGTTTGCGAACTGACGACATGAAGAATCGTCTTCGTGCCGAACTGGAATCGTCCCCCGCATAAATCAAAGTCATCCAGATGATCTGGATCTGCATAATTAGATCTGGACCACCCTGTAGATTTGTATTAATTTTTGAGCTATTACCGCTAACTGGAAGTTGTACTTTATCTAACCCAGCCACAGGGGATGCACAAACCAGTGTGTTACTTCACGCTGTCCCAAGCCTGGATAAATGGGGAGGGTTACGTCAGGAAGGGTATCCGGTGTAAAATTTTGCCAAATCAATATGCAGACAACAATACAAATTTCCATACCAGATCGGTCGACAACAACCGCCACCAGTACTGTTAGCCAACATGGTGCTGGCGGAAATTGGGCTACTGGTGGCCAAAGAAGAAGAAGAGGGGGGAGACGTGTCCGGAGGCAGGAGGAGAGGAGGAAGGTAAAGAGAGTGGAACTGAGTGTTGGAACTTTGAGTATTGGCAGTGTGACTGGTAAGGGGAGAGAGAGTTAGCCGATATGATGGAGAGAAGGAAGGCTGATATATTGTGCGTGAAAGAGACTAAATGGAAGGGGAGTAAGGCCAGGTGGATCAGAGGTGGGTTCAAATTGCTCTATCATGGTATGGATGGGAGGAGAAATGGGGTAGGAGTTAATCTGAAGGAACAGCACGTCAAGAGTGCACTGAAGGTGAAGAGAGTGTCAGACAGAGTAATGATTAGGAAGCTGGAAATTGGAGGTGTGATGATGAATGTTGTTAGTGCATATGCCCCGCAAGTTGTGTGTGCAATGGAGGAGAAAGAAGATTTTTGGAGTGAGATGGATGAAGTGAAGAACAGGGTACCCAAGGGACAGAAATTGGTGATTGTTATGGATTTCAATGGACATGTTGGTAAAGGGAACAGAGGAGACGAGGAGGTGATGGGTAGGTATGGTGTCAAGGAGAGAAATGAAGAAGGTCAGAGGACAGTGGATTTGGCAAAATGAGGGACATGGCTGTGGAGAATACGTATTTTAAGAAGAGGGAGGAACAAAGGGTGACGTACAAGAGTGGAGGAAGATGAACACAGGTGGATTACATCCTATGCAGAAGAGTTGATCTGAAGGCGACTGAAGACTGCAAAGTGGTGGCAGGGGAAAGTGTAGTTAAGCAGCATAGGATGGTGGTCTGTAGGAAGACGTTGGAGATGAAGAAGAGGAAGAGAGTGAGGGCAGAGCCAAGGATCAAATGGCAGAAGTTGAAAAAGGAAGACTGCAAGGTTGAGTTTAGGGAGGGGGTGAGACAGACACTGGGTGGCAGCGAAGAGTAACCAGACAGCTGGGCAACTACAGCAGATGTAGTAAGGGTGACAGCAAGAAGGGTGCTTGGCATGACATCTGGACAGAGGAAGGAGGAAAAGGAAACCTGGTCGTGGAATGAGGAAATACAGGAGAGTATACAGAGGAAGAGGATGGCAAAGAAGAAGTGGGATAGTCAGAGAGATGCAGAAAGTAGACAAGAGTACAAGGAGATAAGGCGCAAGGTGAAGAGAGAGGTGGCGAAGGCTAAAGAAAAGGCGTATGATGAGCTGTATGAGAGGTTGGGCACTAAGGAGGGAGAAAAGGACCGGTGGGCTACAGAGAGGGGCCGAGCTGGGAAAGATGTGCAGCAGGTTAGGGTGATAAAGGATAAAGATGAAAACGTACTGACAAGCAAGGAGAGTGTGTTGAGCAGATGGAAAGAGTACTTTGAGAGGCTGATGAATGAAGAGAACGAGAGAGAGAAGAGGTTGGATGATGTGGAGATAGTGAATCAGGTGCAAGTGCAACGGATTAGCAAGGAGGAAGTAAGGACAGCTATGAAGAGGATGAAGAATGGAAAGGCTGTTGGTCCAGATGACCTACCTATAGAAGCATGGAGGTGTCTAGAAGAGATGGCAGTGGAGTTTTTAACCAGATTGTTTAGTGCAGTCTTGGAAAGTGAGAGGATGCCTGAGGAGTGGAGAAGAAGTGTACTGGTGCTGATATTTAAGAATAAGGGGAATGTGCAGGACTTTAGTAACTTACAGGGGGATAAAATTGATGAGCCACAGCATGAAGTTATGGGAAAGAGTAGTGGAAGTGAGTTAAAAAGTGAGGTGATGATTAGTGAGCAGCAGGATGGTTTCATGCCAAGAAAGAGCACCAGAGATGAAATGTTTAATCTGAGGGTGTTGATGGAGAAATTTAGAGAAGGCCAGAAGGAGTTGCACTGTGTCTTTGTGGACCTGGAGAAAGTATATAACAGGGTGCCTCGAGAGGAGCTGTGGTATTGTATGAGGAAGTCGGGAATGGCAGAGAAGTATGTAAGAGTTTTACAGGATAGGTACGAGGGAAGGGTGACAGTGGTGAGGTCTGTGGTGGGAGTAACTGAGGTGGGATTACATCAGGGATCGGCTCTGAGCCCTTTCTTATTTACAATGGTGATGGACAGGTTGACAGACGAGATTAGACAGGAGTCCCCGTGGACTATGATGTTTACTGATGACATTGTGACCTGTAGCGATAGTAGGGAGCAGGTTGAGGAGACCCTGGAGAGGAGAGGAATGAAGGTCAGTAGGAACAAGACAGAATACATGTGTGTAAATGAGAGGAGGTCAATGGAATGGTGAGGATGGATGGAGTAGAGTCGGTGAAGGTGGATGAGATTAAATACTTGGGATCAACAGTACAGAGTAATGGGGATTGTGGAAGAGAAGTGAAAAAGAGAGTGCAGGCAGGGTGGAATGGGTGGAGAAGAGTGTCAGGAGTGATTTGTGACAGACAGGTATCAGCGAGTGTGAAATGGAAGGTCTACAGGATGGTAGTGAGACCAGCTATATTATATGGGTTGGAGACGGTGGCACTGACCAGAAAGCAGGAGACAGAACTGAAGAGTTAAAGATGTTAAGATTTGCATTGCGTGTGACGAGGATGGACAGGATTAGAAATGAGGACATTAGAGGGTCAATTCAAGTTGGACGGTTGGGAGACAAAGTCAGAGAGGCGAGATTGCGTTGGTTTGGACATGTGCAGAGGAGAGATGCTGAGTATATTGGGAGAAGGATGCTAAGGATAGAGCTGCCAGGGAAAAGGAAAAGAGGAAGGCCTAAATGAAGGTTTATGGTTGTGGTGAGAGAGGACATGCAGGTAAACGGTGTAACGGAACAAGATGACAAGAACAGAAAGATATGCAAAAAGATGATCCGCTGTGGTGACCCCTAACGGGAGCAGCTGAAAGAAGAAGAAGGAAGTGTTGCTTTACCTTTTATTCGTGGAGCTGCAGAGTCCGATTTATTCAACTTTACTTTTAGAATTGTTCAATATATTAATTTCATTTGATTTGTAGTTGATAGTTATTTAATGTACATACTGTAATATAAAAATATAATCATTATCTTGTGGTTTACTCCTCAAGTATACATCCCCATACCTGAGTACCCAAGAAAGTCGAGGGGAGGCCACTCCTGACTTTTTTTTTTTTTTTTTACAGACTGAACTGAAATGTTAAAACACAGAACATAAAAAGAAATGACAGTTAAAGCACTGCAATTCCTCCTCCTCCTCCTCCTCTCACAGTAACACAGCGAACACTGATGACCAGGGGAGTCGAAAAGTAAAAAAAAAATAATAATGCTAACATAAAATTGTCCACTGGTCTGTGCAATCAGTTTATTTTCTGTATGATTCCAATAATTTTGATCATTTTAATAGTCAAAATCGCAGAATTTGTGCGTTTCCTGTTCAAATAGAGGAGAGAAACGCGAGGTGTAGCAGCGAGGAGCCTCAGCTCACCTCGGACTGCGCTCTCTCTCACGTGGTTGATGTATGCAATTGGCGCGTGCCTGTCGCTGTCTCTCTGTATGCCGTCAATATAAGGTTTGCAGACATGTTTATTATACACCCTGACTTTCCACAGACTGGCTAATATCTTTAATGAATGTGTGTAACATATTTAGTCTTGCTAGTCGGATATAAAACCACAAAGGCTCCAGGTGAGGCAGACAGTACCGTTGCCTACCTGAAGGCGGCGCATGTGAGCCCAACAGGTTCTTCTATGCAGAGGCACCGAGAAGTTAGCGAGATCAGAAAGTCAAGTGTACTGCAGCGCTCCGTTTATTTTTATTTTTTGTTCTTGCTGACTGCCAAAATGGAAGATTAAGATTTTTAAAACTAAAGGAAAATAAGGAGGACTTTTACAAGACAGTGACGGAGATTTTCGTGGAGAAGGATAGGCGCATAGACTTCATCTTTTTATATATATATATAAAGCCAAATACCACTGTCTCACTCATCATGAAATCTCCCGAACCATGAGGATTTGGGACCTGAAATTTGGAATGTAGGTTAACCTTGGCTCATAGGTGCTCGCTAAGAAGCGGTTTTAAAAAATTTTGTGGTCCAAGCATAGTTTTTTAGACCCGTTTGTATGTCTGTCCACTTTTCATGAAAGACTACTTAATGGATTTAGATCGGGTTTTTTTCTATAATTTGCTTGAACATTCTGTTGATTTTGCGACTATCTCATTGTGCTAAGTATCATTGGCACCGATTTATTAGCGCGAATCCCAGAGAGATTCATCGGGCTGCGGGGACGGGGTGCAGGGCCCTCCTCACTCACGCATCTGCCTCGGGGCGTAACCTTAACTCCGCTTAGTTAGCAAACGAGAGAACTGCTTAACGGATTTTTTTCTATAATTTGCTTGAACATTCCAGTTGATTTTGCGACTTCTCTCTTTGCTGTAAGAATCACAGTTCTCTTGCAGGAGCGATATATTCACACTAATCCAAGAGGGAGGGGCGTCAGGAGTAGAGAACTGGGCCGGGCAGGACCCTCCTCACTGTCCTGTTTCACTAATATGCGCGGGATGGCTAGTTTACAAATAAAGGTAAGACCATAAACGGTTTTCAATTTTTTAAAAACTGGGACCAGACTAAGAAAAAAAACAATTCAATATTTAAAAAGTAAATCTTGACCCTAAATAAAACATTCTTTTGTTTTTCTTGTTACCCTTTTGTTGATTATTCTGTATTAAAATTGATTTTAAAAACAACAAAATATTTTAATGAAGCTCAAAATTGAAATCCGTTTTTTTTTTGTACACCACTCTATACTTTCATTTGTATTGAATGAGTATGAATTGTGGAATCACAACTGCAAATTTAGAACACATGGAGGGTGTTGAGCAAATGCGCTCTCTCCGGTATAAATGTAACGTTCTTTCTTATGTCCCTTACTTATGTGTGTGTAAAGAATTCTGATGAGATATGAAACATTTACCAGAAATCAATGTGCATGCTGGCTGTCAACTGAATTGTGAGTAAGCTATTCTTCTGGTTCATATATTTGTAAATCTGACTCTGAAGGACTCTGTGCCTCACCAGCCATGAACCTCACCGCACGTCACATCACATTAACACAATAAACAAAGTAGGAAAAAGTAGGATAAACATCACAGGAAAAAATACAACATAATGAATGATATCAGGATTTGGTGAAGCTCCAGATAACTAAACTTAGTATTTTAGACACCTGATACAGGCTCATGAGACCACAGAGTGTGCAGGCTCAGAAGAGTGCGTGTCCTAAATCTAACACTCTTCTTTGTCCACATTGGGCACACAGCTGGCACCAGGTGGCAGAATGTTCTTTGCAGTTCTGTCCTGACAGCTGAGGGTATCTGCATTGGTGCCAGAGCCTGCAGGTTCTACATCAGGGGTGTCCAACTCCAGTCGTGGAGGGCTGCAGGGGCTGCAGGTTTTCATTCAAACCCTTTTCTTAATCAGTGACCAGTTTTTACTGCTAATTAACTCCTTTTCCCTTCATTTTCATAGCCCTGTTTTTAAGGATCCGGTCCTCTGAGTTGATTCTTTTCTTCATTAAATGGCAGCCAAACAGAAACGAGAGCTGACGGATGACCAGCTAAACTGGGATTCCAAACTCCTGCCAATTTCACTCCAACCAGTTTCTTAATGAGAAGCCGATTCTTGCTGTTAATTAAAGCCGTTATTGAATATCAGGACTTGTTGCTGCTCTCACTGTTGATTTTCTGTTTTTTCTAAGACCACCGTCAAGATGTTTTGGTGACCTGAGCAGACCAACATGACTGAGACCTTCACCTTTCTTTATTTTCAGGTTAGCTGGCTTGTTTTGTGTCTCATTTTTGTTTGGCTGCTCATTAAGGAAAAAGAAACAACTAAGGTAGGAGTTTCAAACTCCAGGCCTGGTGGGCCGCAGTGGCTGCAGGTTTTCATTCTAACCATCTTCTTCATTAGTGAGCCATTTTTGCTGCTGATTAACTTGTTTTGCCTTCGTTTTAGTTGACGTGATTCAGACCCCTCAGTTCACGGGTGTCCAACTCCCATCTTGGTGGGCCGCAGTGGCTGCAGGTTTTCATTCTCACTCTTTTCCTAATCAGTGACCAGTTTTTACTGCTAATGAACTCCTTTTCCCTTCATTTTCTTAGCCCTGTTTTTAAGGATTCAGTCCTCTGAGTTGATTATTTTCTTCATTAAATGGCAGCCAATCAGAAATGAGATGTGAAACGAGTCAACAGATGACTTGGGCTTCAACCTCCAGCCAATTTCACTCCAACCAATCTCTTAATGAGAAGCTGATTCTTGCTGTTAATTAAACTCGTTATTTAATTCCATGGCCTGTTGCTGCTCTCATTCTGCCACAGCAGACATTTCCAAAACTGTTGATTTTTCTGTTTTTTTCCAAGAACACCGTTGAAATGTGTTGGTGCCCTGAGAGATCAGCTTTACTGAGACCTTCACTTTTCTTTATATTCAGATATCGTGTGATGGTCACAGGTGAGCTGCTCATGTGGCGGCTCGTTTTGTGTCTCCTTATTGTCTGGCTGCTAAATAATGGAAAAGGAGACGACTAAGGGGCCTGAGTCAAGTTAATTAAAACGAACGCAAACAAGTTAATTAGCAGCAAAAACTGGTCGCTGATGAAGAAGATGGTTAGAATGAAAACCTGTAGCCCACCAGGATGGGAGTTGGACACCCGTGAACTGAGGGGTCTGAGTCACGTCAATTAAAACGAAGGCAAAACAAGTTAATCAGCAGCAAAAACGGCTCACTAATGAAGAAGATTCTTAGAGTGGAAACCAGCAGCCACTGCGGCCCACCAGGACCGAAGTTCGACACCCGTGAACTGAGGGGTTTGAGTCTTCAACAGTAAGTCAATGAAAATTAATTCAAAAGAAGTTAATTAGCAGCAAAAACTGGTCGCTGATGAAGAAAATGGTTAGAATGAAAACCTGCAGCCACTGCGGCCCTCCAGGACTGGAGTTGGACACCCGCTTTCTACATCATCCAAGTGACTGTCACTCTCTCGATCACGGTCGTGTCACGGAGCCACACACAGGGTGTAAGGCAGGTAACAAACTACACTGACAATTTAGTGTTGCCAATCCACCTAACCTGCATGTCACGGGGAGGACACGGGACGCGGCCCCTGGTCTCCTTACTGTGAGGCCGGATTGGGCGCCGGTGAGAATGAGGCACCTGACTGAGCCGCTCGCCTTTGCATGTGTAGGCGCGATCAGCCAAGCACCCCAGTCAGGCCCGGAGTGAGCCACACACACACACACAGATTCCCAGGACGCCATTATTTATTTAAAAACTGCACTGCGCCGTAGATCTCCCCTCACAAAGGAGCTATAAACCGTTTGGAAGCATGTGGATAAATGATCAAAGGAAAACACGCTGAAGGGGATCGGTGAAGAAAGACGCGTCCTTGAAACAGTGAGAAGAAGCGAAGAACACGGGAGGCATGACAGGAGGTGGACTGGTGAAAATAGTGCGGGGGGGGGGGCGAGGGGGCAGCATGTAAGAGGAAGGCCAAGGCAAGGCGTGTTATGTAACCTGAAAGACTGGTAAGTCACCCCAAGAAGTGAAAAGAAGATCAGAAGAAGACGAACTGCAGCATTTAGAAGAGCAGCTATGGCCGATCACTAAAGAAGAAGATGTGGTGTGGGGGGGACGCCAGGGGCCTTTGGTCAAACCATGGCTGTCAGGCATGGCGAGTCTAAGCTGACCTCTACTACGTAATCCTTCATTTGCCCGTATGGCCAGTGCCAGTTTGTCTTCTGGGCCACTGAAGATGAGCCCACCAGTGCCCGTCTGTAGTGATTGACTCTCCTCTCGTCCTCGCCAGCCGCCATCTCGTCGGTCAGTCAATAGCCTTTCATTTTATTTTGTTGAGTGCCTTCAAGTCCCTGCGCTAATGTAATCTGATCAGCCAATGAATGTGCAGGGGTGGAGTCAGAGGCGGGACACTTCTAGCTGGACAAAGGAGGAGAAGCTCAACGAAAACAAATGGAGGGGATGCTTCTTGTAAATACAAGAAATAAGAAACCAACAAACAACAAATCTATTCTCAGACAGCAACAACAGATGGAAGGCGGTGGACCACCAGAGCACCGGCCTCCCCGGAGGCCCCCTTACTTTTAGCAGGATGAACCTCTGAGGAGTTGGCAGCTTTTCCCTAAGGATGCAGGGATTCAATGCAGCGCAAGATGATTAGGCTGACACGTTCTCAGCACTTCACGGTGGAGACCTGCGTCAGCATCTTCATGAGCTGAGCAAGCTGTCTCCGAGGATAATGAGTGCCTTCAATTGACTGGGCTCCTCTCGGGGTGCACACAAATAAATGGAGAGGTGATGTTGGGCCGACGCGCTCCACCCGAGCAGCTGACAGACGCTCACCAGACGGCTTCACTTCTCTGTGTCCCCCTGAGACTTAAAGCAGGGAGACGGCGAATCAATCAACCAACCAATCAATCAATGACGAGGAGCTGCAGGTTTTAAATAAATAAATAAATAAATAAATAAAGCCCACCGTGTCCGAATTCAAATGATGTTTATATAGTGACCTTCAGGGTGGGAATTGGCTTACGGTAGTGGGGACTGAACAGGCCCGTGTAATTTATTGACTAGTCTGGGCACCAGTTAGGTCGGTGGTCTCAAACTCCTGTCCTGGAGGTGGCTGCAGGTTTTCATTCTAACCCTTTTCTTAATTAGTGACCTGCTTTTGCTGCTAACTTACAGTTTCAGAAATGTCTGCTATTGCACAATGAGGGCTGCAACAAGCCATGGAATTAAAGAATTAAATTAACGACAAGAATCGGCGCCTAATGAAGCCACTGGTTGGAGTTTGACGCCCTGACTTAGTTGGTTTTCTGTTGGCTCCCTCACTTCACATTTCACTTCTGTTTGGGTGCCGTTTAAGGAAAGAAATGAAGCAGTTCACGGGAACAAATCTTCTAGCCATCCATCTATCCAACCCGCTATATCCTAACTACAGGGTCACGAGGGTCTGCTGGAGCCAATCCCAGCCAACACAGGGCACAAGGCAGGAAACAAACCCCAACCCACCGCAGGGCACACACGCACACTCACATTAGGGACAATTTAGAATCGCCAATGCACCTCACCTGCATGTCTTTGGGAGGAAACCCATGCAGACTCCACGCAGGGAGGACCCGGGAAGCGAACCCAGGCCTCCTAACTGCGAGGCAGCAGCGCTACCCACCGCGCCACCGTGCCGCCTGGAACAAATCTTAAACAAGTCAGTTAAAATGACAGGAAAAGGAGTTAATTAACAGCAAAAACAGGTCACCAATTAAGAAAAGGGTTAGAATGAAAACCTGCATCCACTGCGAGTTTGAGACCCCTGAGTTAGGTGATGGACAGTCCAGTGCTGTCGTCCCTAGACGGCCATCCTGGGTGGGTATTATTTACTGCCTCCATGACAGTTTGGAGATTTAGGCCTAGCATCTTAGCCCCTACTGCCTTGACACCTCCTAGGGTGGTATGTCATCCAATGCCTTAACCACTAGGTGGCCACAATGTATAAATACCAGCCCACCATCTAAGGCTCTGGGAGGGGGACTCCCTGCCTGTACGCCAGTCGAGTGCTTTAACCACTAGGGGGCAACACAGCATAGATACCAGTTCTATGGCTTCCAGGTGAGCACCTCAATCATTAGCATGCCAGGCTGTGTGAGTGGCTTATCGCCCAGGTGCCACACTTACTGCAGCCAATTGTCTTAACCACTAGATTAACAGTTGGGTCATCAACATCCCAGCTCTCTCACCCCTTAGAGGCCGGCCACACTTACTGAGACCCTAATTATGGTGATCAAGACCAGCATCTTATACTGCGTTCTGTTTGACCAGGGAAGTCTACCGGCTTACAGACCTTGGCAGAGATTACCAGCTCGAGGGCACCACTAAACTGTAATACTCAGACATTTGGCCTCCTCGACTACTGAGACTGGCAGGGTGCCCAAAGCACTGGAGCCTGTTGCCGGGACATTGCCCACCAGCAGAGCCTTGTGTGCCCCTAACCACATCGACATAATCAGCCTTAGCTTACCTTAACCGAATAAGAAAAACAAAATTGTAAGTATAAGTAGATACTTATAAGAACCTCAGAGTGAAATAAATAAATAAATAAATTAAAAACTCCAGAATTCAGGCACTACAACTGCTCCTGTGTGTCACTGAGTGAGTCACGCCACACGCCGCTGCTCTAAGTGATGAGTGGATGACACAGACGATACGCAACAGAAAAAATGCCATAACGTAACATGACGTGACGTAGCATGACGGGACATGACAGAACGGGACACAACATGTACTGACACAACATAACATGACGTACCGCACAGCATGGGATGATATAACATGACAAGATAATACATTATAACATAGCATGACATGATAAGGTGAGATGACACAGTGTAACATAACAGAACAGGACATAACGTACTGACACAACATAACAAGCCGTAACATAGCGTGACATATGACATGACATGGAATAATATAATATAGCATGACAAGATAAGATAATGCAGAAAAACAACAGAGTGTAACATAACAGGAAAAGGTGAGATAGCAAAGTGTACCATAACGTGACATAGTAAGACATAACAGAAAAAGGGCATGCCATGCATTGACTTAACATTACATGCTGTACCTTAACATGACAAATAACACAGCATGGCATAATATAACATGACCAGATAGGAGAATACAGAAAAACTGACCACGACAGGATAAGGTAGCATTGCACAGTTTAACATAACATAGTACGTCACGACAGAATGGGACAGGACATGTACTGACTGAACACATGGTGTAACATGACATAGAATGAAATAATGTAACATAACAAGATAATATATTATAACATAGCATAACATTACAGGATAAAGTATAATAGCACAGTGTAACATAACACAACACAGTAAGACATAACAGAAAGGGATTTGACATACCATAGCATAGCATGACATATGACATAACATCAAATAATATAGCATGACAAGATAAGACAATACATTATAACAACATGTATAACATGACAGAGTAAGACATCAAAACACAGGAGGACAGAACTGGGAATGACATAAACAAACCCAACATTGCATACCATGTAACATAACATGACAGGACAAGATTAAGGAACACGGTATAACATAAAAATAAGCCGGAATTAACATAACAGGTTAATACCATAACAGGACTAGACGTGACATAAATTGACACAACTTAACACACAAGAGCATGAAATAGCATAACATGGCATGACATAGCAGAACAGGATGGGACGTGACAAGGGCAGACACAACATACTGTCACATAACATAAGACAACATAAGATAAGAGAATGAAACGTGACATGGAATAAGTAACAAATATATGTTAACATTGGAACGATACGCTAACATAATGTGAAATAACTTGACATGGCATATCCTGTCTAACACAATATGCCATAAAGTAACATGACAAGATAATAAAACACAATATAACAGGAGAGGATATGACCTGATGCAGCATTGAGTACATAACATGACATGAAATAAGATGGCATAGAATGGCTTGAGATAACACAGCATGACACAATGTAACATGTCCTGTCTGGCACAATACAGCATAAAATAGCATGACATAAGATGAAGCAGTGTAGGTTATGTTTTAGATCTGAGTGCCGCATTTGATACCAATGATCACGATATTCTTAGAGATCACCTTAGTCAGTGGGTGGGCCTGTCTGGCAGTGTCTTAAATTGGTTTGAATCCTACCTGGCAGGTAGAAAATTCTTTGTTAGTTGTGGTAATTATACTTCGAAGACACATGATATCCTATATCGTGTTCCACAAGGCTCTATCCTGGGTCTGCTGCTGTTTTCGATTTACATGCTTCCATTAGGTCAGATTATCTTGGGGCATAACGTGAGTTACCACAGCTATGCTGATGACATACAATGGTATTCATCAATAGCATCTGATGACCCCGACTCTGATTCACTGACCCCAATGTCTCACTTGTGTTTCTGAATGGATGAATAGTAATTTTCTCAAACTAAATAAAGAGAAAACAGAAATTTTAGTGATTGGCAATAATGGATATAATGAGGTTATTAGAAATAAAGTTATGTTTAAAAGTCGAGATGGAGGTAAAGAATTATGGGTAACTATTGACTCTGACCCAAGTTTTAAATCACATATTAATCAGATTACTAGGACAGCATTTTTTCACTTAAGAAACATCGCAAAAGTTAGACCTCTTATATCAGTGAAAGATGCTAAGAAATTAGTTCATGCTTTTGTTTTCATTCGGCTGCATTACTGTAACGCACTCCTCTCAGGATGACCCAAAAAAGACATCAGTCAATTGCAACGAGTGCAGAATGCAGCTGCTAGGAAAAGAAAACCTGAGCACATCACACCATCTTGGCGTCGTTACATTGGTTACCTGTGTGATTTAGAATTGACTTTAAAATACTGCTGATGGTTTACAAAGCCTTAAATAATGTCGCTCCATCTTATATTTCGGAATGTCTCTCACCTTATATTCCAAATCGTAACCTTAGATCTTCAAATGAGTGTCTACTTAGAATTCAAAGAGCTAAACTTAAATAAAAGAAGTGGTGAGGCGGCCTTCTGCTGCTATGCACCTAAAATCTGGAATAGCCTGCCAATAGGAATTCGCCAGGCTGATGCAGTGGAGCACATTAAAACACTGCTGAAAACACATTACTTTAACATGGCTTTCTCAGAGCTTCATCTTAGTTTAATTCTGATGCTTTATATATTCAGTTAATTATCATTACTATTCATGATGGCTCCAAAATCCTTACTAACCCCTACTCTCTCTTCTGTTCTGTTTCCAGTTTTCTGTGGTGTTGATCTGCGCCACCACCTGATCAAAGCACCTTGATGCCCCTACATTGATGGATTAAAGGCCAGAAGTCCACGTGGCCGTCATCATCAAATTCTACCATGAGAACCCTGAATACCATGAGGACTGACTGAGGTCATTGATGTTAGGTAGAATGCCTAGAGGGGGCTGGGTGGTCTCGCGGCCTCTGAACCCCTGCAGATTTTTTTTTTTTTTCTGTTCTCCTGGCCATCGGACCTTACTTTAATTCTATGTTAATTAGTATTCCCTAATTTTCATTCTTATTTATTTTGTCTTTTTTCTCTTTTCTTCATCATGTAAAGCATTTTGAGCTGCATTGTTTGTATGAAAATGTACTCTAGAAAGAAATGTTGTTGTTGTAGATTGACATGACACTATAACACGGAATTAGATAAAATAACACGGCTTGATGCAGCGTAACATGCCTAACATAACATGACAAGATAAGATATCCCAGCAGAACGTGACATGACACCTGATCCAGCAGAACATGACGTGTCATAAGGCAGCGTTTCTCAGCCTTTACGTATTTGTGACCCGAGTTTTCATAACAGTTTTAATCGCGCCCCCCTAACATTTCTTTGAAAAGAGCCCACTAATACCAATTTGTTCTTTTTTAATTAATGATATATCATAGATGCATATTTTATTATACCTACTTAACTTTTATCGACATTTATCTAACTCTATATTTATTTTTCTAGTATCAGAATGTAATTTACTTTGTTACTTTAATTTGTTTTGGTTTCAATAGATGTACTTTTCATATTTTTGATTCTTGTCTTCTTTTTTTTTTCACATCTTCGCACCCCCCTTTTTGTTACTTCGCGCCCCCCTAGGGGGGCCCGCCCCACAGTCATAAGGTGACACAATATAACGTGACAGGGAGCTGCCTTGTGTCAAGCGAGAGGAGGCCCATTTGTCGCCCCGTTTGCTCAGCTGGTGTCTCATGCAGATCCTTCTTACAGGATGTCCAGATTTACACTTTCAGGTCCACGTCTCGGTCGTTTGTTTCAAATTCCCAGAATTCTTTGAGTAAAGAAGTGCTTCCTGGCCTCCATGCGACGCTGCATTGCATGATATAACATGGCATGAGGTCAAATAACATAAGACATGTAAACGTAACCTGATATTGAGCTAATATAATTGAGGCAGCCATTACAGCCCACTTAACCCCATGCAGGTTTGAATCAGGAACAAAGCAGGAGCCCACCCTGGATGGGGCACCAGTCCAACCCACAAGATCACGTAGGGGATAATAAACTGTGAGGGGCGTTTTAAAGGTTCTGTTCAAGTGCGGACCACCGGACTGAGCAGGAGTCTTTATGGTGGTGCAGTGACCCCGATGGCAGACGGATCAGAAGGAGACTTGCTGCTCCTTAAGAGCACCTTCCATATTTGGAGTCTCTCCTTAACTTCTGGGCCTGCCACAAGCCAGGTGGGTGCCACATCTTCCATTAGTCATCCTTTGGGGGAGTCGATGGAGCAGACCCTGTGAGCTTTTGCCTGCACTCCGTTGCTTCTGTGAAGGTCCTAAAAGGCACTATATAAGAATACGTTGAATTGCACCATATTGGGCCACCTTGAAGGTGCAGTGGTGGTCTGCACGTCTGCCCCACAGTCCTGGTGCCCTGCTGCGCATTTTGCATGTTTTCGTCTTGTGCTTGTGGATTTTTGCTTTTCTTCCCACAGTCCTCCTCACTCGGTGATGGCCCCATACGGTAATGTCCATGGTGGGTTCCTATTCCACGCCCAGTGTCACCGGAGCCCACGACCCCGAACCGTACATGGAGGTTAGAAGAAGGACGAATGGGTGAATCGGCCCTCTGTGGCTTCTAGCAGCTGTGAAAACAGCCATTTTCATTTTAATCAAGTTTGACAGCAGCGTCCAATGCTGGCACAGCAGCGGCTCTCGTTCTGCCAGGGCCAATTACGAGTGGCCATTTCAAGGGCTCCATTCTGCCTTTCTGTCATTTTGCGCTTTTCCTGGCAAGTTGCGTTGGTGTTGACTTTGGAAATGTGTCGTGCCACGTTCACTGCCAAACTGGGCAAAAAAAGTCCTTCTCAAGTTTGACTGCCTGTCTTTTTAACTTTCTGTACAGCTCCTGGCAGTCGAGCTCCTTCCATCAGTCATTCTTTGTTTTATATAGTGCCTTTCAACGTGGGCAATGACTATAAAGCAAGACCTGCTGCTTCTGTTTTGGGGTTGGATCTTTGCTGGTGGGCAGGGACCAGGTCTGGATGTGATACCAAGGGCCGGTCAATCACACCCACACACCACTCAGTCTGGGCCCACCAGCTTAGGTGACACATGTGACACAGCCAGGGTATTCAGGGACACGCGTGAAGATGAGCAGAAGAACAAATGCCATGAACCTCCGTCTCTATTTCTGCTGATGGTCTACTTGTCAAACCTGCTCCTCTTGTGTTTTGTTTGATTCATCTCTTCACTCTGAGCGACACATCAGGTTTCTTTCCAAAATTTCATTCCATCATCTCTGTCACGTTGCCCGCCTCCGTCCATTTCTGTCCTTTAATGATGCTCAGACTCTGGTTCATTGTTTCCTAATGTCTCGTATTGATTCCTGTAATTCCCTCTTCATCGGCCTCCCTGCTAATCGATACAGAAGCTACAGTCCATTCACAACTCCTCGTCCTGCTCCCATCTCCCCAGTTCTCTCCCAGCTTCACTGGTTACCGGTTCCATCAAGGATTAAATTCAAGATTCTGATTGCAGCAGTGCTGCTATAAGTTAAAACTGCATCTCCCAGCAGTCCCTGCAGAGGCTCTGATTGGTCTTCTGTCTGGGGTCAAAGGTGGTCAGAGTGGCTCTTAAAAGGAGGGCGGGTGTCCAAAGATAGGCGGAGTGTTTTGTTGTGTTGTGTTTTGTTGTGTTTTGTGTTCCTGTCTGGCTGCCTTCTGTTGGTTGACCGTATTTAGTCGTCGTGTCCTGGATTGTTTCGTCGTTTGGGGTCCGGATTGTCTTCTGTCTACCGGTGTGCTGAGGACTGATAGTGGAATTCATGGCCTTCCCGCTAAGAAAAGGAGCGCTCCTGAACCGTCTTCACCTTCACAGTGTCTACCGGTAGGGCTGTCTTTTCATTGCCTTTCAACGTGCAGATCTCTGGACTTACCATCTTCATCATTTCATTACATCTGGTGCTGTTTCCATGGACTTTGCTGTGGGAGTTGTCTGTGTTTCCTGTTTAATGTAATATCGGCGTAGAGGTACAGGGGTGGGTTTGTTGTTTTCATTTAATTTCATTATTTTCTTTAATTGTTGTTTGATTCCAGTGTGTATTATTTTGTCTCTGTTTGTGAGTGTGTGCAGGTCGGGACCTCCTCTGTAAAAATAAATAAATTGCCGTCTTCTTGACGGTGTGAGTCTTAGCGGCACCGGACCACTACATGCTCCTCGTCTTCAAAACCCCACATAACCTTGGGCCCCCTCTACCTCACTCAGCTCCTCGTCGCTCTCCTTACTGTCCCACGCAGCAGACTCTTCTTCAGTGTTGTGGCTCTTCCTCAGTCGCTCCTCTTTCTGCATCTTTAAATCTCAACTGCAAACTTTCCTCTTCTATGAGCTTTTGTCATCTGTGTCATTTTTTTTTTTTACTCTGTATGTAAAGCGACCTTGAGTTTGTGAAAGGCACTCAATAATGTAACTTATTATTATTATTATTATTTATTTACCTTAAAATAGAGTTGTGGTCACAGCACCACATTGATGTCAGAAGGCCACAGACGTCCCCATTGATACTGTGGGCAAAGGCCACACGTAGTCTGGCATCACTAGGAATCGCAAGGGCACAACATGGCACAACACCCTCAAACCTGTTTACATCAGTGCAGGGTTGTGGGTCGGTGTGGAGTTCATCTGGCACTGGCAGCCATGCAGGATTGAGTCTCGGTTTGGGGATCAACTCGGACGCGAATGCAGGGAAATCTGCTGCTGAATAGGCTCCGCCCACAGGGCTTCTTCCTAAAACCCCGCCCACAATTTCCTTCGGCCCGTGCACTTTAACCCTTCAGGGCCGCTCCGTCTCATTTCTCCTCATGTATTAGACAAACACGTAAAATAGAAAGATGGGGAGAACAAAAGCTGGACCCTGAGAGAAAAAGGAAAAGTGAAAGGCCTGCCATCAATTCAAGAGCTCAGCAGCACAAGGTAAGCGAGGCCTACAGGTGCATCTCAATAAATTAGAATATCATCGAAAGGTTACTTTATTTCAGTAATTCAATTCAAAGAGTGAAACTCCTCTATTACATAGATTCATTACACACAGAGTGATATATTTCAAGCGTTTATTTCATTTCATTTTGCTGATTATGGCCTACAGGTAATGAAAACTCCAAATTCAGTATCTCAGAAAATTTGAATATTACATAACACCAATAAAAAAAAAAGATTTTTAATACAGACATGTTGGCCTACCTAAAAGTATGTCCATTGTGGACTTTTGAACCCCGGACAAAAACAGACAGATGACACCAGATGTCCACAAAGACACGCTTTTATTCTCCTCTTCACAACACATCACAAACGCAGAACCCAAAGACTCGCAGTCCTTCTCCACTCCTTTCTCTTGTTCCTTCTCTTCTGCCGTCTCCACTCCTCCAGTCGCAAGCTCTGCCCTCTTCCTCCTGACTCCGGCTCCCCGAATGCAGTGAGGCGGCCCCTTTTATACTTCATACCAGATGTGCTCCAGGTGCTTCCAGCACATGGTGGAAGTGCTGCCGTCCAGGGCTCCATAATCATCCGGGCAGCCATGGGCCCCCAACAGGGATGAGATTCCCGTGGCTGCCCTCTCTTGGTCCAGGGTAGGTGTTGTCCCTCTCCCTGTCCTTCCAGGTGTCCACCACACCATGTATGCACTCAATATTCGGTCGGGGCTCCTTTTGCATGAATGACTGCATCAATGCGGCGTGGTATGGAGGTGATCAGCTGCTGAGGTGTTATGGAAGCCCAGGATGCTTTGCTCGCGGTCTTCAGCTCGTCTGCATTGTTGGCTCTGGTGTCTCTCATCTTTCATAGATTCTCTAAGGGGTTCAGGTCAGGCGAGTTTGCTAGTCAATCAAGCACAGTGATACCAGGGTCATTAAACCAAGTATTGGTACTTTTGGCAGTGTGGGTAGGTGCCAAGTCCTGGTGGAAAATGAAATCAGCATCTCCATAAAGCTCATCAGCAGAGGGAAGCATGAAGTGCTAGAAAATTTCCTGGCAGACGGCTGTGCTGACTTTGGACTTGATAAAACACAGTGGACCAACACCAGCAGATGACATGGCCCACCAAATCATCACTGACTGTGGAAACGTCACACCGGACCTCAAGCAACTTGGATTCTGCTCCTCTCCACTCTTCCTCCAGACTCTGGGACCTCGATTTCCAAATGAAATGCAAAATTGACTTTCATCTGAAGAGAGGACTTTGGACCACTGAGCGGTTAACAGTCTAGTCAGTTTTCTTAGCCCAGGTAAGACGCTTCTGACGTCGTCTCTGGTTGACACAAGGAATGCTGCGACAGTTGTAGCCCACGTCCCCGATACACAGGTCTGTGTGTGACGTCTCTTGAAGCACCGACTCCAGCCGCAGTCCACACAAATTCTTCAATGGGCTGTGCTTCACAATCTTCTCAAGGCTGCAGTTATCCCCGTTGCTTGTGCACCTTTTTCTGCTGTCACATTTTTTCCTTCCACTCCATTTTCCATTAATATGTTTGGATTCAGCACTCTGTGAACAGCCAGCTTCTTCAGCAATGACATTTTGTGGCTTAGCCTCCTTGTGGAGGTACAGTGTCAATGACTGTCTCCTGGACAACTGTCACGTCAGCAGTCTGATTGTGTGGCCTACTGAACCAGACTGAGAGACCATTTCAAGCAGGGGTGTCGAACTCCCATCCTGGTGGGCCGCAGTGGCTGCAGGTTTTCATTCTCACCCTTTTCCTAATCAGTGATCAGTTTTCACTGCTAATTCACTTCTTTTCCCTTCATTTTAATTGCCCTGTTTTTAAGGATTCAGTCCTCTGAGTTTATTCTTTTCTTAATTAAATGACAGCCAAACAGAAATGAGATGTGAAACGAGCCAACAGATGAGCAGCTAAACTGGGATTTCAAACTCCAGCCAATTTCACTCCAACCAATCTCTTAATGAGAAGCCGATTCTTGCTGTTAATTAAACTCATTATTTAATTCCATGGCCTGTTGCTGCTCTCATTCTGCCACAGCAGACATTTCCAAAACTGTTGATTTTTCTGTTTTTTCTAAGAACACCGTTGAAATGTGTTGGTGCCCTGAGAGATCAACCTCACCGAGACCTTCACCTTTCTTTATATTCAGATATTGTGTGATTGGCACAGGTGAGCTGCTCATGTGGCGACTCGTTTTGTGTCTCGTTATTATTTGGCTGCTCATTAAAGACAAGGAGACGACTAAGGGGTCTGAGTCAAGTTAATTAAAACGAAGGCAAAAGAAGTTAATTAGCAGCAAAACCAGGTCACTGATGAAGAAGATGGTTAGAATGAAAACCTGCAGCGGCTGCGGCCCTCCAGGACCGGAGTTCGACACCCCTGATTTAAAGGCTCAGGACCCCTTTGCAGGTGTTTTTGGGTTAATTAGCTGAGTGGAGTGCGACACCAGGAGTTGAACTTTTTCACAATATTCTAATTTTCTGAGATACTGAATTTTAGGTTTTCATTAGCTATAAGCCATAATCAGCAAAATGAAAAGAAATAAATGCTTGAAATATTTCACTCTGTGCGTAATGAATCTACATATGAGTTTAACTTTTTGAATCAAATTACTGAAATAAATTTCCTTTTCGATGATATTCTAATTCTACTCCACCCAGACATTTTATTTTATCTTTTCATGGGACAACACTGGAGATATGACACTTTAATATAATGTAAAGTAGTCCGTGCTCAGCTTGTATAACAGTGTAAATTTGCTGTCCCCTCAAAATAACTCAACACACAGCCATTAATGTCTAAACCGCTGGCAACGAAAGTGAGTACACCGCTAAGTGAAAACTGTCCAAATTGTGCCCAATTAGCCATTTTCCCTCCCTGGTGTCATGTGACTCGTTAGTGTTACAAGGACTCAGGTGTGTTAACTTTGGTGTTATCGCCCTCACGCTCTCTCATACTGGTCACTGGAAGTTCAACATGGCACCTCATGGCAAAGAACTCTCTAAGGATCTGAAAAAAAGAATTGTTGCTCTCCATAAAGACGGTCGAGGCTATAAGAAGATTGGCAGCACCCTAAAACTGAGCTGCAGCAAGGTGGCCAAGACCATACAGCGACAGGTTTAACAGGACAGGTTCCACTCAGAACAGGCCTCGCCAGGGTCGACCAAAGAAGTTGAGTTGACGTGCTCTGCGTCATATCCTGAGGTTGTCTTTTGATAACAGACGTATGAGTGCTGCCAGCATTGCTGCAGAGGTCAGCCTGTCAGTGCTCAGACCATACGCCCGCCGCACACTTCATCATATTGGTCTGCATGGCTGTCGTCCCAGAAGGAAGTCTCTTCTAAAGTTGATGCACAAGAATGACAAGCAGACTAAGGACATGGATTACTGGAACTGATGAGACCAAGATAAACTTATTTGGTTCAGATGGTGTCAAGCATGTGTGGTGGCAACCAGGCGAGGAGTACAAAGACAAGTGTGTCTTGCCTACAGTCAAGCACGGTGGTTTGGAGCTGCATGAGTGCTGCTGGCACTGGGGAGCTACAGTTCATTGAGGGAGCCATGAGTGCCAACATGTACTGTGATATACTGAAGCAGAAACTGGGCCACAGCGCAGTATTCCAACATAACGACTCCAAAAGAAAGCTAAAGAAACTGAGGGTAAAGGTGCTGGACTGGCCAAGCATGTCTCCAGACCTAAACCCTATTGAGCATCTGTGGGGCCTCCTCAAACGGAAGGTGGACGAGCGCAAGGTCTCTAACATCCACCAGCTCTGTGATGTCGTCATGGAGGAGTGGAAGAGGATTCCAGTGGCAACCTGTGAAGTTCTAGTGAACTCCATGCCCAAGAGACTTAAGGCAGTGCTGGAAAATAATGGTGGCCACACAAAATATTGACACTGTGGGCGCAATTTGGACATTTTTCACTTAGGGGTGTACATACTGTTGTTGCCAGCGGGTTAGACATTAAATGCTGTGTGTTGAGTTATTATACAAGCTGTACACGGACTACTTTACATTATATCAAAGTGTCATATCTTCAGTGTTGGGAAAAGATAGAATAAAATATTTACAAAAATGTGAGGGGTGTACTCACTTTTGTGAGATACTGTACGTTTTATGTTATCTAACCCATGTAGTTTGTAGTGATGGCCGACAGAAAAATGTAATCTTGTGTTTTCATTCAGAATGGAGTTAAAAAGCTGCTGATACAAGCTTCAGTCACGTGAAAAGGTAAGTGCACCCCATTGGAAACGGTTGGGTTCTTCCACATATTTGAACAGGCAAAACATTAGAGCTTCATGCAAACAGAGCCCACAGATGAACAAAGGACACATAAAATGGACTCACAACCTAAATGGGCAAAAGTGCAGGTCTGTCACAAGGAAAAAGTAAGGAGACCCCTACATTTATCACCACGTCAGATCCGTCAAATTAGAATCAAGTGCTCCAGGTTTGGTGCCAATGATTAGAACTCGTTAGTACAGGGGTGTCCAGCTCTGGTCCTGGTGGGCCGCAGTGGCTGCAGGTTTTCATTCTCACCATCTTCTTCATTAGTGAGATTTTTCTACTGCTGATTGATTTGTTTTGCCTTCATTTTAATTGACGTGACTCAGACCCCCTTAGTTGTTTCTTTTTACTTAATGAGCAGCCAAACAATAAAGAGACACAAAACAAGCCAGCTAACCTGAAAATAAAGAAAGGTGAAGGTCTCGGTCATGTTGGCCTGCTCAGGTCACCAAAACATCTTGACGATGGTCTTAGAAAAAACAGAAAATCAACAATGAGAGCAGCAACAAGTCCTGATATTCAATAACGGCTTTAATTAACAGCAAGAATCGGCTTCTCATTAAGAAACTGGTTGGAGTTTGAAATCCCAGTTTAGCTGCTCATCTATTGGCTCGTCTCACATCTCATTTCTGATTGGCTGCCATTTAATGAAGAAACAAATCAACTCAGAGGACTGAATCCTTAAAAACAGGGCTGTTAAAATGAAGGGAAATGGAGTTCATTAGCAGTGAAAACTGATGTCACACACGTGCATATGGGAGGCAGCTAAAAGGCTTCAATGACAGCAAATCCGAATCAGACTGGGATGTGGCAGAGTACACTGATTCTTTTTCTTGTTTTCCTGAAGACCATTCACAAGAAATTCCGCCTGGCCCTGTTGGCGTCACTTCCTTGTCCGAACCTATGGATGAAGACCTTTCCGGTTCCAGCCCCTCTGATGTCATTGCCTTGCCCAAGCCTATGGTTGAAGACCCTTCCAGTCCCGGCCCCTTTGACGTCACTTCCTATACTGACCTTTAAAAGCCTCCACCTTTCCCTTATCCCGTCAGTTCTGTTTTGGACTCCGGTTTGTGCTCATCAGTGCCATCACTTGTTTGCAATTTTGGAGCCAGGAAAACAATAGACGGGTGGCTGCCTCAAACCTTCCTATGGCTCTCGTTCGAGTTTGTGATACTGATCAGGAAAAGGGTTAGAATGAAAACCTGCAGCCACTGCAGCCCACCAGGACCAGAGTTGGGCACCCCTGGTATAGCCTTTACCCCCTGTAGATAACGCACCTTCTTGGCTATACCGGTAATACGTTGAGTTATTCAAGTCAGGCTGGAATAGGCAGATTGCTAGCATGGACTGATAGACCCATTTGGAGTTTGTAAATGGGACAGGCGTTCACTTTTCTGACTGTTTAGAAATGCTTCGACTGTACGAGCAAACTTAAAGAAACAAAACACGATAAAAGCCATGAACTGAATTTTCTTTAAATAAGGACTTTTCTTTACTTTGCCACATCAACTTTTCTCTCTAATTTTGTGTGAACTGTTTTACTTGGAGTCTTTACTGAAGTTTCTAAAAATGAAGATATTTTGTCTGTGGAATCATTTCAACGTGTCACCTTAGTGCCAGAATCCCATGAAGCAACCTTAAGCTGCAGAACTTGAGTCATTTTGGGTAAACGCAGCTACACTAAGTATGAATTTAATTCATGCACTTATTTCTAGTAGGACTGACCATTGCAATGCGTTATTCCCTGGTCACTCAAACCGTACTTTATGCAGCTTTCACTTAATTCAAAATGTTGCTGCCAGAGTCATTACAAGAACTAGAAAGTCTGACCACATATCTCCAACTCTCAAGTCGTCACACTGGCTCCCAGTTACGTTTAGGGCTGATTTCAAAATCCTCCTTTTAAATAATAAAGCGTTAAATGGCAGAGGCCCTGCTTACTTATCTGAGCTTATCATTACAAACCTGAACACATATTGAGATCTCCGGATGCCGGATTATTTAAGACCCTAAGGATTAATAAAATGATTTTGGGAGGTCGAGCTTGTAGTTACAGGGCCCCGAAGCGGTGGAATGATCTGCTGGCTAATATGAGAGATGTCTTTTCAGTCTCAGCTTTTAAATCAGCCTGAAAGCTCACCCTGACAAGAGCTGTGGGTTTGTAGTGCATACTGCATTTCACTTTGTATAGAAGTAGAAGTAATCCAATATTTAGAAACAGTTACTAACCCTCCTCTGTTTGGTTTCTCTTCTCGCTCGCTGGATGTGTCACACAGGTGCCAATACTCTACTGCCAAGCTGCTCTCCTGCCATAGAACAGCCGTCTGAGCTACTGGGTGCCTTGGAGTCATCAGATCGGACAATCAGCACAGACTCTACTCTAGGATGCCCAGAAGGAGGTGAGTGGCCGAGGTCTCCAGGACTGTGATCGTGCCCAGCTTTGTCCTTTTGACTTTCTCTTTTATAATGTGAGAGTTTCATTTCCTTCAGCGATGCTGCTGACTGGAGTTTTTGTTTTCCTCTCCTCTATTTTCAACTGGCCATAGTTCAGCAATTACTTAATGGACTGATATCTCTGCAAAAGAACAAAGGTCCAAGTCTTTAGAGTCCTGGTGCTTCCTGTTTGCGAGACATGGACGCTATCCAGTGACCTGAGATGAAGACTGGACTTCTTTAGTTCTGTGTCTCTTCAGATAATCCTTGTGTCCTGTTGGTTTGACTTTGTGTTGCTCACGGAGTCCGGAATGAGTCACAAGACCTGCATTGTGCAGAAGCGTCAGTTACGGCACTATGGCCATGTGGCATGATTACCCGAGGGTGATCCGTCTCACAGGACCCTCACTGTTGAGGACCCGAGTGGCTGGACCAGGCCAAGGTGGCACCCACATAACACCTGGCTTTGGCAGATACTGTAGAGCAGGGGTGTCCAACTCCAGGCCTGGAGGGCCGCAGTGGCTGCAGGTTTTCATTCTCACCCTTTTCCTAATCATCCTTCATTGCTAATGAACTCCTTTTTCCTTCATTTTAATTGCCCTGTTTTTAAGGATTCAGTCCTCTTAATTGACTTGTTTCTTCATTAAATGGCAGCCAATCAGAAAAGAGATGTGAGATGAGCCAACAGATGACCAGCTAAACTGGAACGTCAAAATCCTGCCAATTTCACTCCAACCAGTTCCTTAATGAGAAGCCCATTCTTGCTGTTAATTAAAGCCGTTATTGAATATCAGGACTTGTTGCTGCTCTCACTGCTGATTTTCTGTTTTTTTCTAAGACCACTGTCAAGATGTTTTGGTGAGCTGAGCAGACCAACATGACCGAGACCTTCACCTTTCTTTATTTTCAGGTTAGCTGGCTTGTTTTGTGTCTCTTTATTGTTTGGCTGCTCATTAAGGAAAAAGAAACAACTAAGGGGGTCTGAGTCACGTCAATTAAAACAAAGGCAAAACAAGTCAATCAGCAGCAAAAACGGATCTCTAATTAAGAAGTTGGTGAGAATGAAAACCTGCAGCCACTGCAGCCCACCAGGACCGGAGTTGGACACCCCTGCTGTAGAGGGTCATTTCTATGAGGTGGGACTGGACACGCGTGTCTGCCTGGGGGGCTGCCAACATCACCAACGTCTAACTGATGATCACATCAAAACCAAACTGCCAGTCGGTCTTGCTCCTGGATACACCAGCAGACATTAGTGTTTAATCATATAGCACATAGATTTTTAGACTGTAAGTTTGTCAGCTTTTCTGAGGTGATTAGATAGATAGATCCTGAGCTGTTTTGTTGTGTGGTGGGTATGACAACACGCTGTACCAGTTCATGCCCCCCAACTTGACCTGATATTAATGCTTTCCAATTTTTAAACAAATCTTTGTCTTTATATCTACTCTCTCTCTCTCTCTCTCTCTAGCAACTTGTAAGCTTACCTGAGATCGTGTGCCAGCGCTCTGTGCCCACAGTCCATGAAGGGCGCTATACAAACCTCAACTGAATTGAATCGAAATGGTGCAGATCTTGTCCTAGTTCTGGTGTCCCGGCTGGAGGGAGAAGCAGAGATCCCGCACGTATTCAGGTACCGCAGTTTTCTATTAAAGAGTAATGGAGGGAGGCATTCATAACAAATATACCCGCTGGCCCATCATTATCTCTTCCATATGTAACCAGAAAGAGGGCGAGAGTCAGAGATTGCAGGTATCTTTGTTGATGCATTTTATTGTGAGATGGGGAAGTCAGATTTAAAAAAACAAAACAAAAAAACAAAACAAAAAAAATATAAAAATGACCATGAATGAACAGGGAACTTAAAAAACAAACCAAAACATAGCCTTGAATTAGATATACAAAGTAACATTGGCACAGTTAAAAAAAAAAAATAATGTTATCAATATAAATTTTGGCTTCATAAGAGGACGTATGGTGATACAGCTTAATGGTTAGGATAATCCTTTATGAAAACAGCAAAACAAGTCATGCTATTAGTCACACAGTTAGTTGTCAAATTCAGTAGCTTCATATTAAAGAGGGGTAAAGATACTGGAGAGCGGACTCCACGGTTATGACGGCAATGGTAAGAAGATCCGATCTTTTTGTTCCTCTTCGAGACGAGCTGAAAACCAAAGACATAATACGAATTTCTGTTTTTTTTTGTTTTTTTTTTTAAACAAACCTCATTGCCCGAGAGCTTTGAAATCCTAATGACCTTCCAAATTATTTTTTCATACTAAAATATATTATTGTATTAATACAAACTACAGTATTATACACTACATTGTGTAATAAATAACCATAAAGAAATATAAAAATAAGACACATAAATATAAAAGGCTTCTAAAACTAAACTGGTAAATACATCATTGAATAGGGTATTAATACTGCCATTGTTGCAAACATACAGTACACTTTTTTTTTTTTGCACAAACATAAAAAAAAAACAATAAAAATCCTAAAAAGGATAACAGAATAAAAAAAAAAAATAATACTGAAAGGTAAACCCGGCAAATCCTTAACATTCTGGGGCCATATCTCCTAATACACAAGTTTGGATGATCGGCGAGGGGTAAAGTGAAGAATACGGGATGAGGAGAACAAGACATTTTACAGACATCCACGTCTTTGCATTTCTCTTTTGTTCATGCATCACTTTTTTATTTTAAACTGATAAACTGGTAAAGAATACGATTTGAGTAAAACCGACTTTTGGTGAATATGCGGAAAACATCCTGAGACAACAGCTGGTACAAAAACAGCCAAATTTTTGATTCAATATGGGCCCTTTTTTTAATTAATTAATTTATTTATTTATATATTTAAACTTCATTTAAAGAGGCCGATTGTACGGAAAGCCTCCTTGACGGCGTTGCCTACCTTGTGGCTTGCACGAGATAGCGGACTTTCTAACACTGACTGTAAAAGGAAACGAAACAATCTTAAGAAAACAAAGAGCCAACAACGAGACAAAACGATTCAACACTGGCTTTGAAATTCTGTTCCCTGCTTGGAAATTGTCGCAATGACAACAGTCGTCGACTGATTAAATTCCTCCAACCCAAACGTCTACGTAGATCCCTAGGACTTGCTCAGTTAAGGCTAACTATTATTCACTTTAAACAAATGCTATGCTAACATCATCGGCTAATGGTTCAACATCTAAACGCTAGTGCCGTAATACTGAAGGGTAGACACTGAAGCACGTTACATGCTTAGGTAAACCAGGAATACTGTAGTGCAGAGGTTCGTCTCTTTCAACTTAATAAAATACTGATTTAGCAAATTCATTGGCAATAAAAAGGTATAGAAATCTCTCCCAACTGTACAGCTTAAAAGATTATAACATGAGTGAAGAAATTAGTAACACTGACAAAGTAAATGATCCAGGATGTCATCGTAACAAAACGTTTATCTAAAACCTGTTAAACCTAGCGTTCAAAGTCAGTATATGCATTTTTTTTTTGTTTTGTTAAACTTCCTGCATTTTTACAAACTTAATTTTCTAACACTGAAAATTCTCATGTGGAAAAGTTACTAGTTTTCGAGGTTCAGGCACACCTGGATTTTAAACACAGTAGTGAACAGAAACACAGCATCTACGCTACTGTGTTTTCAATAATAAAATTTAAAATTGTATAGAGCAAACTGTGGTTTTGTATTTCTTCTTTTTTTTTTTCTCTTTTTCATTTTTAGAAAAATAAAAATCCATTCGACTTCATATTTCCTTAACGCTGCCTTCAGGAGGCTGCTGATCCTCCGAATCTTGGCTTGGGGTTTTGATGGCCGCCGCTTCCTTTGCACTTTCCTCCTCCTCCTCTTTCTCTGCTCCCTGCTGCTCCATTACCTTCTCCTTCTCCTCCTCCTCCTCCACCTCCTCCTCGTCCTCTTCTTCCTGTGCCTGACTTTCCGTGCGTTCCACTTTCACCTCCGTCTCCTCTTCCTCATCCTCCTCGTCCTCCTTCTCGCTCTCCTCGTCTTCCCGGGTGCTGCTCTCTCTGTCATCAGAGTCCATGTGTGAAGGAGGAGAGGCAGCCCGGCTTTCAGACAGTTGGATCTCCTCCGTGACGCCGTTCTCTCCTTCTGCCTCGTCTTCCTCTTCCTCGTGCTGCTCGGGACCCTCCCGCTCCTCGGCTTCCCTCTTGCAGTAGGAGTATCGATGGTTCATGTGCTGCGAGTAGGAGCCGGAGTGTGAGAACCGCTTGCCGCACTTGTCGCACTGGTACGGCTTCTCGCCAGAGTGCAGTCGCATGTGTTCAATCAAGTGGTGCTTGTGTTTGAAAGCCTTGTTGCATATCCCACACTCATGGGGCCTCTTACCTGGAAATGAAGAAAGGGACAGTTAGTTGAAAAGGACTGGAGATGTGTCTGTGCTACACATGTGGACTTGGTGATCAATAAAACAACCGTGAGCGGACACTTTGTTCATTGGCTGGAGTAGAGAATAGTAATCCGTGAGCACATAGACATAGAATTACTAGACGGCGCATGACCAGCAGCATCTTACGTCAACGTCGCCGCCATATTGCGAGTGGCACTGCTGCAGAGTGAAGTAATGAATAATGTGCTGCTTGGGATTGTACAAACCGCTGTACGCTCCAAACCACATCCCGGGGGGTTACATTTCATAGGAAAGGATGAACAATTGTTTTCGTTATATTTGGCCATTAGAAAATCCCGCTTTATAATCTTAGCACTCAATGTCGCCTTACAATAAAATTAAACAACATTAGTAAAATTTAAACGAGAGAATGATAAATCAAAAAGCAATAATTAGCAAACAAACAAAGATAACTGGCAGTAACAGTGCAAAATTCACAATTGGTATGCCAGTTTTGAGGGCAGTTTTAAAATGTGTTATTGAATCAAGCTGATGTATATGAGAGGGAAGAGAATTCCCGACTTGAGGAGCACCATGAGAGACGCTCGAGCTCCCATAGCACAGAGTCTGATGTGTGGTACAGAAAGTCGAGCTGCAGATGAGGATCTGAGTGAGCGAGACGAGTGTCAGTCTGGAGGAGATCAGTGAGGTTGTGGAGAGCTTTAAATGTTTAGAGCGGCGTTTAGTATTGTATTCTGTAGTGAACAGGGGGCCAGTGAAGTTGAGAGAGAATAGGTGGGATATGTTCAGTGGATTTAGAACAGCAGGTTATTATCCTGGCAGCAGAACTCTGAAGAAGTTGTAAGCGATGGATACGTTTTTGTGGGATGCCAGAGAGAATATCATTACAGTAATCTATATGTGAGGTGACTCGGGTATTAACCGATACTTCAGTACTGTGTTGCGTAAGAACAGGACAAAGTCTAGAAATGTTTCAGAGATGGAAGAAGGCAGTCCGAGAAATGTTACTTATATGGGAGGAATTATTTTATAATAATAATAATTATTATTATTTAATAATTGTCATTATTAGTGTATAAATCAATATAAATAATTGCATTTAAACGATTTGCCAAAATCTGTTGTATGTAAACGACACTGTTTAAAACGTTATTGTTTTTTCATCAGAAAACCCGGTTTCCACGTCTACCTGTATTAGTTTAAATGGCACTTTTGCCACTCGCAATAGGGCGGACGCGCTGACTTATCGTGTCAATGAATGAGACGTCTATCTATATACAGTGGAACCTCGGTTCACGAACGTCTCAGTGCACGTACAACTCATTTACGACCAAAAAGTTCGCCAAACTTTTGCCTCGGTTCACGACCACACACTCGGTATACGAACAAGCCAGTTTCCCTTTCGGTTTTCGGTCAGGCTGCCTGCCTGCTGCTGAGAGAGAGAGAGAGCGAGCGAGCCACGTGCCTGCTGGGGAGGGGGAGGGGGAGATTGCTGCACATGTCTGCCTGCCTGTGCCGGGGTGGGGTTGGGGGGATGGTTCGCGTGCACGTACTGCCTGCCTTCTGCTTGTACAGCTGAGAGGGAAAGAGGGAGAGCGTGCCTGCCTGGCTGGTTCATGTAAGCAGAGCCGCTCCCTGTTCATTGTTCTCAGTCAGACGCGCGTGCTTTACCTGCGCTCTGTTTGTGCTCTACAGTATTTCGTGTGCTTTTGCAGTTAACTATGGCTTCTAAGAAAGTGAAGAGTGGTGAGAAGAAAGTTTTGAAAAAGATTGAAATCGAAGTAAAGAAAGAAATTATTGAAAAGTATGAGCGTGGCGTTCGTGTTACTGATCTTGCCGCCGAGTACAAGAAGTCAAAACCGACGATTTCGACTATTCTAAAGCAGAAAGAATCTATTAAAGCAGCTGATGTTGTAAAAGGAGTTACAGCGTTAACCAGGCAGAGGCCTTAAGTGCTGGAAGAGGTGGAAAAACTGTTTACCAGTTTACTTATTTACTAATTTGAGAACCCTCGTGCTTTCAAGCAGCACAATGTAAGCAAAGCCAGACTGCCAGTGATGTGGAGGGCAAACACAAAGGATTGGGTCACAAGGACTTTGTTTTTGGAATGGCTGCACGAGGCTTTCGCTCCCACCAGCTAAACAGCTAAAAACACCAGAAACCCAAGAAATCACAAAAGAGAAAACACCTGAAGGAAAACATCCCTCCATTGTGGAGCCAGACTCTTCCTCCTCACTTCACGCCAGAACTCGACTCATGCAAGGTTAGTTTTCTTGGTGGTTTTTGTATTACGGATTTTTCAAAAGTTAATTTTTCATTTCGTAGCGTGA
>JANRMT010062817.1:18366687-18389721 GCA_026402145.1 Polypterus bichir lapradei | reverse complement strand
GCCAGGAACTGCCTTCCACTCTATATATTGAATGGCCTTCCATAGTTCCTGGCAGTTCATTTTGAATGTGCTATGGAGTGGAGTGTTTCCTGTAGTTAATTGTGCTTTTTCTGTTTGATTTTGGGATTTTTTGAACCTGTGATAAGTTTTTGACTTTTGCCTTTGGATTCTGGTATGGAACTTGGCTTGCTGTGGATAATCGTCTTGCCATTTCAGGCAATTCCCTTGTGTTATTAGGAGCTTTGTGTTTAAGCAGAGGCCTTTGTTAAAATAAATGTCTTATTTCATAAAGGTTATTCAAGGCCCTTTTTTGTATCTAGTTGGGTTTTTGACAGTATTTCCCCCCTAGAGGGCCACTTTTGTCCTGGGTCAGGACAGAAACAGAAGAAGAGGGTTAAAATGAAACAAGGAAATTAACTAAGAAATTACACAACCAAAGTAAAGGGCTAGTTATTTAAAAAAAGAGAAATCCTAAGCAAGAAACTGAACGGGGAAAACGAAAGGCAAATGTCAAGCAATGACAAAAACATAAATTCCTAATAATAAATACTCTTGTTTATCAAAACTAAACTAACTATTTAAGCTTTAGTTGAACAGAACTGATTTAAAATACTCAGTAACTGGAATGAGACAAAGTGAGAATGACAGGGACAAAAATAAAAGCAATCAGAGCAAACTAATACCACGGAAAAGAGCTGAGGAAATGGGAGTTTTTTATGTTCCTCTCAGGTGACTGCAGCCCCAGTGGCCCTAGAACTGGCTGAATGTGTTGTAGTCCATAATTCACTCTTAAATTGAAAACAATGAATAAAGGAAAGGAAACAAAAGAAATGTAAACAGAGATATGGTAGGTGGTCAGAAATTTGGGTACATCTGACCATCACACCTTGTTGGGCGTCCCATTCCAAAACCTTTGCCCTCCCTCCTTTGCAGCTATTAAGAGTCTCCACTCTTCAGGAAAGGCTTTCCACAAGATCATGGAGTGTGTCCGTAGGAATTTGTGCCAATTCTGCTAAAACAGCATTTATAAGGTCAGGTGCTGCTGTTGGGCGAGAAGACCTGTCTCGTAATCGGCATTCGTGTCAAGTTAAGTGGGCTTTATTGTGTCACACATGTGCGCTTTGGAGGCAGTCGACACTGAGTCAGGGGTTGACGCTGTGCATTAACGCCCCTTCTCCTTACTTTGTGGATCACCAGATGATAAGAAGACCTAAGCCCTAACCACCTTCCTCTCTAGGCCAAGCAATCTTCCTGATCTCACTTCCGCCTCTTCCTTCCTGGACCTTCCTCTCCACTGCCTATAAAAACCCGGCCTCTCTCCTTCTGTTTCAGTCCTGTTTTGGACACAGTCTCTTGTGACTACTTGGCTTCATTAGATTATATGGGGTGGATTCCCCAAACCTTTTTCCCTATTTGTGTTCCTGTATTTACGATTGTCGTACCATCCATACACCGCATGGTGGCATACAGTGGCATGAACTAATGTTTTACAGGATAATGGTGCCAAATATATATAAACATAGGACAAGTGCAAGACAGGTAAAGAATTATAACTATACAATAATAGATCAATTAATAATTAAAAATAAGTGAATAGACAGCAATAATTTGAAACAGATAGTAAAAATTAAATACATTATAACAGTAGAACTAATAATAAAAAACAACAGTAGTGACAATAAGTGTACTGCATAAAAATTCACTACTAGGGGCAGATCTGAGGGCAGGGTGGCAGCCCAGAATTCAGAGTCTGGCAGCCAGTGGGTAGAAGCTGTTGTAACACTTGGCAGTACTGGAAGTGAGACGAAGAGACCGTGGAGGGTGGTCCTTTCATCCCAAAGGTGTTCAGTAGGGTTCAGGACAGGGTTCAGGACAGGGTTCTGCACAGGCCAATCAAATTCTTCTGTGCCTTTATGGTCCTGGCTTTGTGCACGGGAGGCCGGTCATGGCGGAACAGAAAAGGGTCTTTGTCTCAAATGTCTTTGTATGCTGCAGCATTAACAGGACCCTTCAATGGAACTAAGGAGCCTAACACAAGCCCTGAAAAGCAATCCCATGCCATTTTAACGCTCCTCCACCACACTTTACAGTGGGCACTATGCAGTCTAGAAGGTAGTACTCTCCTGGCATCCACCAAACTCAGATTCATCCATTAGACTGCTGGATAGTGAAGCGCGATTCATCACCTCAGAGAACACATTACAACTGCTCCAAAGTCCAATGGCGGCGTGCTTTACACCAGGGGTCGCCAACTCCGGTCCTGGAGGACCGCCATGGCTGCAGGTTTTCATTCTAACCCCTTTTTTAATGAGTGCCCTGTTTGTGCTGCTAATTAACTTCTTGTGAATTCATTTTATATGAATTGCTTTTTAAAGATTTGCTCCCCTTTTCTTCATTGTTTGTCTGAATTGCTTCATTTCTTTCCTTAAATGGCACCCAAACAGAAATGAATTGTGAAGTGAGGGAGCCAACTGAAGACCAACTGAGTCAGGGCCGCAAACTCCAACCAATTTAACTCCAACCAACTGCTTAATGAGGAGCCAATTCTTGTTGTTAATTAACCCTGTTCTTTAATTTTGTGGATTTGTTGGTGCTCACGTGGTGCAAAAGCAGACATTTCCGAAGTTTTTGATTTTCTCTAAGAGCACTGTTAAGATGTTTTGTGGACCTGAGCAGATCACCATTCCTGAGACCTTCATCTTTCTTTATTTTCACATATTGGATGATGCACACCAGTTTGCTGGTCCTGTTTTGGCTCATTTTGTATCTCATTATTGTTTAGCTGCTAATTAAGGAAAAAGAAACAATTAAGGGGTCAGAGTCTTCAAGAGCAAGTCAGTTAAAATAAGTGGAAAATGAGTTAATTAGCAGCAAAAACAGGTCATTCATTAAGAAAAGGGTTAGAATGAAAACCTGCCGCCATGGTGGTCCTCCAGGACCAGAGTTGGTGACCCCTACTTTACACCACTCCAGCTGTAGCTTGGCATTGCGCAGCTGGTCGGCCATTTCATGAAGCTCCCAATGCGCAGGTCTTGTGCCAATGATGCCTCCACAGTCTAGAATTCTGCTGTGATTGACGTCACAGAGGATGGTCGAGTTTCACCTGCAATGTGCCCCTGGCAGTCCCACCGTGTGAGTTTTTGTGGTCTGTCACTTTGTGGCTGAACTGTGTTGCTTCTAGCAGAGCAGAACTTTCATGTGTTGACATATGGCAAAGGTGCTGTCCTATGACAGAGTCACATTTACAGCGTAAGTCAAAATGATGTTAACACTAATGGATTATTTTTATCTCGACCACACCTTTCCAGGTCGATGGATAGGTCAGGGTGGACGATTGCCATGGCCTCCATACTCTCCTGATTTGATACCCTGTGATTTCTGGGAGCGTGTGTATAGCAGGAAGGTTCATGATATCAATTGACCTGAATGACAAAATACGGACTGTGGTATCATCTATTCCCCGTGAAAGGTGTGTCCGGGCTTTAACTGGTACTGTTGCTCATTGGTTTTTGCGTGTTGAACGTGATGGCAAACAAGTTGAGATATTCCTGTAAACCATCTTGCACATATGAAGTATGTTTTGTGAATAAATTCTTTCCGCCATTCAAATGTTAACATAATTTTGACGCACCCTGTAAAGTCCCTGAGTTCTTCAGTACGACCCGTTCCACCGCCAACAGAGACTACTGGTTATGTGCTTGCGCTTACGCACCTGTTAAAAACGGTTGCTTAATAATTTAGAGGGGTGCCCACGTATTTTCAGCCATGCAGTGTGGGTGTAGCTCGGGGTCTAAACAGAGGAAACAATCTTAATGACAAGGACCACCCTTATTTATGACCCTCACTGTCATTTTAAGCTGTTCCGTTTTAGTACAACACAGAAGCACCGACTTAGAGTAGGTGTTATCATGTGACTGTGCTCAGATGTGTTAACAGCAAGCAACTTCATTCCCGCTTACCAATTTACAAGTGTTGTGCTGTGAAAGGAGCAAAGCAGAACACCTACCATTCTTTTCAAAAAATGCAAATGTCAAATAAGAGCTGGAGAATAAGCAAAGTTCAGATACCTACCGCTGTGAATACGCAAGTGTTCTTTTAGGTGGTGCTTATATTTAAACGCTTTCCCACATTCAGTGCATTTGAACTTCCGATTACCACCAGACTGTGCTACGTGACGCTGAAAAACAAGCAAAAAAAACAAACATCATTACTTTCGATTGTAATTACATTTCTAAAAAAGGCATATAAAGCTAATAGAACACTTCCCCTTGAATGTGTTACGCTTTCTATTAATGCGGTGCAGAGGTGAGTGCTGATGCCTCATGGATCTCAGGACTTGAGTAGGATTGTCAGCCCCGTCCCAGCTGGTTTATCTTTTGTTCTCCATAAGTTTGCGTGGATTTCTTTGCCAATCCCCCACACATATTTCAAACATATGTGAGTTGGCATAACTGGTGTGTTTAAATTGACACATGTAAGTAGGGCATCTCATCCACCCTATGCATTGATTCCCCAAGTGGTGGGGCCACCTGCCAGTCATCGGTCCCTTTGCTGCACTTTAATGCAGCCAAAAAACCAGCACAGCACACTTTGATTAAAACCCGATCCAGACGGGATTAGTATTGTACCAGGAGGGGAGCGAAAGTAGTTAATAGTTTTAGTCCAATTTCCTCAAATGACAAAATCGGGAGTGCTCTCCCCTAGACTTTCTCGTATACTCAGATATGGGGATGGATATTTGAGGACCAAATCTCAAGACGATGATTATATTTTTATATTATGTACATTAAAGAACCACCAACAACAAATCAAGTCAAATTAATAATATTTTGAACAATTATTGTAAAAGTCAAGTTGAATATATTGGACTCTGCAGCTGCATGAATAAAAAATTTGCCTTGATAATTTTTAATTTTGGCTAACAATTCAGCTAAATTACCACTTTCAGTAAGTGGAAGTGGGTCAAAAGTTGCAAGAGACTTTAGTGACGTGTGTAATGTAATACACAGAATTTAATCTACGTAAAGAAAAAACGTTCTCAAATATGCATGTATTACCATCTGAATGTCATATGGAAAATTGTGATTATCTCGAAAACTGGTCTTTTTTCGAAAAATGCTTAGAATGTGGTGCTTTACCGTAATATGATGTGAAATGATCAAATTTCTAATATTTTTGGGGAAACATTTCAGGTAATGTATCACTTCCGGTTAGCAGAAATAGCTTAAAAGTTAATAGAAATCTAGGTTTTGTACCTAATACTTGTATCCAAAATTTGGTTGACCTAAGTGTACTCAAGTTATCGTGTTTGCTCACACACACAGACAAGACATAATTCCAAAAATGATATTTTCAGACTCAGGGTAGTCTAAAACGTTCATCAAAATCCTGAAGTTGAATTTTTGGACGATTCCAATACTTTACTTATACTTTATATACAAGGATTCAGGGAGGTCTAAAACGTCGAGATTCATCAAAATCTCGAAATTGAATTTTTGGAAGATTCCAATATTTTCCTAATACTTCGTATACAAGGATTCAGGGAGGTCTACAACATCGAGATTCATCAAAATCTCGAAATCAAATTTTTAGATGATTCCAATACTTTCCCTATATTTCATATACGAGAAAGTAAAAAACTGATTGCTGACAATGGATTAATGAACAGAATTGTATGTGTGAGCTTCTTGCAAACATTTTGCAGTGTAAGTATTTACCTATACGCAGTAGAAGAAGAAGAAGTCATTGCATGTATATAGCGCTTTACATAGGGATGGGTGGCGCCACTTTAACCACCACCATAGTGGGCGTTCATTAAGAGCTCGCGACTGATAACGACAGAGTCAGAAGTGACTTCAGGCACCTTGTATTTGTTCATGACAGAAGTCATTATTCAGCACCCATCTGCGCACTCTTCTTTGCCTTTTCCAATTCACCAGCATTAAATGGGGTTACCAAGGTGGAATCCTTACCCTTTGTTTTGACTTCTCTCTTGATTTATTTATATATTTATATATATTTATATACATTTATATACAGTATATATATATATATATATATATATATAGGGGTCCTCGAGTTACAACGTTCGACATACAACGTTTCGAGTTTACAACACTCACTCCCATAAAAACTTAAAAAAAATTGAGACATGAGAAAAAATAAAGGTAAGCATTTTTTTACACTCATTTTTTCTGTTACTACAGTACAGTGTACAGTACAGTATATTTATGTCCTTTTCTTTTTTCTCAGGCTTAGATTTTGTGTTTTTATGTTCTAGATTATGATTTTGCAGATGTGTTAAGATAGGTAAGTGACAGGCTAGAGTGTGTTACGACTTACACCAAAATTCGGGTTACATCACTGTTGTAGGAACGGAACTGTGTTGTAACCCGAGGACCCCCTGTATATGTATATGTATATGTATATATGTATATATATATATGTATATGTATATATGTATATGTATATGTATATATGTATATATATATATATGTATATGTATATATATATATATATATATATATGTATATATGCCATAAAATACCTGTCAAATAATACAAAGAGTACACAACACATATTTTGCTCTAATTGGGGCTTATCAGGTGTACGCACCTTTGCTTCCCCTTGCGGGGATCAAACCTTGGACGTCAATGCCTGAGGCAGAGCCTCATATGTTGTGCCATGACAACTGGTTTGCTTACCTGACAGGGTGACAAATGGAGTATTATATCCATAGGTCTGATCTGCAGTCTGATTATTTGGGTGGTAGGTAACCACCTAAACAATCAGATTGTGATCAGACCTAATATATTTTAATGGATGGCATGCAGGGTCCTGGGTATGACATTAAACTGCATCCAGTCCTGCAAGCGGTCCTCCAACTTGCAGGGAAATCATGGGGGTTTGATTGGCACTCCAGCCACCATAATAAAAAACTTCCCGTAGCTCTGAGACGACGGACAGGACTCCTTTCTGCTCTCCGCGGGAGTAGCTCTGCCATAAGAAGGCTGCTCACATTATGTAGGGGATGGGGAAAGCCCTTGGGAGCCCCATCCCTGGAAGAGTCAAAACTGTCAGATAGCCAATGGGATCAGGCCTGTTTGGGGATCAGAACTGTTGTGGTGCTGAGGTGTCGCCCGCTGCACAGCAGCACTCGGGTCCCAATTTGAGGCGGCCCATCCGGGTAGGTGTGTGGAACGTCTTGTCTCTCCGGCATGATGATCGCCTTCGTCTGCTGTCGGAGGAACTTCGTAAACTGCGCATTTCAGTGGCGGCACTCTCTGAGGTGGGCAGACCTGGGACTGGCCAGATCTCTGTAGGTGGGTACATCAGACAAGACAATAGACAAGGCACCAGAGAGTCCTGTAATCGGAGTCTCATGCAGAGACTGGCATCCCAGTGGGGACTGAACAAGGATCCTTACCCAGGCCAGTATAATGAAAGGACAGGGGAAGACAGTTTATTTGGGTTATTCTCTTCCTCAAAACGCTAGGTGGCAGCCTCCCTGGGTGACAGTACCTTTATGGATACCCACAGGACACGTTGGGCACTACAGTTCCACGGACCTGTTGGGTTCTAGGGAGTGTTGAGGGGATTAGTATTCCCCATTTTCTAGAGCTTCAGCCTCACTCAGAAGTACATCAAGGTATGAAAGAAGCAACTCCACTTCAGCACACGGAGCCAGAGTCCTAATTAGAGTTGGACGTGGACGAGGGAGTGGAAAAGAGAAAAACAAAAGAAACAGCTGTACAGAAGGCACTGTTGCCATTAAAAAAACTTTAACTGTTGTGGTGTAAATGTGTAATCTACATATATAGACACAAATCATTCTTTTCAAAGAAGGCAAATGTCAAATAAGAGCTGGAGAATAAGCAGCTGTAAGCAAAGAAAAGGTTGCAAGAAAAAGTAAGTGAATCTTTGTGATTTCTGTACTGATTCTTACTAAAATCTGGTGAGATCTTCAGCTAAGTCATAATTCTAGACAAGCACAATCTGACTCAACTACTAACACACACAGCTGGACTTTTCGTGTCTGTACTGAGCACTTTGAGTCATCATTCACAGTGCAGGCCGGACAAAGTAAGTGACTTCCGTGTTAATGACGTCTCGAGAAGCGATTTTTAGACGAGACGGGTAGTGGGGGTCCCCAGTCAGGTGTCTCAGTCTTTAAATGAAGGCACACAAAGCCTGCTTAATAACAAATCTGTTCTCCTCATGAAAGATTGGTTAGCGTGAACCATACCTCGATCCAAATGACTGCCACAGGACATTAGATGATGCATTATACAGAGGCATAACGGCAGAAAAATCTACAAAAGCTTTGCTAAAGTCCTGGGTGTTCATCAATCCATGAGAGGAAAAATTGTCTACAAAGTCCCGCCAAGACATATTCCAGGAAAAAAAAAATGACACGGATTGCTGACAATGGATTAGTGGACAGAAATGTATGGATGGACTCCTTGCAGTGTAGGTATTTACCTGCACACAGTGGAAGAAGAAGAACATGTTGTATTTTATAGCTCCTTACAAGACACTCAATAGTGCTTTGTATAGAGATGGGGGAGCCACTTGAGCCACCACCAATGGGCAGCATCCACCTGAATGATGTGACGGCAGCCATTTTTGCATCACACATTAGCTATTAGGTGGTGAAAGAGTGAGAGAGAAAGAGAGATAGCCAGTTAGAGATGTGGGATGATTAGGGGGCCAGAATGACCGGGATATGATGGGCAATTCAGAAAGACCATTGAGGAACACCCTACTCTTTATTAAGGATGCCCAGGGATCTTTTATGACCATAGGGAGTCAGAACCTCAGTTTAACATCTCATCTGAAGGATGGCACCATTTTTACAGCACTGTGTCCCCGTCACTGCATTGGGGCATTGGGATTCACACACAGACCACGGGGTAAGCACCCCCTGCTGGCCTCGTCAACATCTCTTCCAGTAGCAACCCAAGCTTTTCCTGGTTGGTCTCCCATCCAAGTACTGGCCAGGCCCAAACATGCTTAGCTTCAGGTGAATAACCTGCTCTGAAGCACAGGTGGTATGGCTGCTGGCAATAAGAGCACATGCCCATGATACTTTAGAATGCCCAGCAGGTCATGCTTTGGTCATCAGATCTATGACTGGACTGTAGCTATTCTCATTAGGAATGGGCATCCTGTATAGATCACTCCAAACACACAAGAGGCAATCCTGAAAGAGGCAGAAAAGAAACCCAAGGGAAACAGAAAAAGTCCTCCAGAAAAGTCCACAAACTTCAAAATGTAAAAGTCTTTGTTTTACGTGTCCACCATCAGGAAAACACTGAACAAGAATGGTGTTCATTGAAGGACAACAACGAAGGAAATCACTGCTGTCAAGGAAAAAAAAAAACACATTGCCGCAGATCTTAAGCGTGTCCACCTGGATGATCCACAACACTACTGAGAAAATGTGGACGGTTGAGACAAAAGTTGAAACATTCTGGCACAAATGCACATTATTTCTGGAGGGAAAAAGGCCCGTAGAGGGCGGCACGGTGGCGCAGTGGTAGCGCTGCTGCCTCGCAGTTAGGTTCGCTTCCCGGGTCCTCCCTGAGTGGAGTTTGCATGTTCTCCCCGTGTCTGTGTGGGTTTCCTCCGGGCACTCCGGTTTCCTCCCACAGTCCAAAGACATGCCGGTTAGGTGGATTGGCGATTCTAAATTGGCCCTAGTGTGGGTGTGTTTGTGTGTGTCCTGCTGTGGGTTGGCACCCTGCCTGGGATTGGTTCCTGCCTTGTGCCCTGTGTTGGCTGGGATTGGCTCCAGCAGACCCCCGTGACCCTGTGTTCGGATTCAGCGGGTTGGAAAATGGATGGATGAAAAGGCCCGCAGACCAACACTAAAACCTCACGCCAATGCTGCGTGATGTTGAGTGAGCATCCTGGTATTGGCCTACTTTGCTGCCTTAGGACATAGATGTCTTCATTCATCGGGAGAACAGTCCAGTCAAAGGGGAATCAAGACATTTTACAGGGATATGTATGTGCAACAGCTCATGACCTCAAGCTTAAGAGAGTGAGACAATGACCGAAAACACACAAATACATCAACTAAAGAATGGCTGACAAAGAAAAAGATTTGCGTTTGTGGAACGGCCAAGTCAAGAGTCCTGACCATAACACGATTGAGATTCTATGGATCAACGTGAAGAGCTCTGTGCAATCAAAACAACCTGGAAATATCGATGAAGCGAAACAGATTTGTCGGGTTGGGTGGTTCAGATGTCATCTTCAATGTGCAGCCACAGGAAATGTTTGGTTGTTCCTGCTAAAGGAGGACTTACAAGTTATTGAAATTACTTACGTTTTCCAGCCTGCGCTGTGAATGATTAGTCGACGTGCTCAGTACAGACCAGACAAGTCCAGCAGTGTGTGTGATTGTGATTGTCTAGAATTGTGACTTGGATGGAGTTCAGACCATATTGAATTAGGAATCAAGGCAGAAATTGCAAAGGGTTCGCTTACTTTTTCTTGCAACTGTATACATACGCAGTAAAAACAACCGACACGATGCCAGATGTCCTACCTGATCTCGCCCAGATTTGTGTGCGGTCATGTGACGATCAAGCTGCGTCCTGTAGGCAAAAGTGTAACTGCACAAAGAACAGCTGAAGTTATCTTCGTTCTTCTCGTGGCGATATTTGATGTGTTCCTTTAGTGATGTGTAGCGTTTGTATCCCCTGTCACAGTATGGACACGTGAGGAGCTGAGAAAATGCATCAGGCGTCCCTGTGTAGGATAAAACAAACAAAGAAAAAAGTGATATGGCAGGTAAGAACAGTACATGTATTAGGACATGTTGGAAGAGCCCATTCCCAGCCTACTCCACTTCCCATGTAATAAGCATATCAGTTTACTGTAACAAGCTCTTATTCCCCATACCCTTGTGTTAAAAGGCAACTCCTCTTTGGTCCCCCCAGTAAGGCGTCCCCACATTTTCTAAACAGACCTGTACGTATTTAACTCTTTGAGGGCTGAATCTGTTTTCAGAGTGGTCTTCAGCCACCGGAGCTAAAGGCGGATCTGGTAAGAGAGTGAAGTGAAGGCGCAAAGCAAAATCCTCCATGGACACTGTTTTGCATATTATTGCTAAATCGGACTTGTCTGACTCTGATTTTGATGCAAGTGATCTGGACATTGAAAACGAAAAGTGATGTACCGTCATAAACTGATCGATCCCCAGCTGATCGTAGTGCTGAACCCGGGTATGTAGTGGCTGGCAGCTGCATGAAGACACTCCTATATGTCATTATATGTCGACATCCGCCTCTAAAGAGTTAAATGATGGCAATGGACCCCTTGCCTGAGTATCCCCCACAGCCACTGATTTTTCTCTTTCTCTCCCAGATCTCAGGTCTTCACAGTAAACTAGTAGTAATAGCATTGGGCTGGCAGATTCAATCCCGCACCATGTGCCACTTAACATTTGTACAAGATGTCTATCTCTATTAAAGTATAATACACTATTGTCATGACCTCGGGAGTAACAAAGGATAAAGTCTCAGAAAAAATAGTAACAAACAGAAGGAGTTGCCATCAAGGCAAACAAACCCCAATAAACAAACAGAGAGAAAGGACAAAAAAACGAGCAAGAGGTCAGAAATCCACTAAATCCACAAAGCACAAGTATAAATAATCACAAAGGCTCACCAATGCCAGCGCATACAATGAACCGCAAGGGACTGTGGGCTGCCCCCTCTCTTATAAGGCTGAGGTTAGCCCCTTGATGTGCCTCTTCAGTCCACCCGCAGGACACACGGAACATAACAGAAGACACATGGACACGCAGAAACTAAATGATCAACAATTTATACATATAAAATACAATGTCCGTCTGCATGATTCCTGTACAATCTTACCTCATTTGACTGATCTGGACCAAATTTTGCACAGTTGCTCTATGGGACCATACGGACAAGACAGACTACTTTGGAACCCAACATTTTGACTCTGTGGTTGCCAGTGTTTTTTTCTTTTCCCCTAATCCATTCTGACTCAAAAAGAACAAACTCTCGACTCATGAAACGGTGATGGAGGGACAGTGTGGATGATGAATGGGACAGTCAGCAATAACAACAGGGTCAGTCAGTCAGTTTCTAACCAGCTTAGTCCTGAACAGGGTTGTGGGGATGCTGGAGCCTATCCCAGCTAGCACAGGGAGAAAGGCAGGAACAAACCTTGGACCACCATTTAAAAACACATTTTTTAATTCTATTTATTTTTCCTACTATTAAAGTTTTACTCTATTGGCCTAGCTTTCTTTCTCATGGGTGGGGGTTGATTTGATTCAAACCTAGTTTTGTAAAATTGGACTTGTTTGTATGGAATGTTCACATCCAGACAATGGTGGGTATGTGTATATATTTATTAATATTTTTTATTTTTTTGTGAAGCCCGGGCACGTACAGCCACCCTTTTCTTTGCTCCCTTGAGCACAGCACAGTAACAGAGCACAATTCCCATTTCTTCCGCCTCCACTCCAACCTCATAAGCTTCATTCTTCTTCCTCCCAACTATGGCCCATCGAATAGAGTGAGGGGGCTCCAGGTGGCTCATTAGTATTACCTGGATTCACTCCCAGGTGTGTTGGAAGTCCACTGCAGGGCTCTGCAGCTCCTGCTGGTGGCCCCTAAGGAACCCAACAGGGCTATACCAAACTACAAATCCCAGCATGCCCTGCGGGAATCCATAGTGCCTCAGCTGCCCAGTAGGACTTGTCCCAGGGGAGATGGTGCTCTCTTCCCCGGTAATGGCCAAGGCCTCCCGTCACAATAAAGAGATATATACATACATACATACATACATACTAGGGGATTCCCCCCTGCTCGCTTCACTCGCCAACCCCCCAGGCCTGTGCTATGCACCAGGCCCTTTGCATCTCTGCCTCTTGTGTTGTGAAGAGGGGGGCAGAACATACCCCAAGGAGAAGATGCGGTCGCTCCTCCGAAACCCCCTCTTAAACGGTGATACAATGGGAAACAAATAGTTTTTTTTTTTTTTACCTCCTCTTTGCTCGATCAACTGCTGGATTGCTGCTGCCATGCTGTGTGATCTGCATCTTATGCAGAGCTTTGAACATTTATATATATAAACTAGCTATGTAAGCCCATGCTGTAAAAGGCCTGGGCTCCTAGAAACCATGGAATCTGGCACTTCAATCAATCAATCGCGTCGGTTGTGCATTAGTGGCTAAGTGAGTTTCTCTTTCCTCTGTGCTTTCATTTTGCTGATGTGCTCGTCTCCGTTGTCTGTCAGTGGCTAAGCGAGTTTCTCTTTCTTTTAGAGGTTTCGTTTTCCTGATGTGATGGCCTCTCTTGTGTATTAGCGGCTAAGCAAGTTTATCTCTTTTCTCGGTGGTTTCACTTTGGTGACAGAGTCTATTTCTTTGAGCTTCACACTGTACCCTCACACTTCTGGGCTAGACAGACGGACAGACAGACACACTTCCACTTGTAGACGTTTATATATAAGATGTAAAATAGGATGTCTGTCTGTCTGTCTGTCTGTCTGTGTATTCCCTACATAATCCTACACCCTTTGACCAATCTGGACCACATTTTGTATAGTTGCTCTTTAGGACCATACAGAGAAGAGAGACTACTTTAGAACCAAAGTTTTGACTCTGAGGGTCTCAGTGGGTTTTTTTTTTTTGTCCCTTTATGTCACAGTTTGTACTCCAGTGCCACCTGCTGGCTCAGAGCAAGTGAAACATCTGAAGAGACTGAAGCCAGCAGACCAGATGAGCAGAGCTTAGCATGACTTACCTGGTCGACGCCGTGTGCTGCTTCATATAAAATGGAGTGTCGTGAGCTTTGGCAGGCGGTGCTGGGTGAGGCCTGATCGAGAGTGGTAGTGCAGTGCCACACCAGGGTGAATCAGAGGGGTGTTGTTTAACTGCTACTTTGTCGGCCTGTCTTAATAATTTATGCACTATGAACTGTACACCTTGAACTAGGAGAACATGTCAGACATGACAGCATTCATGGTTACAACCCACAAGGCATTACCACAATTCTGGAATCTAATCAGACCTGAAAAGGACAAATTCTTGACTCGTGGGAGCACAGGCATTGATGGAGAGGCAGTGTGGATGAAAGATGGGACAGCCAGAAAGGGTCCCCATTTTTAAAACGCACATAAACCTTTGCTTTCTTTTTTCCTTAACCCATTTTACAACGTCGGGTACTTCGGCTAACCTTAACATAAACAAGAGAATCCAAAATGAAAGAAAAAGGCCCGTAAGAAAAGGAATTTGAACCCCAGCCAGGGAGAAACTCTGGCTGAAACCTAACAACTGTACTGAGTTAAGATTGCATTTGTCTCCATTGATCTCGGAGGTGTCTTTCCTTTCTAATTAGGGGGCTCCATTCACAGCAGTGTCCCTACCTCCTGTCAGCCCCTACAAAGCTGGCCACAGAGCAATTATGAAGAACAGAAGAAGATTCCGACATGACTATTGTTTAGCTCATTAGAGCTCATTACGGTTAGCAAATATTAAATGGTTTTAAGACACCGAAGATTTATGTCAAATTCAAATGCACGGCTTAGCAAATCAATCTCATCCTCCGATTTCGACAGTTAAAATGAGCTTTGAGCGTCTATCCTAAAAGGCATGATGGTGCTCTACAGGTGTCTAATAATAACGTTATCAAGTAGGCACGTGCGCTTACATCTGTCCTTCATGCTTTTGACTGCATTCAGGGACGAGTGCTATACAAAAATAAAGCGAATTCTATGAATCATTTCAGCACAACGGCAAACTGGCGCATAGGGAAATGTCAGCATCTGCCATTTGATTCAAGTATGCAAGAAAGGCAGGAGAGCAGTCCTTATTTAAAATAAACACATTTGAGGAGGTCTTAAATGCGCACAGCTTGGCCTTTTTGCTCTGACATGCTGCCCTGGACTTTTCAAACTTTGGCGGTACAAGCTGCTAATTTTCAGCCCCGACAAGACAGCAGCAGAAGTGATGTGCCGTTCCTTCCTTCTTAGCCACCTTACCACGACGGCAGCTGAAAGAAGGAGCTGCACACTGTTTTTGAAGTTGTGCCACTGTGCCGTCTCCTCCGGCCAAATCCTTCTCCATGTGTCTGGCTGAGGCGGCGGTGGCGCTTGAACACACTCTTTCCTACAGTCGAGTATGACATCTCTTTCATCTCCTGCTTGGTCCGCCAGTCTGTCTGTTATTAACATTAAAGCAAATCCATCTTTTGGATTTTGGCAAGCTTGTTGAAGTCTCTTTGACTCATTCATTCTCTCGACTGTACGAATGTTGGCCTTCATTTCTTTTTTCAAGGATGTCTTTTAAAAGTTTTTCATTTCAGTTGTATCTGACATCTGGAGACAAGGGCACACGTTTTAGGGCACCGGTGCAAGTTGCTTTATGTAAAGACTTTGAAGTTGCAGTAAATTGCAGCAAGCGGGCTGTTCCTTCTCTAAATGATCCATCCATCAAATTTCTGAACTCTGTAAATGCAGTTCCAGGGGTGCAGGAAGCCAGGGCCTATCTTGGCAGCACTGGGCATGAGGCAGGAATGAACCCTGGATGAGGTGTCAATCTGCTACATGAACAATTGTGTGCAAACTCATGTTGGGCCAAATTAGAATGACCAATCAATCCAACCTAACCTAACGAACTCAAACTCACTGATCACCTTCGAGGTCAGAGGGGCACATTAGACACGAGGCAGGAATCAACAGCGGATTATGTATGTTGGCCACCAGTTAACTGGACTTAACATTCTTGAATCGGTGCTATCCAGTTCAAGGTCACAGTGGGGAGGGAGCTTGTCCTGGCAGCACAGGGCATCACTTGTTAAACCAGGCATGTCAAACACGCGGCCCGCAACAGAAATCTGTGCGGCCCACTTGACAAATCTTAGTTAGCACTGAACTTGTACAAAATGATTACTATCGTTTGAGTTTGAATCATTCTGCATCTTCGGCATTACTTATTGACTTTTCTTACTTCTGCCATCTGACAAAAGTGTGTTTTCCCATGGTATTACAGTACCGGAAACATCATCTGCTAGTATAGCCATGAGCCTTGACCAAAGCTAATGAGCTGCAACGTTACAACTGAAGTGCTAGGCTGCAGCAGGGGCAACCTTAGGCATGTACAAACTGTGCACCTGCACAGGGCCGCCAAATCCCAGGGGCCGCCACTCCAATATATATTGAATATAAAACAGAAAGAGAAAATAACGACACAGCTGATGGCAATGTGGCCGAAAAACATTGTGTTTCTTGTTAATTAGTACGCTGTATTTACTAATGTTGCTAGAGTCGGAGCAGTAAGCTATATGTAGTATTATAACGTTCTGCCGTAAGGAGAATATCATGGGCCGCCACTTGGTTTTCAAGTTACGGACGCGCGCATGTAGAAGCATGTCATGAGCACAAGGCGGCTATACGGTGTCCGCAATGGACACGGCCATTCGCCGTGCATAAGATACTATATTGACATTGGCGGGCGAAGGGGCCACCGATTCTTTCTCTGCCCAGGGCCGCCACGAGCCTAGAGCAGCCCCTGCTAGGTTACACTACTGGCTGGGCTGCTGAGACTGGCCACTGGGCAGAACTGACCATCACGAGTAGTAATAGCTTGCATATTTTCATGTTTTTTTTGCTCTAGTTTTATGTAATTTTGTTCTAGTATTGTAACGAACAGTTAGTGCAGACTACAGCTGAAGATCTGAAGTGGACGCGAGAAGTTGGTGAGTTGTTTAACATATTTTTGTGATTTTGAGTTTGTATAATTAGTGTAGGTCAGGTGGCTTTTTGCATATCAGCTTATTTTACAATATAAACTTTGAAGAAAACTTAGTAAAGTAAAATTTGATTTTTGGAGGATTGGTTTTCCAACTTGAATTACTGAGCAATGAATTCAGTGAGCGTTTTCGTGATTTCAGTTCACACGAACAGGACTTTGCACTGTTTACGTCACCATACTCTTACAACGTTGAGAATGCGCCTGAGAACATCCAAATGCAATTGATTGAACTGCAGTCAGATTCTATTCTCAAGGCAAAATACAACGAAGATGGTGTGCCAGGCTTGTATGCTTACCTGCCACCCTCGTATGTGCAGATCTGTAAGTTGGCATCGAGAGTACTGTCTATGTTTGGAAGCACTTACCTTTGTGAGCAATTGTTTTTATTAATGAAATCTACCAAAACCCCACATCGCTCAAGACGTACTGTCGAGCACCTTTCATCCCTCGTAAAAGTTGCGGCTGCACAAGATTTCAAGCCTGATATTGATGAACTGGTTACTAACAAGAGATGCCAATTGTCGGGACAAAAGAAATAGATCTCACACTGTAAGACTCCTATATAAGCAACAAATATAATATAATGAATATAATAATATAAGGACCTAGCTAAGAGGCTAAGACTCTAATTATACGCTGTTGTACGGAGAGTGTATGGAAATAAATTGCTTTTCTTTAAACTTTAAGTGTTACATTTTTTGAAGTTTTCAGTATTGGAAAGAAAGCTACAGTAACTTTGTATAATAGTATTTGTTACAGTGCGGCCTGCTGACGCACGAATGTCAGTCGAAGTGGCCCACCAATGGTAGTGAGTTTGACATGCCTGTGTTAAACAATGGGTCGTGACCCAAAATGGTTTGCAGGTAGCGACTCACCATTGTAGTTAATGGGAAAGGGACACATACGGTTTGCAAAGTGTCTCGAGATGGGTCACGGTGGGCACTGTGAACAATTGGCATTGGTCCGCTATGACTGTCAGTGACAAATTTAATCTAAGCCATCTCTCTCTCTCTCATATATATATAGTGCCTTTCAATTCTCTCTCTCTCTCTCTCTCTCTCTCTATATATATATATATATATATATATATATATATATATATATATATATATATATATATGTAATCCAACGTTTGTCTGTCTGTATGTCTGTCCGCTTTTCACGAGAAAACTACTTAACGGATTTCGATTGGGATTTTTTTCTAGAATTTGCTCGAACATACCGGTTGATTTTGCGACTTTTCTCTTCACACTAAGTATGATAGTTCGCTTGCGGTACTGAATTATTTGCGCAAATCAGAGACGTAGCGGGCCGAGGGGTCCTCCTCACTCACGCGACAGCATCGGGTGTATCTTACATCTGCTTAGCTAGTAAACGAGAGAACTACTTCATGGATTTAGATTGGGCTTTTTTCTAAAATTTACTTGAAAATTCTGGTTGATTTTGCAACTTCTCTCATAGCGCTAAGATCACAGTTCGCTTGCAGGAGTGATATATGCACGTTAATCCGAGACAGAGGCTGAGGGGAGGGGGAAGCGTGACGTCAGGAGTGGGGAGCCGGGCAGGGCCCTCATCACTGTCCTGTTTCACTACTACATGAGCAGAGCCGAGGGGCACAGCTATATATATTATATATATATAATCCAACGTCTGCCTGCCTGTCTCTCTGCTTTTCACGAGAGAACTATGTAATGGATTTAGATCAGGTTTTTTTTCTAGAATTTACTTGAACATTCCGGTGGATTTTGCGACTCCTCTCATTGCACTATCATAGTTCATAATTTATTCGTGCTAATCGGAGAGACAGGCTGCGGGCCGAGGGGTGGGGGAAGCGTGACGTCAGGAGTGGGGAGCCGGGCAGGGACCTCCTCACTGTCCTGTTTCACTACTACATGGGCAGAGCCACTGGGGATGGCTATTAGTTATTAAGATAAAGAAATACAGTATGGGAATGATGAAAGGATATATTTTAAATATGCATTTAAAATCAACTTTCACTTCCAACTACAAGCATCTGAAGGAAGCCCATAGAAAGTTAAAAATATCCTTTCTTTGCTGAAAGGGGATCAGCATTACTACTACCCGGGGGGGAAATAACACAGGCAGCTTGCATACGTAAGCAAATTAACATAAGTACCATTAATATAAATAAATGAACCAAAAACAGATATAAAGCATTAGAACAGTCAAGATGAGAACAGGCCATTCAGCCCAACATAGCTCGCCAGTCCTAAAGTTGAGTGTTGAAAGCCCCTAAAGTCCTACTGTCTACCACACTACTTGGTCGCTTATTCCACGTGTCTGTGGTTCTCTGTGTGAAGAAAAACTTTGTGATGTGTGTGCAAAATTTACCCTTAACAAGTTTCCGACTGTGTCCCCGTGTTCTTGATGAACTCATTTTCAAGTCACAGTCTCGATCCACTGAACTAATTCCCTTCATAATTTAAACACTTCAGTCAGGTCTCCTCTTAATCTTCTTTTGCTTAAGCTGTAAAGGCTGAGCTCTTTTAGTCCTGCAATAGGCCTAGTTGTTCTTATCTGGACCTATTCTAGTGCTGCTGTGTCCTTTTCATAGCCTGGAATTCAAAACTGCACACAGGACTCCAGATGAGGCCTCACCAGTATGTTATAAAGCTTCAGCGTCACCTCCTGTGACTTGAACTCCACACATCAGGGCGCTATATAACTTGACAGTCTGCTAGTCTCCTTAATGAATTCTGAACACTGTCTGGATGTTGATAGCTTAGCAGGCACGTCAAACTCACTACCACTGGTGGGCCGCTTCGACTGCCATACATGCGTCAGTGGGCCGCACTGTAAGAAATACTATTATACAAAGTTACTGTAGCTTTCTTTCCAATACTGAAAACTTTAAAAAATGTAACACTTAAAGTTTAATGTTTAAAGAAAAGCAATTTATTTCCATACACTCTCCGTACAACAGTGTACAATTAGAGTCTTAGCCTCTTAGCTAGGCCCTTATATAGGAGTCTTACAGTGTGAGATCTATTTCTTTTGTCCCGACACTTGGCATCTCTTGTTAGTAACCAGTTCATCAATATCAGGCTTGAAATCTTGTGCAGCTGCAACTTTTATGAGGGATGAAAGGTGCTCGACAGTACGTCTTGAGCGATGTGGGGTTTTGGTAGCTTTCATTAATGAAAACAATTGCTCACAAAGGTAAGTGTTTCCAAACATAGACAGTACTCTCAATGCCAACTTACGGATCTGCACATGCGAGGGTGGCAGGTAAGCATACAAGCCTGGCACACCAACTTCGTTGTGTTTTGCCTTTCATAATAGAATCTGACTGCAGTTCAATCAATTCCATTTGGATGTGTTCAGGCGCATTCTCAACGTTGTAAGAGTATGGTGACGTAAACAGTGCAAATTCCTGTTCGTGTGAACTGAAATCATGAAAACGCTCACTGAATTCATTGCTCAGTAATTCAAGTTGGAAAACCAATCCTCCAAAAATCAAATTTTACTTTACTAAGTTTTCTTCAAAGTTTATATTGTAAAATAAGCCGATATGCAAAAAGCCACCTGACCTACAATAATTTTACAAACTCAAAATCACAAAAATTTGTTAATAAACAACTCGCCAACTTCTCACATCCACTTCATATCGTAGTCTGCACTAACTGTTCGTTACAATACTAGCACAAAATTACATAAAACTAGAGCAAAAAAACGTGAAAATATCCATCTACCCATCCATCATTGTCTGCTTATCTGAGATCAGGTCGCGGAGGCAGCAGTTGGAGCAGAGATGCCCAGACATCCCTCTCCCCGGCCACTTCTACTAGCTCTTCCAGCATGTCCTGGGTCTTCCCCGGGGCCTCCTCCCAGTTATGCGTGCCAGGAACACCTCACCAGGAAGCATCCTGATCAGATGCCCGAGCCACCTCATCTGACTCCTCTCGATGTGGCGGAGCAGCGGCTCTACTCTGAGTTCCTCCCGGATGACTGAGCTTCTCACCCTATCTTTAAGGGAAAGCCCAGACACCCTGCGGAGGAAACTCATTTCAGCCGCTTGTATTCGCGATCTCGTTCTTTCGATCACTACCCACAGCTCATGACCATAGGTGAGGTTAGGAACGTAGATTGACCGGTAAATTGAGAGCTTTGCCTTACGGCTCAGCTCCTTTTTCATGAAACAGAGAGACTGATGCAGAGCCTGCATCACTGCGGACGCCGCACCGATCTGCCTGTCGATCTCCCGCTCCATTACGTGAAAATATGCAAGCTATTACTACTCGTTTTGGTCAGTTCTGCCCAGTGGCCAGTCTCAGCAGCCCAGCCAGTAGTGTAGCCTGCCAGGCTGCTGCAACCTAGCACTTCAGTTGCAACGTCGCGGCTCATTAACTTTGGTCAAGGCTCCGGGTTTGGGGGCAGTGTCATGCCTAGGGTTTCAAGGCCGCAGCTGCAACTATACTAGCAGATGACGTTTCCGGTACCGCAATGCCATGGGAAAACGTGCTTTTGTCAGAAGGCGGAAGTAAGAAAAGTCAATAAGTAACGCCGAACATGAAGAATGATTCAATCACAAACGATAGTACAGCAATCGTTATATCGTTATATATAATCGTTATATCGCACTTTGACTTTCGCGGCTTCACTCTATCGCTTATTTTATATGTATGCATATCTAAATATATAACGCAGATTTTTCGTTCGTTCGCGGATTTCTGCGGACATTGGGTCTTTTTATTTCTGGTACATGCTTCCTCAGTTGGTTTGCCCAGTTAATTTCATACAAGGGACGCTATTGGCGGATGGCTGAGAAGCTACCCAATCAGAGCACGCAGTTAAGTTCCTGTGTACTGATTGGCTCAGCGACGGAACACCGAATTCGATTCCGCTGCGTTAACCAGAAAATCTCGTGCCGTTCATTCAACATCAACGTGTTTCGCTGTGTAAAGAGTTAACTTTTGTGCTCTTTTGTGTTTAACTTTGTGCGTAGTCAAGCCCTTTGTTATGGCTCCTAAACGATCTGCTTCTGCTGCTGTTTCAGGGGCCGTGCCCAAGCGCCAACGGAATATGCTAACGATTGCTGAAAAGGTAAAAGTTTTGGATATGTTGAAGGAAGTGAACAGCTACACTGCTGTAGGATGCCATTATGGCATCAATGAGTCAACAGTTCTTTTAATTTCAAAAGAAGGAAAAGAATATAAGATCTATGGCTGCAAACTTAACCAGCTTGTCCTTATATTCCTATCTAAATCATTTATATTTATTAAAAATAGCAGCGGCCCCAGCACTGACCTCTCCTGGTCACCACTCTTAACATCGGCCAATTCTGATGAGGTTCCTCACACCATCACCCTCTGCTTCCTGTGTCTTTGCCAATTCTGCACCCTTCTAAAAACATCACCCTGAACTCCCACTTCTTTTAGTTTGATGCCCAACCTCTCCTGTGGCACCTTATCAAATGCTTTCTGAAAGTCAAGATAAATAATATGAATAGGAACCCCAACATGGGGAGGAACCCTGGCTGAGACATAACAGAGCCTTTAGTTACAAGACCCTAAAGGAGTGTATAATGATCTGCCGGTATATATGAGGGATATTCCCTTTGATCTCAGCTATTAAATCCCGGCTGAAATGTCGCACGGTGAGCATAATAAATCTGATGGCTACCTGCATCTATAACATCTGAGAATATAAGAGACTCTAAGGAATGAAAAGTGAGACATATTAAACATTCTTGTGTTCACCTGGTAGCACTGCAATCACTGCTGCCTAAAAAGCCCTGTTACATCCTATCGGGAGAGCTGCTCAACTGAAAATGAAAAGGCCGAAAATCCGGATTAAGGACACAAGCTGAAAGCTCGCATGGCGATAGAAGAGGCGAGGATAAAAGTAGGGGGAGAAATTCATACTGGCCAGCCTTCATATGATGAGAAAAGTTCTAATGTTCTAACAGCTTATATGAGCTTTCATATTAGCTGTGTGAACTGTTATATCTCATTGGGATTAAAGGCATCAGGTGTCTGTTAGGCCTGCTCTATCCAAATATCAATGATGGGAATTATAAACTTGTGGCACAAAATGAGCACGTCTGACCTCATCTTACTGCCACCTACAAGCCTGACATTGACAGCAGCATCTCCCTGTTATCCATTTTTATGTGTGCTGTTTGTTTTATTATGTTTATTTATTTATTTTTGAAGCTTCTGTAAATTTAAACATTTAAGACAAAGTATTATCTATCTATCTATCTATCTATC
>JANRMT010062817.1:18354404-18366677 GCA_026402145.1 Polypterus bichir lapradei | reverse complement strand
TTTCTTTATCTATCTATCTATCTATCTATCTATCTATCTATCTATCTCTCTATCTATCTATCATATAGTGCCTTTCTCTATCTATCTATCTATCTATCTATCTATCTATCTCTCTATCTATCTCTATCTATCTCTATCTATATCTATCTCTATCTATCTCTATCTATCATATGTGCCTTTCTTTATCTATCTATCTATCTATCTATCATATAGTGCCTTTCTTTATCTATCTATCTATCTATCTATCATATAGTGCCTTTCTCTATCTATCTATCTATCTATCTATCTATCTATCTATCTCTATCTATCTCTCTATCTATCATATAGTGCCTTTCTTTATCTATCTATCTATCTATCTATCTATCTATCTATCTATCTATCTATCTATCTATCTATCTATCTATCATATAGTGCCTTTCTTTATCTATCTATCTATCATATAGTGCCTTTTTTATCTATCTATCTATCTATCTATCATATAGTGCCTTTCTTTATCTATCTATCTATCTATCTATCTATCTATCTATCTATCTATCTATCTATCTATCTATCTATCTAGTAGTGCCTTTCTTTTTCTATCTATCTTAATAACAGGCACTATGGTGCAATGACTGAGACACAGGACTGTAAAGCCCAAGGGTGCCAGTTCAATTCTGGTGTCTGCCTCACCGTGTGTCACTTAACCTGCATGTGTTCCAAGTGTAAAAACAAATCTTTAAATAATTGTGACATCTCCTAATCTTGTAAACTGCCTTGGCTAAAGACATCATATAAATACATTTAATGATACAATCATACTTTGATTCATATCTGCCTCTGGCAGCCTTCAGGTGTGGCTATGTGAAGTTTCGGTAGCCAGGGGGCTTATCATGAACTCCAGCGTTCGCTGACCTCCCATTAAGCCACAGGTCTAAATGGCAGACATCACAGAAGGCAGCTGCCGTGTTTACTGTATCGGTGAAGTGAGGCCTTCCACAGATTTTCTGTTACACTCTGTTAGCCTCAATGTCAAATCTGTAAGCTTCGGCCAAGGGGTTCGCCAGCGTTGTCTCTGCATTTCATATGATCAATTGCTCCTTCAGTTCTACTTCATTATTTTGTTTAGAAAAAAATTACTAGAGGGCTTTACTGATTGATTGGGTGAAAGGATCATAGGCTGGTAAAGATATTGCAGAGATGTTGTTTAGCTTCAGGTCTTTGGATTCTTAATCATCAGTAGCTTTCCTCTCAGCAATCCCCCTGGAGATATCAGCACTTCTCTGTATAAAATTCAGCCAACACTCCATCATTATTTAGTTACGTGGGAGGCTATGCTGGTCAGCTCCAAGGACCCTGGGTTCAAGTCCTGGCTTGGATGCTGTCTGTGTGCTGTTAGCACTCTGGTGGACGGGCATCATATCCACTGTTAGAAATGTAGAATATTCTAAAAATTCTGATTAGAATTGGCCATTCAGGCCAACAAAGCTTACCAATCCAATCCATGTATTTGTTCTGAAATAACTCAAGCAGAGTTCTGAAGGTCCCTAAAGTCCTACTGTCCACCACATGACTTGGTCACTCATTCCATGTGTCTGTGATTCTCTGTGTGAAGAAAAACTTCCACATTTGTGCAAAATTCACTCTCAACAAGATTCCAACTGCATCCCCGTTTTCTTGTTGAAGAATTTATTTTGAAGTAACATCCTTCATCCAATGTACTAATACATTTTCTGAAACCGCTTTTCCTGGTGAAGGTTGCAGTGGAAACAGACCAAGCAGGTCAACCCAGACTTCCCTATCCCTGTCTACAGATTCCAGCTCTTCTTGGGGAATTCCGAGTCATTCCCTAGCTAGCTGTGAGTTATAATCTCTCCAGCATGTTCTGGGTCTGTCACAGGGTCTCCACCCAGTGTCCAGAGCAGCTTTACGGGGTGCCACTTGGGAGGAATCCCTACGACAAGTCCAAACCACCTCAAAAGGTTCCTCTCAATCCTGAAATTTACTGAGCTTCTCCCCCTATCATGGAGTGTCAGCCCTACCTCATTTCTGCTACTTGCACTTGTGATCTCATTCTTTTGGTCATTACCCACAGCTCATGACCATCGGTGAGGACTGGGAGGTAGCTTGACTGGTAAACCAAGAGTTTTGTCTTCATACTCAGCTGCCGCTTCATGCTTCACCGCCATGACCAAGTATAAGCTACTCCAATTGGCTTCTTGATCTCACATTTCCTTTTCCCATCATCCATAAAAAAAGATCTTCATCTTTCATCTCTCCTCTGAGGGTAGTTGTTGCCTCCCCTTACCTGGAAAAACCAATCCACTCTTTTCCGAGAGAGTACCATGACCTCAGAATTGGAGGTGATGATGCTCTTCCCAGACACATCACACTCAGGAGTGGATCACTTGAGTCTAGGCTAGAGGTCACAGTCTATCCATCCATCCATTTTCCAACCTGCTGAATCCGAACACAGGGTCACGGGGGGTCTGCTGGAGCCAATCCCAGCCAACACAGGGCGCAAGGCAGGAACAAATCCCAGACAGCCCACTGCAGGGCATACACACACAAACACACCCACACACCAAGCACACACTAGGGCCAACTTAGAATCGCCAATCCACCTAACCTGCATGTCTTTGGACTGTGGGAGGAAACCGTTGCGCTCGGAGGAAACCCACGCAGACATGGGGAGAACATGCAAACTCCATGCAGGGAGGACCCGGGAAGCGAACCTGGGTCCCCTAACTGCGAGGCGGCAGCGCTAACACTGCGCCACCGTGCCGCCTAGAGGTCACAGTCACAGGAAGTAAAGCGGACAATTTCAGCTGCAAAAAGCAATGGTGCGACCCCTTGGCTCACCAACTGGACACCCTCACATGCTTGGCTGCGCCTTGACTTCCTGTCCATGAAAACCACAAACAGTAGTGGTGACAAGAGCCAGTCTTGGCAGAGCAGAACACCCACAATGAACGAATTTGACTTAACGTCGAGTATACGGACTCGATGCCTGATGACAAGAACGAGATTGTGAGTACAATAAATTAGGTTTCTTTGCAGGGCTTGCTGGGATGAAACTCCATGATAGGGTGAGAAGCTCAGCGATTTGGATGAGCCTCAGAGTAGAACTGTGGATTGAGAGGAAACTGTTGAAGTGGTTTGGGTATCGTCACAGACGGCCGAAGTCCTTGTCCGGCCGGGATGCCTCTTCACTGTATGGACCGGGGGAGCAAGCCTGGCCAGAACAGTACCTCCCCCAGAATGCTAGATGGCAGCCCCCCTGGGTTGCAGCGGTGCCTAGAACTCCCGCAGTGCTTCATGGGAGTTGGAGTTTGGTTGAGCACTGTTGGGACCCATGGGCGTGCTGTAGCTGCTGCTAAGCCCTACAGAGCAGCTCTTCCGCCACACCGGAAAGTGCTGCCGGAATTAGGTCTTCAAGAACCTGGAGCACTTCCGGGTGGGCTATTAAAGGAGCCAGCAGCCACTACTCCGTGAGCCAGAGTCGGAAGGAGAAGGACGACGAAGCTTTGCTGGAGAGGAGTGGTGGAGAAAGAAAAGAGAAGGAGAAGAATTGTGTGTTACTGTGCTTGTGGGACTGTGGTATGTACTCGTGGGAACGGGGAAGACGTTCTCCACAAGTTCAAGTCAAGTTGGGGAGCATGCACTGGTATGGTTAGTTGCCGCGCCCACCACACGAAGAAACAACTTGGGATCCCGGTTTGCAGCCCCCCAGGCTGACATGCGGTCCAGTCCCACCCTCCGGAAATGATCCTCTATCTATCGCAGCCAGGTTTTACATGGGCGACCCCTTGGCCTGGTCCAGCCACTCAGGTCCCCAACAATGAGGATCTTACGAGCCGGATCACCCACAGGGAAACGCGCCACATGGCCGTAGTGCCGTAACTGACACTCCCTCACAATGCAGGTAATGTGCTTCATTCGGGACTCCATGAGCAACCGCTTATTTGACACAAAGTCAAACCAACGGTACCCAAGGATGTTCTGGTGAGACACAAAACCAAAGGAGTCCAGTCTTCATCTCAGGTCACTGGATAGCATCCATGTCTCGCAACCATATAGCAAGACAGGAAAGCACCAGGACTCTAAAGACTTGGACCTTCGTCATTTTGCAGAGATATCAGGAGCGGCACACACCCCTTTCCAGCGACCTCATGACCCCCCATGCTCTCCCAATCCATCTACTGACTTCATAGGAAGAGTCACCAGAGACATGAATGTCACTGCCGAGGTAAGTAAACCTCTCGACGAGGTCGACACTCACTCCGCAAACAGACACACTGCCGATGGCCGTGCCCAAGTGGTCATTAAAGGTCACGTTCTCCACAAGGGCAGAAAAAAGGAAATAAAAGTCCTGTGTGCTTTGAACTTGTGTCCTGCGTCTGTCGGTGTCAGGGCTGGCCTTTACAGTATCTTGTAAGGATACCACTGGGTGGCAGACCCTGGAGGGCTTATACAGCTGGGAATTCCCCAAGAAGGGCTGGACTCTGTGGTTGGGGACAGGAAAGATTGGGCTGACGTGCTGGGTCTGCTGCCACTGCGACCCTCACCACAAAACGAGATGAGCTAAGACGAGCTGAGCATTTACTGTCCTCAGCCACTGTGGAAAAAACAGAAAGAGACCCCAAGACCTGCACTGCATGCACTTCTCGTCTTGTACCATGGCGCGAGTTAAGCTAAGCAGAGTGAGAGGCCTGTTGAATTCATACTGTCTGCCCATCACACAGTGCGGTCACAGTGCAAAACAACATTTTTTTGGACTTGTATTGGCTGCCTGGTCTAATATGTGGAGTTGAGCCCCAGCTGCCAAGAGGCATCTTGCCACACTTCAATTAGGGAAATATTAATGGATGGTTCCTTTCAGCCATCTTTCTCAGTGCGGTTTGTTTAATTTGGAAGTACAGTGCTTTGGCTTCAAAAGAGCCGGTGTGCTTTTCAAAGGTTCCCATCCATCAAAAGGAATTCAGACCTTCTCTGAGATGGACCTGGATAATGAAGGTGAAAATTATCTTCAGCAAACACAGGCGCTCATAGAGGAATTATCTGCCAGGAATTACAGAAGAAAGTCATAAATAGTTAAAAAGAAGACAGAGTCTCTCTGTGAATGCAAGAAGGAGAGTTTGTCAACAAGCAAGTAAAGCAGATCAGGGTGAGACTGAAGGAAAATGGCGAACTGAACTGAGAGAAGGAGATGTGACATCAGAAAATGTGGTCAGAAAGACATAAAACAGACTCGCACACTGTAAAGTCACCAAATAAGTGAGCTCGGGCACAGGACGCTGGTGGATGGTAAGGTGCAGGGGGCTTGGGGTAGTCTTGTTTCAAGTGCACACTATATTATTGGATTATAAGGGATTTTGATTTTCACAGGAAGCAGGAGGTGAAGTTGAATTGTCTCCAAGCCGGAGTAATGGTGCCCTGCAGGGTTTTATGTCATCACTACTCCTTTGTTAATGACTCAAATTTGTGGATGACTATTCTTGGAGGGCATATTTCAGCACGCATTTCTAGAATTGTGGCCATACTACAACCAATATATCCTTCTCTAGTAACCACAATATCTCTATATATACAGTGGGTACGGAAAGTATTCAGACCCCCTTCAATTTTTCTTGCTTATCTTGGTCTCATCAGACACCTGAAGGACTCTGAGATGGTGAGAAATAAGATTCTCTGGTCTGATGAGACCAAGATAGAACTTTTTGGCCTTAATTCTAAGCGGTATGTGTGGAGACAACCAGGCACTGCTCATCACTTGTCCAATACAGTCCGCACAGTGAAGCATGGCGGTGGCAGCATCATGCTGTGGGGGTGTTTTTCAGCTGCAGGGACAGGACGACTGGTTGCAATCGAGGGAAAGATGAATGCGGCCAAGTCCAGGGATATCCTGGACAAAAACCTTCTTCAGAGTGCTAAGGACCTCAGACTGGGCTGAAGGTTTACCTTCCAACAAGACAATGACCCTAAGCACACAGCTAAAATAACGAAGGAGTGGCTTCACAACAACTCTGTGACTGTTCTTGAATGGCCCAGCCAGAGCCCTGACTTAAACCCAATTGAGCAACTCTGGAGAGACCTAAAAATGGCTGTCCACCAACGTTTACCATCCAACCTGACAGAACTGGAGAGGATCTGCAAGGAGGAATGGCAGAGGATCCCCAAATCCAGGTGTGAAAAACTTGTTGCATCTTTCCCAAGAAGACTCATGGCTGTATTAGCTCAAAAGGGTGCTTCTACTAAATACTGAGCAAAGGGTCTGAATACTTAGGACCATGTGATATTTCAGTTTTTCTTTTTTAATAAATCTGCAACAATTTCAAAAATTCTTTTTTTTGTCTGTCAATATGGGGTGCTGTGTGTACATTAATGAGGGAAAAAATTAATTTAAATGATTTTAGCAAATGGCTGCAATATAACAAAGAGTGAAAAATTGAAGGGGGTCTGAATACTTTCCATACCCACTGTAGATAAAATCCAATGTCTGTCCGCTTTTCATGAGAGCGCTTAGATTGGGATTTTTTTCTAGAATTTGCTTGAACATACCGGTTGATTTTGCGACTTCTCTCTTCAGACTAAGCATCACAGTTTGCTTGTGGTACCAAATTATTTGCACGAATCAGAGACCGTAGCGGGCTGAGTGGCCCTCCTCACTCATGCGCCAGACTCGGGCGTATCTTACATCCGCTTAGCTAGCGAACAAGAGAACTACTTCATGGATTTAGATTGGGCTTTTTTCTAGAATTTGCTTGAACATTCTGGTTGATTTTGCAATTTCTTTGCAAGGCTGCGGGCTGAGGGGAGGGGGAAGCGTGACGTCAGGAGTGGGGAGCCGGGCAGGGCCCTCATCACTGTCCTGTTTCACTACTACGTGGGCAGAGCCGAGGGGCACGGCTAGTATATATATAAAATCCAACGTCTGCCTGTCTGTCCGCTTTTCATGAGAGAACTACGTAACGGATTTAGATCAGGTTTTTTTCTAGGATTTAATTGAACATTCCAGTGGATTTTGCGACTCCTCTCATCACACTAAGTTCCATAGTTCACGATTTTTTCGTGCTAATCTGAGAGAGAGGCAGCGGGCCGAGGGGAGAGGGAAGCGCGATGCCAGGAGTGGGGCAGGACCCTCCTCACTGTCCTGTTTCACTACTACATGGGCAGAGACGTGGGCGATGGCTAGTGGTTATTAAGATAAAGAAATATGGAAATGATGAAAGGATATATTAAATGTGCATTTAAAATCAACTTTCACTTCCAACTGCAAGCATCAGAAGGAAGCCCATAGAAAGTTAAAAATATCCTTTCTTTGCTGACAGGGGATCAGCATTACTACGTCTAATCCAATCAGAGAAACTCCAGACAGATGGCACCAATGTTGGAAATGCTTCTCCGGAGTTCCCTGCTTGTCCTACCACCCTCTTTTGTCGAGTGCACATCAGACGTGGCCGCGTTGCTCTTCTTTATCCCAAATACTCAAATATAAACACCATATGAAGAAGATATTGACATAAAGCATTTCCCAAATTTCACTAAATTTTGTGTTTTTATGTCTACAGGTCCTTCAGAACGTATTCAGACCCCTTCACTTTTTCACATTCTGTTATGTTACAGCCTTGTGCTAAATTCATTTAAATTATTATTTTTTTCCCCTCATCAAACAAAACTCAATACCCCAGAAATGACAAAGCAAAAAGAGGATTTTGAAAACTGTGGGAAATTTATTAAAAAAACAAACCTGACATTTCGCACTGACGCAAGTATTCAGACCCTTTACTCCGTACTCCGTAGCTAAAGCCCCTCGCGCAGCCTGGAGACTTCTTGGGACTGATGTGACAAGTTTTACACTCCTGGATTTGGGGATTTATCTACCATTCTTGATCCTCTGATGCTCTGTCAGGTTAGATGGAGACCCTCGGTGGACAGAAACCTTCAGGTCTCTCCAGAGATGTTCGACTGGTTTCAAGTCCAGGCTTTGGCTGGGCTACTCCGTGACATTCCCAGAGTTATCCCTAAGCCTCTCTCATGTTGTCTTTGGGTGATTGTCTTGTTGAAAGGTGAACATTCGGCCCAGGCTGAGTTCCAGAATGCTCTAGAGTACATTTATGGCCAAATGTTTTGAGAATGACACAAATATTAATTTTCACAAAGTTTGCTGCCTCTGTTTTTTAGGATGGCAATTTGCATCGACTCCAGAATGTTACAAAGAGTGATCAGATGAACTGCAATTAATTACAAGGTCCCTCTTTGCCATGAAAGTGATCTTAATCCCACAAAACCCATTTCCACTGAGCCAGGAGCGTCTCCTAAAGTGGATTCAGCTGGAGGCACCACCAGGGCAGAGCTTGCTCAGGAATGGCAGCAGGCAGGTGGGAGTGAGGCCAAGACTTTTGCAGGATGGTCTGGTGGGTGTCAAGACGGGCAGCAAAGAAGCCATCAGGGACAGACTGATATAATACAAAAGGTCCAGGGACTGGCCTGCTGGGGTCAAGTCATCTTCTCTGATGAATCCCCTTTCCAATTGTTTGGGGGCATCCAGAAAAAAGAAAAGGTGAAGAGCGCTACCTGTGCCACTGCCAACAGTAAAGCATCCTGAACCCATTCGTGTCACGTGGGGTTGCTTCTCAGCCAAGGCAGTGGGCTCACTTACAATTTGACCTAAGAACACAGCCATGAATAAAGAATGGGACCAAAACATCCTGTGAGAGCAACTTCTCCCAACCATCCAAGAACAGTTTGGTGACAATCCAGCATGATGGAGCACCGGGCCATAAGACAAAAGTGAGAACTAAGTGGCTCGGGGAAGGAAACATCAAAATTTGGGGTCCATGGCCATGAAACTCCTCATTGAGAACTTGTGGTCAATCCTCAAGAGGCAGGTGCGCAAACAAAAACCCCCAAATTCTGACAAACTCCAAGCATCAATTATGCAAGAATGGGCTGCCATCAGTCAGGATTTGGCCCAGAAGTTCATTGCCAGCATGCCAGGGTGAATTGCAGAGTTCTTGAAATAGAAAGAAGGGCCAACATTGCAAAATGCTCGACTCTTTGCATAAACTTCTTGTCATTGTCAGTAAAAGCCTTTGAAACTTATGAAATGCTTGTAATTCTACTTCAGTATTCCTGAGAAACATCTGACAAAAACACTGAAACAGCACACTTTGTGAAGACCAATACTTGGGTCATTCTCCAAACTTTTGGCCACGACTGTAGGTTTTCATGAAGGATATCTCCATACTTTGCTCTGCTCAGCTTTCCCTTAACCCTGACTAGTCTGCCAGTCCCTTCTGCTCACAAACAACTTCACAGCGTGACGCCACCACCATCATACTTCACTGTCAGAATGGTACTGCACAGGTGATGAAGGATGCCTGGTTTCCACCAGATCTGAAATGCAGAACTGAGGCGAGACAGTTCAGCCTTGGTTTCATCAGACCATGGAATCTTGTTTCTCACAGCTGGGAAGTTCTTGGGGGTGCCTTTTTGCAAACTCCAAGTGGGCTTTCATGTGTCGTCTGAAAACTCTGGAGTGGAGTGTTGCAGTGATGGTTTTCCTTCTGGATATTTCTCCAATCTCCACAACAGGTTCTCTGGAGATCAGCCAGAGTGACCATCAGGTTCTTGGTCACCTCTCTTATCAAAGCCTTTCTCGGTTTGGCTGAGTGGTGTACTCAAAGAAACGCTGTGGTTGTTCCATATTTTCTCCTAATGGAGGCTACCATCTACTTGGGACCCTGCATTAAGTGTTTTGTTTTTGTAAATGTCCATCTCCACACAGACCTGTCTCTAAGCTAAGCTTAGACCTCATGGCTTGGTTTCTTCTCAACTGTGGGACCTTTTCTAGTCAGGTGTGTGCCTTTCCTAATCCTGTCCAATCTACTAACCTGACCACAGGTGGACTCCAAACAAGGAGTAGAAACATCTCAACGATAACTAATAGAATGGGATGCTCCTGATCTAAATCACAAATGTCACAGCAAAAGGTCTGAATACTTGAATACATTTGGAAATATTCCTAAAATGCTGTTTTCACCTTGGAATTCTGGGATATTGAGCGTTGCCCGATGAGGGAAAAAATGAACTTCGATGAATTTAGCACAAGGCCACAACATAACAAACTGTGACAAGAGTGAAAGGTCTGAACACTTTCTAAAGGCCCTGCATTATAATTTTTGATATATACTGCCAGAAAGCCGGATAACGTGAACTCAAATATGTCAAAAAAGATTTAAAAGATTTCCTCCACAATGCGTAAGAAATGCTGTCTTCTTCTCCTCCTCTGGTCTCTCTGCATCTACGTCCATTACTGTTGGTACAATGCCAGTGTCCCACAGCCAGTGACTTGTTTTGAACGTACTTACCATTTTCATCATGACTGCTGGCTTCAGGCGTCCCCTGCCTCTGCTCCTCCTCCGGTGCTTCTGGGTAAATAACTGCAGTATCTCCCTGCTGTAGGATTTCTTCTACACTTGGGTCATTGTTTTGTTCATCTTCAGCTTCTGAGCCACACTCGTCTTTTACTAAAATCAAGAATAGGAGAGACATTATGTTAATATAGGTCAACACCATGAATCAGTAACAAGTCATTATTTTGATCCCAGTTGTAATTTGCTTAACCACTATGGGGTCAAGAACGGCTGATGTTCGTGCCTGTTAGTAAGGTGCCAACCCTGGAAGGGGCACTTAGCTAACACAGGGCACAATGACATCACTAGTTATACCAGGCCAACTTAGACATCCCAATTAGCCAGACCTGCATGTTATGGCATGGGGGGGGCGTGGTTTAGGAGGGGGGCTGGGATTTGCACCTACAATTCAAAATAATGACAGCATCTTAAATAAAACAGGAATACAAATATAACCCCTGTGGCCTGTAGGGGGCACCAAACTAAACTCCATGCAAAACTGCACAGGCTCAGTCCCAGGTTCAAATGACTATTTGTTTTTAAAGAAAAATTAATAATAAACATACTACTACTAATAATAAAAATAATAATAATAAAGTTTATTGGTATAGCACCTTTCTCATGCTCAAGGCACTTATATTTCATACAGAAGCTTTCCAAAGTCAGCACAATACTCAGTCCTTTCTTTCTTGACTCCAGCTCCCCAAGTCAAATGAGTCGGACCTCAGAGCACTTCCACTGCCACAACAGTGCACTAAGGAAACACGGCAGTTTGTTCATTATGTCTGTCACCATCACACACCTTATGTTATTTTCATAGTAAATTATTAAGTTATTAAAAAGGTCAAATTAATCTGCCAGTCCATAACCTTCTTAATTCACTTCAGGGGCATAAAGACCAAAACTGAAAGTAAAGAGTCGCTATTTTGAGCTTTTGAATTTCACATTTCCCCCCAGTGCAACTAGAATGTGCCCTCAGTGGTCCAAGGCCTTTTAAACAACACTGATTACTGCCTCACGTCTGCTGAGTCCTGGCTTCGAGTGCTAGCTGTGTGCACTTTGCATGTCCTCTCCACACCTGCATGGGTTCTCTCCTGATGCTTTAGTTTTCCTTCCACATCCTAAAGGATTAATCCAATTATAGGTTTATAGGGTGATGTGCTGTGCTACCTGTTTGTGGCCTGGTGGTAAGGAAGCAGTCCTGAGTAGGGAGGAAATGTTGGACCACCCCAGTAACCCCATTTAATTACAGTGCACACTGAAAGAAATAAAAAGCAAAACGAGTGTGTGATGTACAACAAGATGCTAATTCAAAATCGGCCAACAGTACTTTTGGCTCCCTTTTTGTGTCTTGGCTTTGTCGCCAAAGAGTCGACAAAGAGTTGCCACTTTTTATGGGGGAGTGTTTGGAAAGGGTGGGGTTTTTGCTGTGGAAGTCACGGCTGGGTAGGAGTGCCCCCACTGGGTGTCTTCTCTGGGCTGTGGGAAAAGGAGCGGACACCTTTAGCGACAACACCCCCTCTTGTCCTGGAAGAGTAGCATTTTGTAATGCATGTAGTAATACAATGCATTGCATTTGTCATTTCAACAAATGGTCCATCACAAACATTTGTTGTAATAAAAGTATAAATGTATGTGATACGCCATCTGTTGAAATGACAAATGCAAAACACGTCTCCATTTTATGCCATTTGGTATGGGATCTGAGAGCAGTGTTGATGTTTGTTGTGCGCCGTCTATTGAAATGACAAATGCAATGCACATGTCTCTGTTTTATGCCATTTGGTGCGGGATTCCTAAAACCACTGTTAATGTTTATGAAGCCCCATCTGTTGAAATGACAAATTCAATGCACATGTCTCCATTATATGTCATTTGG
>JANRMT010062817.1:18283515-18329723 GCA_026402145.1 Polypterus bichir lapradei | reverse complement strand
ATAGATAGATAGATAGATAGATAGATAGATAGATAGATAGATAGATACTTTATTAATCCCAAGGGGAAATTCACATAAGTCCCAAGTCGTCATGATTCAGGAGATTTCGTGATGAGTGAGTCAGTGCTTATTTGACTATATATATATATTTAACTTGATTAAAATGAATAATAAACATATGAAATGAATAAAAAAAATAACCCCAAGAACCATGAGGAGCAAGCACAAGAGGAAACAGATGAGTTCACCAAACAATCAAAAGGAGAGCTGGATGTCAAAACTGGTTGGAATAAAACCCCTGCAGCCGGGACCCCCCTAGGACTGAACTTGGGAGCCGCTGCTGTTATTTGGGTGCGTTTCTGAGTTTATCGCAGGAAAGCTTTTGGCTAAATGAACACACCACTGCTATGGGCCGGGAAAGGTTTGTTTTTTTATGTTCTAACAGAATGATTGCTGTAATTGTGATAATTATGTTCATAACAGTCATTATTTTTTGTTACAGCTCATAACACTTGCTGAGGTGGTGCCAAAAAAACGGAATTTTATTATGGGAGCAAATAATAACGTACTGTAAAACCTACGAGGAGAGGCCACTGAGGTCCCCGCCGCGATCGCACTCGTCTGCTGTTTCCAACAACACGTCAACGTTTAAAGGTCTTCGCTTTCAGCCATTTTCAGTTCTTTGTGTAAGGACCCTGGCGCTGCTCTCCTCTGACCTTGGCTTACGGGAAGCCAACACGAATGCGGCCTCCTCCTCTTGTTGATTCCTCCCAAAACTTTTAATTAATATTCACATCTGGCGACCCAGATTACCGAAGTTTCTTTCTCTGCATATTGACTTGAGCGCCGGCCAACATCTGAAATCGTTCAATCAATTTTAAGTTAATAAATGTGAGCGCTCGCCCAAAGTGCTTTAGGAACCCTCTCAATGCTAATCCAATGAAGAGCACAAGGCAGAGTGGGTCTCGCCACTCTAAATGCATTGCAACTCCTCTGCGTTTCGGTGGGCTGGCAGTGCCAGGTGGCGGCCATGGCATATGGACGTTAAATCACAAGGGGCAACTCACGTAGTGCTGGGTAGTCCTGAGGAAGACCACTTAAAGGATAAGTTTGGTATTTTTCAAGTTGAAGTTATTTCTTCACAAACATGCATTTGCAACGTGAAATTATGTTGACAGGTTAAGCACTTTCTACAAATTACAAAAATAATATCTTGCCTGTACTTGCACTTTACAATAGAGGGTATTGGGGGGGGCATAGGGAAAGCGTGAAAACTTACTAAATAAGTCATTTTTTTAAAGCCAAGGCAACTGTTGAGTACTGATCCACACTTTCCGTGGACAGCAACAGGGATCTTGAAATAATCCTTTGTAATGGATGGCACACATGGACTGGCATTCCGACCAGAGCTGAACCAAGATCCTTACCTGGCAGAGACACCAGGGCAAAGGAAGGAGAGAGGGGGTGATGAACACCGCTGAACATTTTCACCCCCAATACACCAGATGGCAGTATCCCTGGGTTGGGTGGGAATTGCATGCTGGGATCTGTAGTCCCATGGGGGGGTTCTGTGAGAGCCACCGGGGGAGCTGTTGGGATTCCTAGGCCCTACTTTCAGGTTGACCCTGAAGTGCTTCCAAACAGGCCATGCCCTATCACCGAAAGAACTCCCGGGTCACAGATAAAAGAAGCCGCTGCTCAATCTCAAGCCAGGCAAGTCGGGGTCGAGAGAAGGGCCTGGGAGAAGTCGAGGATAAAGGAGAAGAAAACGTTTGTTTGGTTGTTCTGTATTGGGATGGATCAAAAGGAAGAAACCTGTTAAAGGTATTTTTTGTAAATAAAAAAAAAACAATTATTTATACCCGGAACTGTTTTTGTGTAGCTGTGTCTGCTGTTTGGGGTTGTGATAGTGTGGGTAGGCCCCATGCTACCGGGTCCTTCTATGGAGCCTCTTAAACCCGCTACCGCCGATAACATACCCAAGGGATGAGCCGGCGGATGAGGACACAACACACAAACATAGCAATGGTAGCAGGTGAAATGGTGCCTTAGTGCTTTTATTCGAACCATCAAAAAGATATAGTGTTCAATAAGTGCAGTGCGTTCAACAAATAAATTATCCATAAAAGTGAACTGTGGGGGTTAAAACCAATCAAATAAACAGATCTATTAAAAGCGAGGTTAAAATCCCTGGGACAGGAAGCCTCTCCTTAAAAACCAAACCCCAGTGCTTCACCTTAAAATGGCCGTCTCCTCAGGTTATCCCAGGTGAGATCTTTCATCTGAAAGGGACACCTAATCGGCAGTTCAGCCAACCTTCTGCGCTCGCTCCTAGGCTTGGACCCCTGTAGCCATCTGTAATTCCGGCAAAGCATCCCGCCCAGCCTCCGACTCTTGCTGCCAGGCTCCATGGCACCACCCGCGCCTTCAATACCCCTGCAGCTCCTGCTGCTTTTCTCCCGGTCTTATGAGAAGTCGCTCCAACCGAGCAGCACCTCAGCCGCTCCAGCTCATGGGTCGCTCAGCCGAAGTGAACTCCTTCAGCCCCTGGGTGTCAGCAATATGCTCACCCGAGGGACTTTCTCCCTTCTCTCGTTCACTCGCACCGGCACGCCGTCTGCCCACCTCCCGCCTTCTCCTCTCCATTCTTTTCTTAACCTCCTTCCCCTTTTCCTTTCAATCTTCTTTCCAATCCACATGTTGCCTCCCCCTTATATGAGTGCAGTGCTTCAATCGCACACCATAGAAAGCTGGTAAAGCAATTGAGACAGACCTCACCCTCACGTGCAGCTGTGTCTCGCCCCAATTACTTCACCGGGCTCCTGATCGTTAAACTGCAGATCCGCTATTCCACAGGGGCTCGGTGGTGGCCCCTACTGGTCACATCTTTTATTGCATATTCCTGATGCTATTTCTCTTGCGGTAAGGATACGTTTTCTATTTACTTGTCTGAGTTTTCAAGTAAATACAGTGAGAAGTGAAGCAAAATGACCCCTTTGATTGGCTAACTAGAGAGATTACAATATGCAGGATTTCGAGGCAACTCAGGCCCCTTCTTCAGGCGAGATGTTAATACAGAAATTGGAGTTCCCTGTGTTTATATACACACCAGGACAGATACAGCATTGGAAAACCTTCAAGTGAGACATCTTAGATGTAAAAAAATTAATAGACCTCTTCAGGCTAAGATTCATTAAGCAAGAGAGGAGAATAATGGATGGTCAAGATCTCTGGATAAGATAACTGTCCACCAAAGTCTTTTAAAGTTTCTGATGAGTTTTTCAATACAAGGAGGGTCTCTAGTCCGGTTGTCTGTGTCAGTCCGAGAGATGCAAACAATCCTCATATCTGGCCATAAAACTCTTGTCTCTATTCAAACCATGTTCTCATGTGTTAGCGTGAGCTGAACTTCCCATTCTTTTCTCTCTTGCTGTGTCCTGAAGTTGCCCGTAAGCCCTGTGACTGTAAAGTCCCTCTCACAGTGTCCATGGCTGTTGAAGTGGGCTGCTACAGGAACATCTCTGTTGCCTGCTTAATGTGGAACCTGTGGAAATTCATTCATTGGCGGAGTGGGAAAAGGTCTATTAATTTTTTACATTTAAGATGTCTCACTTAAAGGTTTTCCAATGTTGTACCTGCCCTGGTGTCCATATACAAACAGGGAACTCCAGATTCTGTATTAACATCTCACCAGAAGAAGGGGCCTGAGTTGCCTCGAAAGCCTGCATATTGTAATCTCTCTAGTTAGCCAATAAAAGGGGTCGTTCTGCTTGACTTCTCACTACATTCACAATGGGAAACACGGTACAACATCCTGGTACTACAAGTAAATACAGAAATAAATCAAACTAAAAACCCACCAAACTTAGCAAATTTAGGGCCTTGGCAAGAGAAGAACCTGATGGTCACACTGGATGAGCTCTGGAAGAAACCTGCGTGGAGATGAGAGAAACTTCCAGAAGGACTCTTTATGGGCTTTACCCAATAGAAATCCACCACCTTTCTCTTATTTGAGTCAGTCGTGTTAAGACTCAGTCCTTTGAGCCTACTTGCTTGGTGTTTCTTCCTTGAAATTCCACAAAGTTCATGTATACGGGGTGGATCCCCAAACCTCATTCCTGTCTCTCTTGTGTTCTTTTACACAATCCGTTCAGTTATAGAACACATTTAACCCAATCCTAGGTTCACCCAAGGCCACCCGGGTAGCATCTGGCACAAAGCAATAAAGCACATGTGTCCAACTCCGGTCCTGGAGGGCCACAGTGGCTGCAGGTTTTCATTCTAACCCTTTTCCTAATCAGTGACCTGTTTTCACTGCTAGTTCACATTTTAATAGCCCTGTTAGAAGGATTCAGTCCTCTGATTCCTCATTAAAATGCAGCCAAACAGAAATGAGATGTGAAACGAGCCATCAGATGACCAGCTAAACTGGGGCTTCAAACTCTAACCAGTTTCTTAATGAGAAGCCAATTCTTGCTGTTAATTAAACTCGTTATTTAATTCCACGGCTTGTTGTTGCTCTCATTCTGCCACAGCTGACATTTCCAAAACTGTTGATGTTCTGTTTTTTATAACATCGTCAAAGTGTTTTGGTGAGTTGAGAGATCAACCTTACTGAGACCTTCACCTTTCTTTATTTTCAGATATTGTGTGATGTGGCGGCTTGTTTTGTGTCTCATTATTATTTGGTTGCTAATGAAGGAAAAAGAAACAACTAAAGGGCCTGAGTCAAGTCAATTAAAAGAAGTAATCAGCAGCAATAACTGGTCACTAATTAAGAAGATGGTTAGAATGAAAACCTGCAGCCACTGCGGCCCTCCAGGACTGGAGTTTGACACCCCTGCCATAAAGAACCCTGATTAGGATGCTGGCACAATAATCTACATAGGATTTAAAGATCACCATAATGAAGTCAAGGAAGTGCCAAGAAAGTCAGCAACAACAACAACAACATTTATTGATATAGCACATTTTCATACAAACAGTAGCTCAAAGTGCAGACAGCATGCAGAATGTACTCATGGACTATGGCTGCAGGAGCTCAGCACATTTACTGTATGTAACTCTTCCTGAGCGACCAATACCTTAACCTTAAGGTTTACCAGTCTTGACTGCATCATTCCAGCTTCCTGAGCTCCGCACTTTAAGAAGCAGCGTTCTGTTAGGGTGTACTCACACGTTTGTCCGAATGTAACCTCCCAAAGTTCATTTCGTCTGACTAGCGCAGGGGTGTCCAACTCCGGTCCTGGAGGGCCGCAGTGGCTGCGGGTTTTCATTCTCACCCTTTTCCTAATCAGTGCCCAGTTTCCACTGCTAATGAACTCTTTTTCCCTTCATTTTAATGGCCCTGTTTTTAAGGATTCAGTCCTCTGAAATGATTTGTTTCTTCATTAAATGGCAGCCAAACAGAAATGAGACATGAATCGAGACAACAGATGACCAGCTAAATCGGGGCTCCAACCACGTACTTAACGAGAAGCCGATTCTTACTGTTACTTAAAACTTGTTATTTAATTCCACAGCGTGTTGATTTTCTGTTTTTTTCTAAGACCACCGTCAAGATGTTTTGGTGTCCTGAGCAGACCAACATGACCGAGACTTTCACCTTTATTATTGTCAGATATTGTGTGATGGACGCAGGCTAGCTGGTTATATGGCAGCTTGTTTTGTGCCTCATTATTGTTTGGCTGCTAGTCTCTATATATATATAAAATCCAACATCTGTCTGTCTGTTCGCGTTTCACGAGAGAACTACTTAACGGATTTAGATTGGGTTTTCTTCTATAACTTGCTTGAACATCCCGGTTGATTTTGCGACTTCTCTTGTTGCGCTTGGTATCAGAGTTCGCTTGTGGTATCGATTTATTTGCGCAAATCCGACAGACACACATCAGGCCGAGTTGGGGCCCTCCTCACTCACGCGCCAGCCTCAGGGCGTATACCTTACCTCTGCTTAGCTAGCGAACGAGAGAACTACTTAACAGATTTAGATCGGGATTTTATCTAGAATTTGCTTGAACATTCCGGTTGATTTGGCAACTTCTCTCATCGTGCTAAAGATCATAGTCCGCTTGCAGGAGCGATATCCATCCATCCATTTTCCAACCCGCTGAATCCAAACACGGGGTCACGGGGGTCTGCTGGGGCCAATCCCAGCCAACACAGGGCACAAGGCAGGAACCAATCCTGGGCAGGGTGCCAACCCACCGCAGTGCAGGAGCGATATATTTGTGCTAATCCGAGACAGAGGCTGGGGACTGAGTGGAGGGGGAAGTGTGACGTCAGGAGTGGAGAGGGTGGCAGGGCCCTCCTCACTGTCCTGTTTCACTAGTACATGGGCACAGCCATGGGGGACGGCTAGTCTCACTCTCTCTCTCTATATATATACAGTAGATATATATAAATATATATATAATCCAATGTCTGTCTGTCTGTCCGCTTTCATGAGAGAACAACTTCACGGATTTAGATCATTTTTTTTTCAGAATTTGGGACCCTCCTCACTCACGTGCCAGCCTCCATTGGATTCAGTGTACTTCTGCGTTTTCGAGTGTACCTTGCCTCCTCTTAGCTAGTGATACCTGTTTCTTTATTGATTTTTAAAGCTTCACTACTATGCGGGCGGAGCCGCAGGGGACGGCCAGTTAAGGATAAAAGAAACAATTCAGAGGCCTGAGTTAAGTAAATTACAATTAAGGCAAAAGAAGTGAATTATCAGTGAAAACTGGTCACCAATTAGGAAAAGGGTTATAATGAAAACCTACAGCCACTGCGGCCCACCAGGACCTTGGACTACAGTGCTCACTACCATGTCGCTTGGAAAAAGTGGGCCCGGGCACGGAACAGTCTGATCGCTAAATGTGCCCGAGCACGGAACACACACACACGACATCAGACATGCAAAGGGATCTCTCTGGTCTACTGGAGAACGAACGGCTGATGAGTACAACACACAAAAACTCTGACATATCTGGTAAGGTACGGGACGATCTTCGTGCTCAAGGATACCAAAGAACAACTTAACAGTGTCGTGACAAACTGAAAAAAATGTGGGCTCAGTACCTAAAGATTAGGGATGCACTATGTAAGTCTGGCAGCTCACCGAATAGAAAAGAAAAATTTTAATGATACGATGCCATTGACAAAATAATCAGCCTCACACCAAGTAGAGAAGCCAACGTTTTGGAGTCGTTGGCAGCACCGGATAACGTAACCTGTAGCAGGGTAGGGCATTACCCACCCTACACGATTCCAAAAAAAAAGCAGTATAAAATAAGGGCAATCATTTTGACATGCATGCTGTCACTCTGTGTTTGGATCTTGTTTTGACGTTACACAAAGTCACGTGGTGATGACGAAAGCACGCCCGGGCCCAGAACGTTAAAGTGCGGTGTGAGTGCAGGGGGACGGGACAATCGGGTTCGGGTATGGTATGGAGCAAACGTGCCCAGTGTGAGAACACCCTTACGTTTTACTTGGCTCATGCCATTCACAGCCCACACAGGCAAACTCAGGAAGGTTGTTCTGTGTTAACACTTTGGTCTTATGTTAGAATAACTGACAAGGGATGCCACTTAACCAAATCTCCTACCTTTAAATTGAATATCCCCTGTTTGAGCATCAGGCCCCAGGGAGTCATCTTCTTTAACATCTGTGAATAAAGATAAAACTTGTAAATCCTGAGCTCGGACTGCCCAGTCCACGACATTTGACAGCACAGACTGTGACAGACATGGCACTGATGTCCGCATTAGGTCACTGGAGAGCATCCGTGTCTCGCAACCATTTAGTAAAACAGGAAGCACCAGGACTCTAAAGACTTGGACCTTCGTTCTTTTGCAGAGAGCGCCACACACCCCTTTCCAGCGACCTCATGACCACCCCCCCCAATGCTCTCCCAATCTGTCTACTGACTTCATAGGAAGAGTCACCAGAGACATGAATGGAAGTAAACCCCTCAACAAGGTCGACACTCTCTCCGCAGACAGGCACACTGGATAACAATCAGTCCTCAGATCTTTAGCTTAACATGAAGTTTGCAGATGATGCCAACATGGGTGGATTAGCAGATCATTTGGAATCCGTTATATCATCACAGAAGGACTTGGATAGCATACAGGCTTGGGCAGATGAAGTTTAATGTAAGTAAAAGTAAAGAATCACACATAGGAAGTAAAAATGTTAGGTTTGAATTAGCGGTGCAACGGATCAAAAAACTCACGGTTCGGATCAGATCACGGTTTTAAGTCACGGATCGGATCAATTTTCGGATCAGCAAAAAAAAAAAAAAAAAAAAAGACAAGACAAATTTAACTCTCCATTTATTTAGTTAAGTATTTTTTGCCCATTAAAAAACATTCAACTCAAGACTCGTTCCACTCAATTATATAAATACAAATTAAGGTGGAATATAGGGCATGATAACTATTTCCTTTAATGTGGACACAATAAAAAACAACTTTAAATGCAATTTAAGGCATCATTGCTTCTTACTTTGAACATGGAGAGAGAAATAAAAACTAGCTTATGTCCACATCATCAAAAAAGAAGAAAGAAAGCAAAGCAGACCTGAGCTTATAATTACAATTTTTGTTTCAAAAACATGAGGATGTCTACATTTTCTGGGGAAAGTGTACAGGGTGGGCCATTTATATGGATACACCTTAATAAAATGGGAATGGTTGGTGATATTAACTTCCTGTTTGTGGCACATTAGTATATGTGAGGGGGAAAACTTTTCAAGATGGGTGGTGACAATGGTAGCCATTTTGAAGTCGGCCATTTTGGATCCAACTTTTGTTTTTTCAATAGGAAGAGGGTCATGTGACACATCAAACTTATTGGGAATTTCACAAGAAAAACAATGGTGTGCTTGGTTTTAACGTAACTTTATTCTTTCATGAGTTATTTACAAGTTTCTGACCACTTATAAAATGTGTTCAATGTGCTGCCCATTGTGTTGGATTGTCAATGCAACCCTCTTCTCCCACTCTTCACACACTGATAGCAACACCGCAGGAGAAATGCTAGCACAGACTTCCAGTATCCGTAGTTTCAGGTGCTGCACATCTCGTATCTTCACAGCATAGACAATTGCCTTCAGATGACCCCAAAGATAAAAGTCTAAGGGGGTCAGATCAGGAGACCTTGGGGGCCGTTCAACTGGCCCACGATGACCAATCCACTTTCCAGGAAAGTGTTCATCTAGGAATGCTCGGACCTGACACCCATAATGTGGTGGTGCACCATCTTGCTGGAAAAACTCAGGGAACGTGCCAGCTTCAGTGCATAAAGAGGGAAACACATCATCATGTAGCAATTTCGCATATCCAGTGGCCTTGAGGTTTCCATTGATGAAGAATGGCCCCACTATCTTTGTACCCCATATACCACACCACACCATCAATTATTTTGTTCCAATAGTCTTGGAGGGATCTATCCAATGTGGGTTAGTCTCAGACCAATAGCGGTGGTTTTGTTTGTTAACACAAACACAATGGGCAGCACATTGAACACATTTTATAAGTGGTCAGAAACTTGTAAATAACTCATGAAAGAATAAAGTTACGTTAAAACCAAGCACACCATTGTTTTTCTTGTGAAATTCCCAATAGGTTTGATGTGTCACATGACCCTCTTCCTATTGAAAAAACAAAAGTTGGATCCAAAATGGCCGACTTCAAAATGGCCACCATGGTCACCACCCATCTTGAAAAGTTTCCCCCCTCACATATACTAATGTGCCACAAACAGGAAGTTAATATCACCAACCATTCCCATTTTATTAAGGTGTATCCATATAAATGGCCCACCCTGTAGATCTCTTTGTTGTAACTATGCCCCCTGCTGTTGAGAACACCCACTCGCTAGGCACTGAAGTGCCAGGCACAGCAAGATGGGGTCTTGCCATTGTGGCAAGGTGAGGGTACGTATTTACATTCGTTGCTTTTCCACCAAGTCAGTGGATCACCATCGACTGGAATGCCACTTGCTGCCTCATAGGATACCACCTGCTCTTTGATGGTGTCAGCAAAAGCCTTGCTGACCATGTCCTTCTGTGGAAAGGTCCCGCCAAAAAGCTCCGCCATTGCCGACTTCTTTTGAGGAGGAGATGTGTCTGCTCCTGTTGGTGCTGCATATCGACGCTGCAGGGAAAGTTAAATTATTGATTAAAACTTTTTTTTTTAAATGATGCTGGAGGTTTGTCGAGCTCCTCTGATAAAACTGCTACCGCTGTGCATGACCACGCGTATGAAGCGGCAAACCGGACAAAAGTCGGGCGAAAATGCGTGAGAGAGGTTGAATTAGTGTGCGAAAGAGAGACAGTGCGTGAGAGAGGTTTAATTGCAGTTCAGTGTGCGAGAGCTACCGAGTTGCGCACGAGAGAGACAGAGTTAGTGCGCGAGAGAGGTTGAGAGAGTGCGCGAGAGACACGCGCACAATACAGTGGAACTTTTTTTTTTTCTCGGATCTTCGGATCACGTGCGTACCGAACCGTGGACCGAACTGTGAACAGGAATCGGTTTGGATCACGGATCAACAGTGATCCGTTGCACCACTAGTTTGAATACACAATGGGTGGTCGGAAAATCGAAAGTACACCACATGAGAAGGATTTAGGAGACGTAGTGAACTCAACGCTATCAACTACCACACGGTTTTCAGAAGCCATTAAGAAGGCTAACAGGCTGTCAGGTTATATAGCGCCTTGATGTGTGGAGTACAAGTCCAAGGAGCTGACGCTGAAGCTTTATAACACACTGGTGAGGCCTCATCTGGAGTCCTGTGTGCAGTTTTGGTCTCCTGGCTACAAAAAGGACATAGCAGCACAAGAAAAGGTCCAGAGAAGAGTGACTAAGCAGTAAATTTAAAGGATTACATGGAGAAAGTGAAAATGTGAGGCTTGAATGCACAATGGGAGGTCCGAAAATCAAAAGTACACCACATGAGAAGGATTTAGGAGTCGTAGTGAACTTAACGCTATCAACTACCATACGGTTTTCAGAAGCCATTAAGAAGACTAACAGGCTGTCAGGTTATATAGCACCTTGTTGTGTAAAGTCCAAGTAGGTTATAACACACTGGTGAGGCCTCATCTGGAGTCCTGTGTGCAGTTTTGGTCTCCAGGCTACAAAAAGGACATAACAGCGCTAGAGAAGGTCCAGAGAAGAGCGACTAGGCTGACTGCAGGGATACAGGTAATGAATTAGGAGGAAAGATTAAAAGAGCTGAGCCTTTACAGTTTAAGCAAAAGGAGATTAAAAGGAGACCTGAGTGAAGGGTTTAAAATTATGAAGGGTATTAGTCCAGTGGGTCGAGACTGACGTTAAAATGAGTTCATCAAGAACACGGGGACACAGTTGGTGACTTGTTAAGGGTAAATATCACACAAACATTAGGAAGGTTTTCTTTACGCAAAGAACAATAGACACTTGGAATAAGAGACCAAGTAGTGTGGTAGACAGTAGGACCCCCTTTAGGGACTTTCAAAACTTGACTTAAATGTTATTTTAGAAGAATTAAGTGGATAGGACTGGCGAGCTTTGTTGGGCTGAATGGTCTGTTCTCATCTAGATTGTTCTAAGGTATGAGGCTGATTTGCATGTTCCATATATGGTTGTTTCAGTTTGGCCACTGGGCGGGGCTCGAGGCGTGTTCACGTACGCACATTTAAATAATTGTGATTCATAAACTACAATCACATGTGTAAGCCAGTTTTTTTTTTTTTTTTTGCATAGACACGCCCCTGTTTTTCGGCATATAAATATTTTCACATTCAAATCCACATGTATTTTTATAAATGGGTCCTGCCTTGTGCCTAGTGCTGTCAGGACAGGCCCTAGCTTCTGTGTCCCACAAATGGAATCAGACAGCTTTGTGACTGTTACGTGGTTATGTTTTGTGTTTTTCTTGCATTTCATTTTTTCATATTAAATTTGGAATTGCTGTACAGAAAAGAGTCCATTCAGTCCAGAACATTCCAATCAAATATCCTGCACCTGAGGAATGGAGGGGCTGACGCATTGTGGGGGAGACTCGATTTCAAAAAGGCCTCGTGCCTCACCTTGTTTTCCTCTCACCGACTTTCTTGGAAGGGTGGGCTGGCCACCGCAGCGAGCTCATTACTGTGACGGTCTCTTTGTAGAAGTCACTTTTAAGAAAAGTTTCCTTGCTAGCATGACTGTGATGCTTCTTTGAAAGAGCGGCCTTCTCGGGGTGAGTCCTTTGACAGCGGCCAAACCTCGGTTTCCTTGACAACAAGGGCTCTGCCAATAATTAAACAGATGTTGTCAAGGCAACTATACAAAATGTCACTGAAACCTGGCAGGGACAAAAGCACACCTGAGTAGCGGTGGGCTGGGACCAGTAAAGAACGGGCCGCTTCTCGAACTCAAGAATGTGCCACACTTGTCTGGGTCAGACCCCCAAAGTGTGGTAGCCGCCGCCAGCTGAACTTCGCACCTGGCCTCGAAGAGTTCAGACGCTGTGTATCACTGTCATACGCTTTTAAAGCAGTAATAGATCTAAAATGTAGCAGACTGCGGGAAGCCCCCTTTGAAATACGGCTCCTCGAGCTCAGTCGGCAGTGCAGAAGGGCCTTCGACTTTATGATTAGCACCACTCAGTCTTCAGGGTTACACACAAGTGGCATCAGTTGAAGGAATGCACTCCTTTTCGCTCACTGAAAATGTGCTAAATGATAAAAAAAAGAAGCATAAAAATATATGTGACTCCTATGGATCCGCCAATAGTGACCCAAGCTGAGGGTGGGATCTGGTGGTCATGTAGCTGACCCCGTAAGAAAGTAATAACTAACTAAATTAATAGAAAAAAACCCCTCAGTAGATTCATTCATTCCATTGCCCACCCATTTACCCAGCTCAGGGTCTGAGTGGTGCCTTTGACCCTGGCAACAAGTCCTGATGGAATGCATGTCTGTAATGTGGCACACCCCACCCTACCCCACCCAGGGGGTCAATGTGCTTAAAAAAGCTGGACATTATGAAGATCTCGATGAGTTCCCAAAGACGACATGAGATGTGCGGTGGTAGCGGTGGTAGTGTTGCTGCTTTGCAGTGAGGAGATTGTGGGTTCGCTTCCTGGGTCCTCCCTGTAGCTTTGAGTGGTGAGAAAAGTGCTATATACATGTAAAGAATTCATTTTTATTAATTATTATTTGCTCTTTCAACAACTGCATCAAGAATATTCAAAATTGTAAGTGAAAAGCAAGAACAGGCGTCTCACTGGTTGATGTGTTCTCATCCAAAGATTAATAAAATACCAGTAGGAGGTCGAGCTTTTAGTTACAGGGGGGCCCTAAACTGTGGAGTGGTCTTCCTGCTACTATAAGAGATGCCCCTTCGGTCTCAGCTTTCAAATCCTGGCTGAAGACTCACAACTTCAGTTTAGCACACCCTGACTAGAGCTGCTGATTAACTGTACAGACTGCATCTCTGTTGTCAGTCATTAGCACTAAAACAAAAGTAACACGATAGTTAGAATTTGTTACTAACCCTCACCTATTCTGTTTCTCTTCTCACTACTCAAATGTGGCACCTGGTGCCACTGCCCACCTGCCAAGTTGTTTTGCCTGCCTAAGGTAAAGTCATCTCTGAGGGAGGATCGTAGGAATCGTCGGGTAGAGGGGTCCTTTCATTGGATTGGCTATCTCAGCTGTGGAATGGCCAATAGGGGGTGGCAGCTTGATGGCCGAGGTCTCCAGGACTCTAAACAAATCCAAATCATATTATGGGATATCATGTCCTGTTAAATTTTGCTCCCGTACTTGTAATATTTTTATACTGTATTGAGGATTTGTTCTGTTCTGTGTATTGTATTGACCCCCCCCCCCCCTTCTTTTTGACACCCACTACACGCCCAGCCTACCTGGAAAGGGGTCTCTCTTTGAATTGTCTTTCCTGAGGTTTCTTCCATTTTTTCCCCCTAACAAGGGTTTGTTTTTTGTCTTCTTAGGGAGTCATGGCTGGGGGGCTGTCAAGAGGCAGGGCCTGTTAAAGCCCATTGCGGCACTTCTTGTGTGATTTTGGGCTATACAAAAAAATGAATTGTATTGTATTGTATTGTATCATCTAAGTGGGTTTCATCCTGGTATTGGTGTTTGAACTTAAAATATAAAAACACTATCTTAAAATATCCTCTTTGTCAATTGCTTTATGATGGTAGATGTCAGCCAGTCAGTCTTTGTCAAGCCCACCTAACCAGGGTCGTGTGCTTGGTGGTGCTAGCATAGGGAGCAAGGCAGGAACAAATCCTGGACAGGGTGCCAGTCTATTGCAGGGCAAACACACACACAGACAGCAAACTCACACATGGGCACCGCAAATTCCAAAAAACCTGCATGTCTTTGGACTGTGGGATGAAACCCCAGGCAGACACAGGGAGAACATCCACACAGGGAGGGCCTGGGACATGACCCCTAGCTGGTCCCCTTACTGCGAGGCAGCAACACTGCTACTGTGCCACCATGCCACCCCATGGTACTGAACAAAACAGGTAGGGGGAAATTTACTTTCAAAAAGTTGGCATTGGGGTAAGCAGGGCATACTAAGTTGGGGACCCCTGACATAAAGCTAGCGAGATGCCGAGGACAGCAGGGCCACATCATGTCTGTAGTATGTCCTGCCAGTGGGGTCCCTCGAGTCTCATTAGAATATCAAAGCCCTGGGCTCCTCTTGAGCCACAGTCCACTGTTACGCGTGTGCGTCTGAGGATCTCCTTGCTGGCTCATTCGAGGTAAATGGTACCCCATCAGGGCGAGAGGGGGCGCTGTCACTAAATCTGGTTAATTTTCTTCCCACAGCTCCCAATGAGGGAAATTAGCTCTGCCTCCTCCGGTCCTCCCATTATAAAAAGCCCGGGGGCCTCCACTGACTTGTCTTTTGATGAAATCCGTTCTGACGAGTGAAAGCTCTAGGAAAGCCTTCCTTTGTTTTGCCAGTTAGAGTTCATGCTGAAGCTGCTTTCTGTTTTGTGCCCTGCAGCCTTATGGTAAGTGTTTATCGAGAGGTTTGAGAGAATTAAAAGGGATTACCCGGCTGGTGTCCCAGATATTTGTCATTTGTTCCAGCTCTGTTTGAACCCGTGTTCGGCCAGCTCACACCACCACGCTTCATTAAGACGGTGTGTGTGCATCGGTGTTGACCGTCTGAAAGTCAGCATCAGCCACAATAACAAACGTGGGCTAAGACAAGACGCGAGTGACTGGCAAACCCTCCTGCAAAAAGCAGAGGGAAGGCGCCGTGGCACAGACCCAGTTTAAGATCTAATCTGGATTGGCACATGCAGCTAAGACTTGCACTGTAGTGTGTGTGCATGACAAGGAGGACCCCATAAGCCTAAACTTTCATGTTCTTATTGGACTCGGCCTAGCTGCCCACTGTACAAGATGCCACCTCATCCTAACAATAAAAACAAAAGGACAATTCTGCCTCAAAAATGTACAATCTGCTCCTGGTAAGTGATTGAAGTGAAAATGAAAAGTGACAAACAGCAGGTGTGCCACAGAAATACATAACCATAGAACAACAAAGTCAAGCTGAGGATGATGGGAATTGCATCATTTGCATGTAGATCAGGTATCATGCCACTTTTAGATGTTTGTCTTGACTTCTACAAAGCTGGTAAATAAAATATTATGGTAGAGTGGCTTTACCTGATTTGTTTTTTTAATGTAATCACATAAGAAACTATAAAAGTGGGGAAAGAAAAAGACGCCAAATTCACATCTCTGCTACCGCTAGGTCAGCCCCCCAATGCCAATAGACAACAGCCCCCCATTCTCACGCTGTCCTCATTGTTCTGCACTTCTACATTCATCTTTCATAAAATACATGCCTCCTGCACCCCAAGGGGGAGTACATTGAAAAACACCCTTCTCAGGCGAGCTGTGGTGGCACTTTCTTGATCTTCCTGACCTACAGGCCCCCACCTTGGGTTTCCAGCCCTCAATGGCAATGAGCCAATCTTTCTTCACTCCTCTTTTGGTGTAGTGTCATCTCATTTATCTTTACCTGGGACCAAATAGGCCTTCTGCTTCTACTCAAGGGTCACCCCATCTATACACATCTACAAAAATGAAAAATCCTCTCCCCACAAGCCTTTACTTAAAGAAGTACACAGTTGCCCTGAACTTCTAATAACCTTTTATCTTTTTAACTTTCCCTTTGCATATATATATATATATATATATATTTGTAAACCCCTCTACCTATCTATCTATCTATTATATAGTGCCTTGTCTATCTATCTATCTATCTATCTATCTATCTATCTCAGGGGTGCCCAATGCGTCGATCGCGATCAACCAGTAGAAAGGTAGTGCAGGTAGATCGTGTTGCATTCCAAAAAAAATTTTTTTAAACGTTAGTCTATCGTATATCCTCCCTATGGCATTTGCCATTTGATTGACATACAGGGCGGCCAGTCTGAGATCTCTCTCCTTCTAACACACTGGTCATCCCACACTCACAATCAAACGCATGAGATACTACAAAACTCCGGCTGTGATCTAGTTAGCTTTCCAATTTATATCGACTCAAGAAAGGATTTAAAAAAAAAAATTGTTTGGGGAGGATATGGGCTTTATGTGGAATTAGAAGAGGATTTCTTTCTCTCACAATGTCACAATCGAAGTGCGTTTTGTCTGATCTGTCAATCTATCATTGCTACTCCAAAGAAGAAAAATCTGGAAAGGCACTTTCGAACTGTTCATAAAAACTACGAAACTGACTTGCTTCTGAAAAGCGATCTGAGAAAGAGAAAGGAGAGGGAACTAAAATCTCAGTTAATTGGAGGGCCATCATTTTTCACTCAGCTGAATTCAAAAGCTCCTTGACTGCATTATTCGGCTCTACTTATTTATGCAAGTCAGCCTTTTCCCACAAGACGATTATTAAATCCAAATACTGTAGTGTCCATAAATGTATTGAATTGTTATTGTGCCATAAAGGTTATTCAGTTATGCAAGGTACAACATATATTTTATGTATAACGTATGCTCAGTATATACAGTATATATATATATACAGTATATATATACTGTATATATATATAATTTTTAATGTAGGTAGATCATTTCGACCTGGTCATTTTAAAAGTAGCTCGCAAGCCAAAAAAGTGTGGGCACCCCTGCTCTATCTATCTATATAAATATATATAATATATACGAAACAAAGAGTTTATTATTGTATTATTATTTTTATTTATTATTCATTCTATTATTTATTTGTATTAATTGTATTATTATTTGTCTTCTTCTTCTTAAGGCTACTGTGTTAATAAAGGTAATGCAATAATCTTAACCAGCATGTTTTTTGTCCGTGTGAACAACTGTAAACCTACTTTTTCCCACCCATAGATAGATAGATAGATAGATAGATAGATAGATAGATAGATAGATAGATAGATATGAAAGGCACTATATAATTGATAGATAGATAGATAGATAGATAGATAGATAGATAGATAGATAGATAGATATGAAAGGCACTATATAACAGATAGATAGATAGATAGATAGATAGATAGATAGATAGATAGATAGATAGATAGATGGATAGAGGAGTCTTTAATCTCGTTTTGAACAGTTCAGTTGTAGACGACTCCTTTATCTGATGAGGTAACGAGTTCCACTGGTGAGGAGCAGCAGCTGCACAAGCCCTGTCTGTCCCCCTTAGTTTTACACGGTGCGAGGGACAACCAGAGACAACTGACCAGAAGATTTAAACACTCTAGATGGCTGGGGTAAAGCACACAATTCAGATAAATGGGCAGGAGCAAGCCCATGTAAAGAAAGAAAGAAAGAAAGAAAGAAAGAAAGAAAGAAAGAAAGAAAGAAAGAAAGATAGATAGATAGATAGATAGATAGATAGATAGATAGATAGATAGATAGATAGTGTCACACACGTGCGCGTGGGAGGCAGCTAAAGGGCTTGAGTGAAGGCAGTGTGGAGGCATGCCGGGGTGTGGCAGAGTGCACTGACTCTTTTTCTCCCTTGCCTGTAGACCATTCCCGGGGGATTCCACCTGGCTCTCCTGACATCACTACCGGGACCGAGCCAATGGAAGTCGGCCACACCAGCTCCAGTCCCCCTGATGTCACGTCCGGCTATGATCCAATGGTGGAAGACCACGTGCTTGATCCATATGACCTCACTTCCTGTCTCCCCCTTTAAAACCTGCCCCTTTTCCCTTTTTCCTCAGTCTTGTTTTGGACTCAGTTATATGCACTTCAGTGCTGTATATTTTGCATAAACGACTTTTGCAGCCAGGATACCACATTATACGGGTGGCTGCCCCAAACCTTTATCTGTCCATGTCTCGTTCTTGTGACAATAGATAGATAGATAGATAGATAGATAGATAGATAGATAGATAGATAGATAGATAGATAGATAGAGTGAGTCAAAAATTTCATTGTCAAGGCTTTAACAGATTTCAACATCAATACCACATGCCTTTAACTGAGTGATGTCTGCCCATCTCATGACACAAGTCCATCGACAGTATCACTCAAAAATAATCTGATGAATAATGCATGAAACATACCCAACGTATTAACACTAAAAAATTCGACAAGTCTCGATTTGGATAAAATTTGCTTCTTTTGATTGTGCCCTAACTACACAAAAGTACAGACACTTACTCTTTTATTAAGGTGGATAAATTTCTCTCTTGGGACAAATAAAGTACAATCTATCTATCTATCCTTCTGTCTGTCATCCATTTTAAGATCCTACCCTTAGTTTACTAATGTCTTGCTGGTTTTCCCCTGTCTGTCTTTGTGACTGACTTACCACGTGTACACCTGCCAGCTCTTTGTGCTCTTTGGGGGCTCCTCTAACCTCCTGACTGATCCACAGATGAGACTGTGTACAATGGGCGACTTAACCTTCTGTTCTTTGGGGCTCACCTATGGCACAAGCTCCTGCAGTCAGTCCAGAGCTTTGTGACTAAGACTACTTTTAAGAGGAATTTAAAGACTTGATCTTGGTCTTAATTGAAAGCTTGTGACCCGATTTGGTCTGATAAGTCCAAAAATAACTCAAAATAAGTGAAAAAAGTCTGCAAACTGACCTGCGCTGATTGGTTTCTTATGGCAAAGTGACAGGCATGCCAGAAAGCAAAAGAAGACCAGCCACATCTGCTGAGGGTCAAGCAAATCACACAGGTCGATGATGTGAAGACGAACACCGTAACAGGAAGAAAGAAACAGAAGTGGAGCGACACCTGCTTAGAATGCAAGAACAACAAAGACGGAGAAATGCATGTGGCTGGAGGGGGGGTCCGTGTTTTAAAATTGGTACAAGAGAAGTGGAAGGTATTGTGATGGGGTCAAACTCCAGGCACCAATGGCCACTTCTGCAGTCATGTCTGGATGATCTGCGGAAACAAAAACGTACCCACTAATCACTCCATCTGTAGGACTGCAAAACCCTAAAAGCCGATTGACTTTGAGCAGCATCACTGCAGGCCATCATGAGTTGACACTTTTTGCTTACATTTGTGCCCCGAGTGCAATACACACGGAGATGAAGAATATGTTTTTTCTTTTTTTTACAGAAACTTATGCTTCTTCCATTTCACTCCACGTAATAAATGACAAGCCTGGAATATCTGAGTGCTAAAATCACAGCTTTATGTAAGGAAAGTCATGTGCTGCCACATCAGATTTTCATTTTCGGTGTCACGTCAAGTATGACAGCCAACACATTTGTGCTCATCTGTACGTTTTGCCTGTAATGCAAGAGTTCCCAGTGCTTTAACAGAAATCAGCCGGGTGGTGTCTCAGGATCACAGCCACGAAAGCCATCTGTTATGTCACAGAGGATGTTAATAAAAGGCTTGAAACGGAAAAAAAAAGATCATGAGATAAGAGGCTAGACGTGTGGTGAACCATCCAGAGCACTCGCTCGCGGGCACTCAAGCTCCTGTGCTCTAGTGTTTCCATTCGGCTCTTGATAAACCTTGGGTTCTGTTGTCCTGTTGGCTTGGAGGCAGAATCTCTGCGTTTTTCCCAGTTCTGGGGCTCGCCATTGGTGTGTTTTGCTCCTACTTTGTTCAGTGCTTGCATGGGCTTGGTGTTGGGTGGGCTTGTGGGGTCCAGAGGCTGTGGGGCATCTGTTGGTGAAGTGAGATTCACTGATCTTGACTTTGCTGACGATGCTGTGATCTTCGCGGAGTCAATGGAGGCTCTGATCAGGGCGTTCGAGAGACTGAGTGAGGAGTCTGAGGGTCTGGGCTTGCGAAGGTCCTGATAAAAACCAAAGAGCCAGGCCTTTAATGAACTCTTGGGCACGGCCATCAGCAGTGTGTCTGTCTGTGGAGAGAGTGTCGACCTCGTCGAGAGGTTTAGATGTCGCATTCATGTCTCTGGTGACTCTTCCTATGAAGTCAGTAGACAGATTGGGAGAGCATGAGGGGGTCATGAGGTCACTGGAAAGGGGTGTGTGGTGCAAAAGGATGAAGGTCCAAGTCTTTAAAGTCCTGTTTGTGGGACATGGATGCTGTCCAGTGACCTGAGATGAAGACTGGACTCCTTCATTGCTGTGTCTCTTCAGAGAATCCTGCTGGTTTGACTTTGTGTTACTCCCGGAGTCCCGAATGAGGCACATGACCTGTGAGAGAGCGTCAGTTACAGCACTACGGCCATGTGGTGTGATTCCCCGAAGGTGATCCGGCTCGCAGGACCCTCATTGTTGGGGACTCGAGTGGCTGGACCAAGCCAAGGGATCTTCGTGAGCAATACAAAGTCAAACCAGTGCTACCCAAGGATTCTGTGATGAGACAAAGTATAAAGGATGATATAAAGAAAAGCAACAGAAATGAAAAGGAAAATCAACACCGCGTGGTAATGCTGTGAAAGGAGGACTTGTGGCGATTTACCAAAATACGGATATTAAAGAACTCGAGTCCCGGAATGAGCCAAAGAGGACTACCGATCCTCAACCATCGAGTGTACCTCCTGATCCACAATAAGGTCAATCAGCCGAGGGTCAATGTCCTCCATTCTGTAGCAGAAGATGTCACACTTGTTTCTTACTACCCTTCCTGGCCCGGTTCCATTATCAATCTCAAATGAGCAATGGTGCACTATAACTTAAAACACATCAGGAAACACATTATCAAAATGAAAAAATGAAAGGACCACTTGTTAACGAGAGTAGAGCATCAAGTCAATGACACTTCTGGGCTGCTGATCTGGTCAGTTAAGTAGCAGAGGGGCTTGTTCATCAATTTCAGCTGCTTTGGTGCACTAGGGGGGCAACAATGAGACGACCCCCAAAACAGGAATGAATGGTTTAACAGGTGGAGGCCACTGACATTTTTCCCTCCTCATCTGTTTCATCACTCATTTTGCATTTGGCTGTGGTCAGTGTCACTACTGGTAGCAAGAAGCCATACCTGGACCCTACAGAGTTTGGTGGCACAGGTAGTCCAACTTCTCCAGGATGTCACATCAATAGGTGCCTCCCATTGCCAGAAGGTTTGCTGTGTCTCCCAGCACAGTCTCAAGAGCATGGAGGAGATTCCAGGAGACAGGCAGTTACTCTAGTAGAGCTGGACAGGGCCCCTCGTAGAAGGTCCTTAACCCATCAGCAGGACTGACTGGTATCTGCTCCTTTGGGCAAAGAGGAACAGAATGAGCACTGCCAGAGCCTACAAAATGACCGCCAGTAGGCCGGCCACTGGTGTGAATGTCTCTGACCAAACAATCACAAACAGACTTCATGAGGGTAGCACTTGTCTGTGACACACACTCGGAGGTTACGCCTTTAGGGATTTGGGAAGAAAACCATCAAAGACGTGGGGAGAAGGGCAAATGGCACACGGACTACGACCAGACATGGCATTTGAACCCAAGACAGTGGAGCTGGGAGGCCGCAGTACCAGCCACCTGCCTCAATATACTCTTATTGGGCACAACATTTAGGAGCCCAGGGCACAATACAATATTTATAAACAGGAGTATGGAAAAATCGGGAGCCTCGACTTTCTCGTAGACTCGGACATAGCGATGAGTTATTCATATGGGTAAACTGAAAAAAAAAAAATATTATTATCATATTATCCATCCATCCATTATCCAACCCGCTGAATCCAAACAGGGTCACGGGGGTCTGCTGGAGCCAATCCCAGCCAACACAGGGCACAAGGCAGGAACCAATCCTGGGCAGGGTGCCAACCCACCGCAGGACACACACAAACACACCCACACACCAAGCACACACTACAGCCAATTTTAGAATCGCCAATCCACCTAACCTGCATGTCTTTGGACTGTGGGAGGAAACCGGAGCGCCCGGAGGAAACCCACGCAGACACGGGGAGAACATGCAAACTCCATGCAGGGAGGACCCGGGAAGCGAACCCGGGTCTCCTAACTGCGAGGCAGCAGCACTACCACTGCGCCACCGTGCCGCCCTATCATATTATTATTTACCTTAATAATTTTAAAGGTTGGCATAATATTTTAAAATATACTGTAAATGAAGCATGTTTCGAATGGCGTCAGTTTGCCGTACCTATGTACTGTAGTATGGGTCTCATGTATAACGCGGTGCGTAGAATTCACACTAAAACATGGCGTACGGACAAAAGTGGAAATGTGTGCACGCAATGGGTTGTGCTGCCGAGCGTGGCATTACGCCGACTTTAGTTTTTATTCATCGCGATGTGAGCGTGGAAACGGACTCACGATGGCACCGTGAACAATCTCGTAAGTGGCTCAAATTGTCGGCCTCACGTACTCACAACCTGTACTGTCATTTAAGGTAATTTGTTTGATTCGGCATCCAGCTACGGATGAGGTGGCGGGCGCGGAGTGAATTACTTCTTCACTATTCACTTCCCTTTCAGAGATCCACCACACCAGCACCACTGATTCCAAGGTGTGAAACAGTTCTGGGTGGGCCAACAAACCATCGGAACGCGTGACACTGTCGGCCATGTCAAATCCGACCGAGGGAGGCAACAACGCTGTCGGCGTGCGGTGCTCACACCGGGCAGCACTTGTCTATGACACACACGTAGAGGTTACGTCTTTAGGGATGTGGGAAGAAGACATGTCAAAGACGTGGGGGGGAAAAAGGCAAATGGCACACGGACTACGACCAGACATGGCATTTGAACCCAAGACAGTGGAGCTGGGAGGCCGCCATACCAGCCACCTGCTTCAATTTACTCTTATTGGGCACAACATTTAGGAGCCCGGGGCACAATACAATATTTATAAACAGAAGTATGGAAAAATCGGGAGCCTCGACTTTCTCGTATACTCAGACACTGCGATGAGTTATTCATATAGGTAAACCAAAAAAAAAATATTATTATCATATTATTATTTACCTTATTAATTTTAAAGGTTGGCATAATATTTTAAAATATAAACAAAGCATCTTTCGAATGGCGTCAGTTTGCCGTACCTATGCACTGTAGTATGGGTCTCATGTATAACGCGGTGCGTAGAATTCACACTAAAACATGGCGTACGGACAAAAGTGGAAATGTGTGCACGCAATGGGTTGTGCTGCCGTGCGTGACATTACGCCGACTTTAGTTTTTATACATTGCGATGTGAGCGTGGAAACGGGCTCACAATGGCACCGTGAACAATCTCGTAAGTGGCTCAAACTGCCGGCCTCGCGTACTCACAACTGTAAACCTACTTTTGCCCACCACCTGTACTGTCATTTAAAGTAATTTGTTTGATTCGGCATCCAGCTTCGGATGAGGTGACGGGCGCGGAGTGAATTACTTCTTCACTATTCACTTCCCTTTCAGAGATCCACCAGCATCAGCACACCAGCACCACCAAGGTGTGAAACAGTTCTGGGTGGGCCAGCAAACCATCGGAACGCGTGACACTGTCGGCCATGTCAAATCTGACTGAGGGAGGCAACAACGCTGTCGACGTGCGGCGCTCACACCGGGTAGCACTTGTCTCTGACACACACACACACACACACACACACACACAGAGAGGTCCTACCAAGATAAGCCACAACAACACAAAGCTCACTGTCAACTAAAACCCAAAACTGATAAAGGTTGGCCCCACATAGAAAACCACTTCCTGTGAGGTAGGCCATATGCATAACCAGGCTGTTCTCACTTCTCCAGCAGATCTTTGATGGGCTCACTGCCACAGAGCTGCTCCAAGAAATGCCAAACTTACAGTACAACTTCCGAGAGTGAAAATGAGAAACGAATGTAAGTGGTGGCAGGACTTGTGGCTGGGAGGGGTGCAAGCAAAAAAAAAAAAATATATAAGGAAACGGTGGGGGCCAGGAAGTCACCGTAGGCCGCCACGGCAGCTGAACGGCACCCTCCATTATGATTTCCAATGATTTCCCCTTCTGCACCTGCACAGCTAACTGTTAGCTTTACAAAGAGAATCAAAACCGTTTGCGAAGGAAACGGGTACCTCAGCCAAACCACGGTGGGCACTGGGAAATCTGCCGGTGCGCCCCTCGCCGAAGGGGTCTAACCGATGACAATGTTCTCACGAGTCGGGCGGCTGCTTTAAAACTTGGCTTCGACTTCTTTATACACATCCATCTCTTTTCTAACCTTCTTACCAGCTCAAGATAACGGGGAGCCAGCATTATGGGGTGTACATCACAGGGGCACACTTCATGCCACCCTCATTCCATCAAACCTGCTACAATGAGTTACTGGGCCTGCAGCCCACTTCCTTATTCCTAGTTGCTATGCTTATATGCATTGTACTTGCTGGATGAGTTTTCATTGGTCATCAGCTGTCAAGCACACAGAGCCCACCCCTGCGGCTCAAGACAAAATGAAAACATGTCTGATTTTGTTGGAGTGAATCGCTGGACGTGTCACATTACATGACCTCCTTGACCAAAGTGTTGAAGGCCAAGGCTGAAAATCGCTGGAAAAGTCGCATAATGTGACATGGCCTTAAGCTGGAGAGGTGGGCCGGCACCCAATGAAACAAGAAACCAGGAAACCCCGCACCTCATTAGCGGCCCCTGACAACAAAGTACTGGAAAACCACAGATCTGTCCTCAGTTACCCCGTACGTGAATGCCAAACGAACATGCCTGGGAACAGCTGGAGTGCCAATTGTGCAAGGGTGAGCAAATTCCATCAAAAAAAAAAAAGACCACCAGAACAAATGAAACTCACTTTAGACCCGATGAAAATCATTACTCTCCAGGAGTGACTAACGCGCTCAAACGTCTCCGAGGGAAAATCCCTCAGAAGCTGGATTTGCGCTCACATCAGGAACCCGTCTCAGATTTATGGCAGGAGCTTTCAAGCAGTCTTGTTTATGGAGCCGTTTATCAGGCGATGTCAAGGAGTGGGAAATGACTCTGTGCGCGTTCAGCCAGAAATGAATGGCTTCCAAAAAATCATTGTAAAATGGTGTGCACACACACATGCCAGCACGAAGGTAAAAAGCCACATTGCTACTATATTATTAGCTGGGCATCTCTGGTGGCACACTGCTTGAATTACGGCAGAATTGCAGGGCCCCACTGTAATTCAATTCATAACTTAACAGAACCTTCCAGAAATCTGCTTCAGTCGTCTCAGGGTCTCAAAGGGCTGGGACACGCTAGACATGAGACTGGAAACGGCGTCCATCACAGGGCACAGTCCCACACTTTCAGAGGGCTCATTGAAACTAACCAGCACGTCCTTAGGGATGTCGGAAGAAAACCATCAAAGACGTGGGGAGAAGGGCAAATGGCACACGGACTACGACCAGACACGGGCTTTGAACCCAAGACAGTGGAGCTGGGAGGCCGCAGTACCAGCCACCTGCTTCAATTTACTCTTATTGGGCACAACATTTAGGAGCTCAGGGCACAATACAATATTTATAAATAGGAGTATGGAAAAATCAGCAGTGACCTCCCCTCGACTTTCTTGTGCACTCCGACACAAGGGTCATTCATATGGGTAAACTGAAAAAAAAATGGTGGAGAGGTGGAGATCTGCTCTGGAGAGGAGAGGAATGAAGGTCAGTAGGAACACGAGAGAATACATGTGTGTGAATGAGAGGGAGGTCAGTGGAATGGTGAGGATGCAGGGAGCAGAGTTGGCGAAGGTGGACGAGTTTAAATACTTGGGATCAACAGTACAGAGTAATGGGGATTGTGGAAGAGAGGTGAAAAAGAGAGTGCAGGCAGGGTGGAGTGTGTGGAGAAGAGTGTCAGGAGTGATTTGTGACAGACGGGTATCAGCAAGAGTGAAAGGGAAGATCTACAGGACGGTAGTGAGACCAGCTATGTTATATGGGCTGGAGACGGTGGCACTGACCAGAAAGCAGGAGACAGGATTAGAAATGAGGACATTAGAGGGTCAGTTCAGGTTGGACAGTTGGGAGACAAAGTCAGAGAGGCGAGATTGCATTGGTCTGGACATGTGCAGAGGAGAGATGCTGGGTATATTGGGAGAAGGATGCTAAGGATAGAGCTGCCAGGGAAGAGGAAAAGAGGAAGGCCTAAGAGAAGGTTTATGGATGTGATGAGAGAGGACATGCAGGTGATGAGTATGACAGAGCAAGATGACGAGGACAGAAAGATATGCAAGAAGATGATCTGATGTGGCAACCCCTAACGGGAGCAGCCGAAAGAAGAAGAAGATTATTATTATTTACCTTTGTCACACACCGTGATTAGGGGGGCACTATATAATATATAGATAGATAGATAGATAGATATGTGAAAGGCACTATATAAAAGATAGATAGATAGATAGATAGATAGATAGATAGATAGATAGATAGATAGATACTTATAATGCAATACTCCAGTCCTAGTAAGAGTCAATCATATTAAGTTAATATTAATAGAAAATATATCTAAGTGTAACTTAATTTGAATAGAATAGACATTTCTTATATCTTCCTAAATTGTATCATCTTTACCCCAGTCAGCTCTCATGTAATAGAACTTTCTTAGCTATAATTGTAATAACAGAATGGTAATTAATTCAGTCAGGAGCGCAGTCTCTCTGGTAGAAGCATGAACTGTTAGATTTGCTTGAAAAAAGAACAATGGCGTAGAGTTTTATTTTCTGGCTCCATGTCCTGATGTGAGCCTGAATGACTGTGTGACCATAGAGATAAGGAAACATACCAAGATATTCAAGAATTAAACAGAAACATCCTATATAGTAACATTTCCTTATTTTTGTGTTATCAGTTTTTCATTTAGTTATGTGTGGACTGTTTTTGCTTTGAATTTTACTAAACCTTTTAAAACAAAGATACTTGGACTGTGCAGTTATTTGCATACATGTCCCACTCATTGCTTAAGTTTCTCTGGGGAGCAAGCTGAAGTTGCAGATCTTTGGAAACCTTGACATACACAGCTACAGTATACACTGTACAATATAATGTGTAGTGTAATGTATTATGGACTAGTTCTCCATGTGCTGTAATGCATAATGTACACTATTATTATTTAAAATTATATATGATGTCATTTGTAATGGTCGCAATCTCCGGTCACCCCGACCTCACTGTCTTGAAAGCACATCTGTAATGGCAGTAAAACTTTGTCAGCCAACACCACCCACCACTGCATCAACAGACGCCACTTGAGGCTTTAGTATGCAAAGCACAAGCCACGTATCGGCACTGCCCAACTTCTTTCAGCTCGTGCTCATCTGAGATGTGGCCCAGTGGAATCGTGTTCTGTGGTACAATGACTCAACATTTCAGATAGTTTTGGAGAGGAGAGACATTTTGTTTTCTGGGCCAGAAACGAAAAGGACCATCCAAGGTGTTATAAGCATCAGCCAGCATCTGCAATGGTATGGCGGTGTGTCGGTGCCCATGGCATCTGTGAGGGCACCATTCATTCAGAAATAATATTTACAAATTTTGGAGCAACATATACTGCTATCCAGACACTCGCTTTTCCAGAGACATCCCTGCATTTTCCAGCAGGACAACGACAAACACATTCTGTTCAGATTACAGGCGCGTGGCAGCATGAGCACAGAGTGAGGGTACGAGATTTGCCCTCTGCAGTCCTGACCTGTGTGGTGCATTATGAAGCACAACATGCGACAACGAAGACCCCGTACAACTGAGCAGCTGATAGACCTGCAGAATGGATGAATGGGGGAAAAGTCCACTACACTTGACCGACTTGAGTCTTCAGTGTCCACACGCTTAAAAGAATCGGTGACGTTACACTGTGGGACACACTTGGCTGTCCCGGCCTTTCTGGAGTGTGTTGCAGTCATCAGATTTGACAAGAGTGTATATCTAAAAAAATAACTATTAACTTCACAATCAAATAAAGTGTTGTTGTAGTGTTTTCAATATAGCACTGAGTGAAGAGTTACAAATCGCTCGTTTTTGTTTTTAATAGCATTTTGACACAGTAAACAACTGCTGCCATTACTTGCATTAACCAGCAGATGTCACTAAAATATGGCATTGGAGTACAAGGAATAGAGAGCCATTAGAGAGCAAAGGGGGCTAAAACAATGGAAGTGTCAGACAATGAAACTGATTTACATGTCAGATTAGCAGCACTCCTTGTCCAGTTGGCAAAGATCTTTAAAAGGCGGGGCAGAGAGACAAAACTGAATACGAACAGTACTCATTGGATAGGAACGACACGATGTTATAGATAAATATATGAGAGACACTAAATAACATACGTTTATACAGATAGATAGATAGATAGATAGATAGATAGATAGATAGATAGATAGATAGATAGATAGATAAGGCACTATATAATAGATAGATAGATAGATAGATAGATAGATAGATAGATAGATAGATCGATCGATCGATCGATAGATAGATAGATAGATAGATAGATAGATAGATAAGGCACTATATAATAGATAGATAGATAGATAGATAGATAGATAGATAGATAGATAAGGCACTATATAAAATAAGGCCTCACAGTGTCAAAAATGTGAGCATCGATAGTGTTTCATAGGCTCTGGTGAAAGGAAACACAGAGAGAAGAATGTCACACAGTCACTAGCCTATCTTCTGTGTCTGTCCACAGAGAGGAGGACAAGTCCCCAGGAGATGTGGGGTGTCACTTCTGGCCAGGACATTGCAAGCCCCACCCCTTATGGCTTCAATATCATATAAACTGCCAGTTACACGGAAGTCAGAGTTCATTCCTGGACCAGCTTCTAAGGAAATCAAATGTCCCGGAAAGAGAAGCTTACTTTACTTTTTAGAAAGAAATCATAAGTGGCAAACAGTTCCAGTTCCTTTGGATCTCTGTTTGTTTTCTGTTCACAATATATAGATAGATAGATAGATAGATAGAGTGCATCCAGAAAGTATTCACAGCGCATCACTTTTTCCACATGTTGTTATGTTACAGCCTTATTCCAAAATGGATTAAATTCATTTTTTTCCTCAGAATTCTACACACCCCATAATAACAACGTGAAAAAAGTTTACTTGAGGTTTTTGCAAATTTATTAAAAATAAAAAACTGAGAAATCACATGTACATAAAGTATTCACAGCCTTTGCTCAATACTTTGTCGATGCACCTTTGGCAGCAATTACAGCCTCAAGTCTTTTTGAATATGATGCCACAAGCTTGGCACACCTATCCTTGGCCAGTTTCACCCATTCCTCTTTGCAGCACCTCTCAAGCTCCATCAGGTTGGATGGGAAGCGTCGGTGCACAGCCATTTTAAGATCTCTCCAGAGATGTTCAATCGGATTCAAGTCTGGGCCACTCAAGGACATTCACAGAGTTGTCCTGAAGCCACTCCTTTAATATCTTGGCTGTGTGCGTAGGGTCGTTGTCCTGCTGAAAGATGAACCGTCGCCCCAGTCTGAGGTCAAGAGCGCTCTGGAGCAGGTTTTCATCCAGGATGTCTCTGTACATTGCTGCAGTCATCTTTCCCTTTATCCTGACTAGTCTCCTAGTTCCTGCCACTGAAAAACATCCCCACAGCATGATGCTGCCACCACCATGCTTCACTGTAGGGATGGCATTGGCCTGGTGATGAGCGGTGCCTGGTTTCCTCCAAACGTGACGCCTGGCATTCACACCAAAGAGTTCAATCTTTGTCTCATCAGACCAGAGAATTTTGTTTCTCATGGTCTGAGACTCCTTCAGGTGCCTTTTGGCAAACTCCAGACGGGCTGCCATGTGCCTTTTACTAAGGAGTGGCTTCCGTCTGGCCACTCTGCCATACAAGCTTGATTGGTGGATTGCTGCAGAGATGGTTGTCCTTCTGGAAGGTTCTCCTCTCTCCACAGAGGACCTCTGGAGCTCTGACAGAGTGACCATCGGGTTCTTGGTCACCTCCCTGACTAAGGCCCTTCTCCCCCGATCGCTCAGTTTAGATGGCCGGCCAGCTCTAGGAAGAGTCCTGGTGGTTTCGAACTTCTTCCACTTATGGATGATGGAGGCCACTGTGCTCATTGGGACCTTCAAAGCAGCAGAAATGTTTCTGTAACCTTCCCCAGATTTGTGCCTCGAGACAATCCTGTCTCGGAGGTCTACAGACAAATCCTTTGACTTCATGCTTGGTTTGTGCTCTGACATGAACTGTCAACTGTGGGACCTTCTATAGACAGGTGTGTGCCTTACCGAATCATGTCCAATCAACTGAATTTACCACAGGTGGACTCCAATGAAGCTGCAGAAACATCTCAAGGATGATCAGGGGAAACAGGATGCACCTGAGCTCAATTTGGAGCTTCATGGCAAAGGCTGTGAATACTTATGTACATGTGCTTTCCCAATTTTTTTTATTTTTAATAAATTTGCAAAAACCTCAAGTAAACCTTTTTCACGTTGTCATTATGGGGTATTGTGTGTAGAATTCTGAGGAAAAAAATGAATTTAATCCATTTTGGAATAAGGCTGTGACATAAGAAAATGTGGAAAAAGTGATGCGCTGTGAATACTTTCCGGATGCACTGTAGATAGATAGATAGATAGATAAGGCACTATATAATAGATAGATAGATAGATAAGGCACTATATAATAGATAGATAGATAGAAATGTAAAGCATTAAATGATAGATAGATAGATACGAAAGTCACTATATAGTAGGTAGATAGATAGATACGGCACTATATAATAGATAGATAGATAGATAGATAGATAGATAGATAGATAGATATGAAAGTCACTATATAGTAGATAGATAGATAGATAGATAGATAGATAGATAGATAGATAGTGCTGGTTTGAACTGGCAGCGTGTCTTTCCTTTAACTTATTAGCTCAGTATTTAACGTGAGTGTTTTCAATTCTTAGTGACACATTTATGATGTCTCAGTTTTGACATTTGATTTTCTCCTAAATATGTTATTTATTATGTACACTGATGTCATTGTTTTAGAATGTGATTTCATTTCAGTGGGTGCTCCAGTTCTGCCCAGTCCCTCAGTATTTATCTTCATTGTAGGTTTATCTTGTATTTAAGTTCAATTTAAACCGACTTTAGTATTCAGTGCTGCTTTACAATGTTTTTGTTTTGTAAAATATGAAATGATGGCAGAGAAAGGCACTAAAAAAATAATGACTAGCAGAATAAGGTAAATATTAACAGAGGTATTGAATATCTTGAAATTTTACTTAAAGTGTTGCAGTTTCATTAAGCTGATTGACGTTTGGATGTAATTCATTTAATCAATCAATCAATCAATCAGCTAATTGCTGGTATGTATGATTTATTCCACAACACAGCAGTATTTCATTCATCCTTCCTCCAAACCAGCATATCCTGGGTGAGCGACGGGGAAGCTGAAGCCCATCCCAGCAAGCACGGGGCACAAGTCAGAAACATTTGGATAGCGTGCCAGTGCATCAGAGAGAGAACACACACACACACACACACACACACACGCGCTCTCGCTCTCACCAGGGCCAATACACCTAACCTGCTTGTCTTTGGTCTGCCGGAGGAAATCGAAGCACAAGGAGGAAACTCCCACAGAGAGGTGAGAACATGTAAACTCCGTGCAGAGAGGACCCGAGGTGTGTATCCTGGCCCTCCTTGCTGTGTGGCACCAGCACCTACACTGCACCACACCACTGTGCTGACTCATTATTATCTCCACAGAAAACCAAATAATTTTTCCATTAATCCCACAAATCCCTGAATTTGCACAGTAAAGACAAGTTACAAAAATGTGAATCTCTCCTTCATTTCAGAGGTTTCTCCTTCGCCTACCTTCATCCCAACCTTCTTCATCTCCTCGCCTTCCATTTTCCGGTAATACTGTGTGGTTGCTTGGCAAATCATCATCTGGCAAATTATTATCACAGTCAGCAGGGTCTGTCAGGCTTTCATCTTCAACTATGTGCAACTTGTCTTCGTCGTCCGAGTCGGAGTTTGTTTCCACCACATTGTTGTAATTTGTAACTGAAACAACAGAAAAGGAAGCGAAAATCAGAATTTTGTGTCAGGACAGGGTTTTGTCATTTGTTCACTAATTTCAGAAAGAGTTCCAGACCACTCGGCCTTTCGTTGTGAGGTCCACCATACTAGCTGAGAAAGTCCAATACAAACGCTAACAGTAATACATTCAGAGCACAGGCAGCGGAGACTGAACTGGAAGCATGCAGCATTATATATCATACATTAAAGCAGGGGTCTCAAACTCCAGTCCTGGAGGGCCACAGTGGCTACAGCTTTTCATTCTAACCCTTTTCTTAATTAGTGACCTGTTTTTGCTGCTAATTAACTTCTTTTGAATTCATTTTAATTGACTTGCTCTTGAAGACTCTGACCCCTTAATTGTTTCTTTTTCCTTAATTAGCAGCCAAACAATAATGAGATACAAAAATGAGTGAAAACAACTGGTGTCCATCATACAATATCTGAAAACAAAGAAAGATGAAGGTCTCAGGAATGTTGATCTGCTCAGGTCCACAAAACATTTGACCAGAGCTCTTAGAAAAGGGAAAATCAGCAATTTCGTAAATGTCTGCTGTTACACAATGAGAGAAGCAACAAGCCATGGAATTAAAGAACGAGTTTAATTAACAACAAGACTCTGCGCCTAATGAAGCAACTGGTTAGAGTTTGAGGCCCTGACTTAGTTGGTCTTCTGTTGGCTCCCTCACTTCACATTTCATGTCTCTCTATTATAATAAAAAAATCCTGGGACGAGACGTGACTTTCGCAGAGAGATACTTTCACATCCCACGAAATGAGACTTTGTGCCAAGAGATTTAACCACACCTGGTAACGGAAATAAAAGACAAAGAGTAGATGACAAAGTAGAACGTCGTAAAGAATTCAAAAACGTTGAGAGCGATACACATGTAGAGCAGGCTAGAGATAATGGAAGTACGAAAATTCGAAAGTCTCTAAAAAAGGATAGTAAAGATCGCATAACGGAAATTATTACTCGGTGAAATAACATAACAGCGAAAAGAGATGGAATATATTGTTCGGATTGAAACTTTAAGTTGGAGACTTGTAGATCGTCTAATTCGTGTTGCCATCAGAGATAAGTAGTGTTTCTTCCCAATGAAGAGGCGTATCGGCGAGAATTAAAAGATTGGTTGTTTGGTGAAAATGAAATCCGTCGAGAGAAATTTTCAAGCCCCACAAGACAAGAGCTTATGAAAAGAGATTTGGAAAAGTCCTGCCCACATCTAAAACATTTCTAACCACGCACATGGTTCAATCATTTCTCTTTTGTGTGAATGCTATTGTCAGACACAGTTTGTGTAGAGAGAAAGAAACGAAATTCACTCACGGGCAGTTATATGCTGCGTTGTCACGATGTAATTCCAAACATGGCATCAAAATTCAATGCGATATTGACGAAAAGGTAAAAGAGAAAAGAGATCAAATATATCGACATAGGTGACATGACAGAAGTATGTAGATATTGTTTGGCTTTTAACTTTAAGTCGGAGACTTGTAGATCGTCTAATTCGTGTTGCCGTCAGAGATAAGTAGGGTTTCTTCACAATGAAGAGGCGTATCTGTTGTTTGGTGAAAAGAAATCCACATACGCAAGCAGCAGAGACTTGAAGTGGCTGGCATGCAGTGCAGGCCAGGATGGCGTTGTCTAGCCTGTGGAGGTCTGTGCGTCTCTCCATGGATATGCCTCCACAGACCATCACTGACCCACCACCAAACCGGTCATACTGCACCATAACGTTCTCCACGTATTCTCCAGACCCTTTCATGTCTGTCACGTGTGCTCAGGGTGAACCTGCTCTCATCTGTGAAAAGCACAGGGCGCCAGTGGTGGACCTGCCAATTCTGGTATTCTATGGCAAATGCCAATCGAGCTCCACGGTGCTGGGCAGTGAGCACAGGGTCCACTAAAGGACGTCAGGCCCTCAGACCACCCTCGTGAAATCTGTTTCTGATTGTCTGGTCAGAGACATTCACTCCAGTGGCCTGCCTGCTGGAAGTCATTTTGTAGGCTCTGGCAGTGCTCATCCTGTTCCTCCTCGCCCAAAGGAGCAGATACCAGTCGGTCCTGCTGATGGGTTAAGGACCTTCTACGAGGGGCCCTGACCAGCTCTCCTCGAGGAACTTCCTGACTCCTGGAATCTCCTCCATGCCCTTGAGACTGTGCTGGGAGACACAGCAAACCTTCTGGCAATGGGAGGCACGTATTGATGTGCCATCCTGGAGAAGCTGGACTACCTGTGCCACCAAACTCTGTAGGGTCCAGGTATGGCCTCATGCTACCAGAAGTGACACAGACCGCAGCCAAATGCAAAACGAGTGACAAAACAGATGAGGAGGGAAAAATGTCAGTGGCCTCCCTCCACCTGTTATACCATTCACTCCTGTTTTGGGGGTCGTCTCATTGTTGCCCCCCTAATGCACCTGTTGTTAATTTCATTAAACTGATGAACAAGCCCCTCTGCTACTTCACTGACCAGATCAAAAGCCCAGAAGTGTCACTGACTTGATGCTCTACTCTCATTAAAAGGTGGTCCTTTCAGTATATATAAAGCAGGCTGTAACAGTCTTGGGGTCTTGAGTGTATGTTATCATCCAGTTGACGCTTAGTAACCGCAGGGGGGCGCCAGAGAGCCCCAGACACAGCAATCAGTCCACAACATAAGAATATAAATACAATAAAGAGTTTTTATTGCACAAAGCACCTTCCAATGAACACCTCCCCAACAATTAGCCATATCTATATATATATTAGATATTTTCAGCTGTGGGAATTTTCTTTCTTTTCGTTTGATTTTATGAATTACAAGCCACAACACACGTAATGTGTACAAACAAAGTGATCCGAGATAATACGAGAGAGATGGAGTCTCCGCACAGGATTTCACCTTTGGCCACATGAGCAGGTTTGTTTATGGGACTAATTATTATTACTGAATATAATTAGCTCATGTTGCTATGAAGCCGACCGTTTTAATCCCATGTAGTGCTGAAGATTAATAATAAAGTGTGAAGCAAGGTGTGCAGCTCTAATTAAGGAGAGCAGGGGGTGAAAATGGAATATTGATTTAAGAGCATCGCCTGGCTGAGCAGTTTAGGCCGACCCGCGGCGTAATTAGGAGGCTTTTTGGGGTTTTTCTCCTTCCGTCACTCAAAAAAAGGCCTTGAGGGTAGGATCTCAAACCATCGGTTTAACGAAATAAGCTGCTGATACGCTAGAGAAAGCTCAATTTGGCCATTCATTTCAGAACGGGGTCCTCACTTTTAATTACCAAGTGCTATCCGTTATTATCAGATGTTGGGACAGCTTAGCTATTAGCTCAACAAAGGACTGAATGGCCTCCTCTTCTTATTCACTGCAGATTTAAAATAAATACACCGTCTATCAGGAACACACATACACTATACGGCAAAAGGTTTGTGGCTATATGGCCCCGCCTCTTAATGCTGATTGGTCATTTGATTACATTTAGTTCTGGCACAATTACAGTGGGGTCTCAAATTGAACTGCAATACACACGCAGCTGCCGCTAACCGAAATGCAACACATTTGGCTTTACTTTTACTTACGACACGCAATCTATGGACATGAATTAAAATTTGTGAGAGACGACACATTGTGACTGGCATCCCAGCTGGAGCAGAACTGGGATCCTTACTCGGCAGGGATGCCAATAGTGTGAAAGGACTGGGGAAGACAATTTATTCAGGACATCGTCTCCCCCAGCACCCTAGGTGGCAGTCCTCCTCTTGGGTACCGATAGAATTTTCTAGGGGTGCCGCGAAAACTTTTGTAAAATATTTAAAATTGCTAGTGTTTTTGAACTTTTGGTTGATTAAAAAGATAATGTTTAAAAAAAATATATTTTATGTTGGAAAAAAACAGATAACAGAACAGTTACGGAAATTAAGTCTAAGAAACGTGAGAGACTTCAAATGATCGACAAGGAAATGTGCGTCTGTCTTTCAAAAATTGATCCTCGCATCAGTCTCATATGTGCTGAAAAACAATCTCAATGTTCACATTAATTAAATTTAAGATTTATCCTTTGATTCCTTTATTAATAAAATGTCTTTCAAACTTGTACAATTAACTGTTTTTATTGGCGATTGTCCATAGAGTGTGTCGTCACGACTTTATTTATGGGCAGTCCCTCAGGTGCGCCGCGAAAGAAAATTTTTGGACTCGAAAAAGGTTGCCTTTCACTGCACTACGGAGACCCACAGGGCATATTGGGAATTGCAGTTGTTTTGGCCAGCCCTGTGGGTGCTGCCAGGGGGCACTGAGAGCATTTACATGGTAGGGATCCAGACGTACCCAAAGGTATTTCTGAGCCACAGTTATTGGGACACTGGTAGTGCTCCCGGTTTATATTAATTGGGACTTATGTGTTTGCCTTTGTGTCGGGAGTGTGGGAGGCTACAGCACCCTCTGGTGGTCACAAATGCAATGCTTTTTTTTTTTTTTTACCGTATTTTTAACAACTCGAAAATTGTGTGCCATGGTGTAAAGCGATCGATCACTTGGTTGGCATGTTGTTTATTATGACACGATAAAACCCTGCCAAAATAAAGTAGTCCACTTGCATACGCATTGCATTTAGTTTGGACACAAATAAACTTCTGTTAAAAAAAAACGGGGTGAAAGTTTGAAATATCCAAGAAATCCCAAGCAGAGAAAAAAAAAGAAAAATCACAATGCACTAGAACTCCCAGAGCACATTCATAGTGGGGGACCACCCTAAAAACCACATGGAATAATACACCGAGCGCACAATACACAAAAGGAAGACTAACATAAAACAATGAGCCAAATGTGAAACCAAAATTCCATAAAACAAGAATATGAATCCTGAGGAGACCCTGGAGAGGTGGAGATCTGCTCTAGAGAGGAGACGAATGAAGGTCAGTAGGACCAGCAAGACAGAATACATGTGTGTGAATGAGAGGGAGGTCAGTGGGATGGTGAGGATGCTAGGAGTAGAGTTGGTGAAGGAGTTTAAATACTCGGGATCAACAGTACAGAGTAATGGAGATTGAGTAAGAGAGGTGAAAAAGAGAGTGTAGGCAGGGTGGAATGGGAGGAGAAGAGTGTCAGGAGTGATTTGTGACAGACGGGTATCAGCGAGAGTGAAAGGGAAGGTCTACAGGACGGTAGTGAGACCAGCTATGTTATATAGGTTGGAGACGGTGGCACAGGAGACAGAGCTGGAGGTGGCAGAGTTAAAGATGTTAAGATTTGCATTGGGTGTGATGAGGATGGACAGGATTAGAAATGAGGACATTAGAAGGTCAGCTCAGGTGGGACGGTTGGGAGACAAAGTCAGAGAGGTGAGATTGTGTTGGTTTGGACATGTGCAGAGGAGAGATGCTGGGTATATTGGGAGAAGGATGCTAAGGATAGAGATGCCAGGGAAGAGGAAAAGAGGAAGGCCTAAATGAAGGTTTATGGATGTGGTGAGAGAAGACAGGTGCAGGTGACGGGTGTGACAGAGCAAGATGACGAGGACAGGATAATATGGAAGAAGATGATCTGCTGTGGCAACCCCTAATGGGAGCAGCTGAAAGAAGAAGAAGAAGAAGAAGAGTATGAACCCTGACTGAAATATAGCCGGGTGGGAGCAGAAGGGGAGCCCAGGGAAATGAACAAGGAACTCAAGGGAAGCCCCACAGCGTGTCCTCCTCACCAAAGTAAAGCAAGCGTGTTAAAGGAAAGGAACAGGTGAAGATTTCTGAAATGGCAATTGTTCTCAGGAGGATTTTGTTGGTTGGTTGTTTTGTCTAATTAATGACTATGTTTTGACATTTGCACTTTACCTTGTTGGTTGGCCCTTTTTGCCTAATGATTCTTTTTGAATTTTTAACTTTTATCAACTTTTATTGAATTCTTTTTCTAAAAAAACTCAATTTTCTGAAAAGCACCCAAAGCAATGGCTTCACACATAAATTGACATAAAACGCCTGCTGCTGCGTGCCGTGGTTGGTGTTGGCGCCTGTCTTGGCGTCTCTGGCATCAGAGGGTGTGCGGGGGCAGCTCGACGGCAAGCAGGAATGCATGGCAGGCTGGCAACCTGGCTGTCTTCACTTAGCGGTGGCAGTCACAGTGCAACACAATCTGGTTTGTACCTCTTGTCATCGTAAGTGCCGGTCCTCCCAGGCCAACGTAGCTATAGGCGCATCAACTACACGACTGTGTTCAGCACCACGATCAGCTAGGGAGCGGTTATCTGAGGCTGGCACCTCACTTTCATTGTTGTTCTCCATTTCCAGATCACTTGTATTAAAATCGGAGTCCGATTCAGTGATAATACGCAAACATGTCGCCCACGGAGTGTTTTCCTTTGCACATTTGCTTTGGTCTCTCGCCAGACGTCGATGCCATTGTAGAGGTTGTTTGTGCTTCGCTACTCACACATGTGCAGGTAATCGAAGTCAAATCAACAAAACCAACTTTCCTTCTAGCACAGAGAGTCAAACTAAAACGTAACGGCAAGTTTTGCCGCCATTTACAGGCGGATCTATCCCTGAATTTCCACAAGAGTTGACATCTACCCTGAAAGAGTTAAACTGAGTCTGTTATTTGCTTTTCGGGGGCTCACAGTCTTTTCTTTTAGCCCAAACACTGCCACACCTCAGCTCTACCCAAGTGGCCCCCCAACAATCCACTGGAGACCTCCACTCTACAGCACGCCCTTGTGATGATCCTCCTCATCCTCCACCCAAGGTAAACATGAAGGCTTACTGGCCCACCTCCCCTCTTTCTTATTTTTGAGATTGGAGATCCGCGCCATCGTATTTATTGTTGCTTTGCTTGCTGGTAAAAAAAAAAACACAAAAAGGTGTCACGTTGGTGACGCCATACACGATGGTGATTTCCAGCGGTACTTCACTTTACGCCTCTCTACTCTACCTGGAGTGCAGAACTTTTTGGGTTAATTTTTTTTTTTCTTGCAGATGTTTCAAGAAGTCACACGGCAAGAAGAGTCCAAAGACCCCCCTATTTCTAGATTTTCCACATGAGTTCATGACACCAACTGAGTCACCCAGGCTTATGACTCACTCTGCCTGCCTCCGTGTCAATATGTGCGCTGCCTACGACGGCCGCTCCTCGCCGGCAACTTCATTACCTCTCATCATCGCCTGTGCCAACTCGAGAGATGATGAACTTCCCACTCTGGGCCTGCTGTGTTGCAGCTTACAGCATTGACTGCACTGCGTCATCGGGTCTGCCGATTGCTTTATGTCCTCAAGATTTAATGGCCCTGATTAGCATGTGGAGCTTTCTGACCTACTCGAGCACTCCTGAGGTGAGCCAATGTCAATGTCACATTAGTTGGTGGTAAGCAGGGAGGGGAAACCTTTACGCAAATCTTTATTCAAGACGCCTGGCCATCGAAGGGACGCAAATTAGGAGCCAACTCTGGATGGGTTAGCACTCATGGTGCAGACCTCTGCTACTCTGTGATTCACTAGCTCTGCTGGACAGCCAATTAGATTGCAGATTTTTTGTCACTCCCTCCAAATCTTAAACTGGCATCATCACTGATGAATAATATTATTATCCATCCATCCATCCATCCATCCATTATCCAACCCGCTATATCCTAACTACAGGGTCACAAGGGTCTTCTGGAGCCAATCCTAGCCAACACAGGTCGCAAGACAGGAAACAAACTCCGGGCAGGGTGCCAGCCCACCGCAGGGCACACAAACACACACATACACACCAAGCACACACTAGGGACAATTTAGGATCGCCATTGCACCTAACCTGCATGTCTTTGGACTGTGGGAGGAAAACCACGCAGACACGGGGAGAACATGCAAACTCCACGCAGGGAAGACCCGGGAAGCAAACCCACAGGTCTTCTAACTGTGAGGCAGCAGCGCTACCCACTGCGCCACAGTGCCGCCCTAATATTATTGCAATATTCTGCATGAATCAAAACCTCAAGTAGGCACGAATTATTATATTATTAATGTTCAAGACATAAATCACTAAAAACCAAAAACAGAAACAGATCCTAACATTCACAGTGTGGCCCTGTTTGTTGCCACTGCTCAATAAACGAGGCAGCTATTACAATGAATCTGCGACGGTGCTGCAGAAAGGACTTCAATTCCCAGCAGTCATCAGGAGCGTGCAGGAGCTGATGGGAGGAGGCCTTGATCGGTGACCATTTTAAAGGAAATTGGAAGTTAAGTTTTAGGGCGACACTCTTCCACACACAGCCTCCAAGTGTGTAACGGTTCATAAAAAAAATGGCTGTTCTGTGTACAGCACACGGTGGCATTGCTGTGCTTGCAGAGGACACAGTCATTTACTTATTTGGCTGATGTTTTTATCATCAAGGTGACTTACAACATTTCTTATATATATAAATGTCTATGCGTGGGAGTGTGTGCGTCTGTGTCTGTCCGTCCCATAAGTGCAATGTTACAGCAGTGAAGCCCAAAGAGCCGGCAAGGCGGCCCAAAGTTAGCAAATTAGAAGAAGAAAGAAGGATGAGGCTACAGCATGAAGCTGAAAGAAAGAGACTCCGTCGCCAAAGTGAGACCGCTGAGGAAAGACGCGCTCGCTTAGACGCTGATACACAAGTGAGGCGAGCACATCAGCAAAATGAAATCTCCGAGGAGGGAGAAACTCGATTAGCCGCTGATAGACAAGGGGGCGAGCACATCGGCAAAACCAAACCGCAGAGGAAAGACAAACGAGAGTGAAACTCGTTGGACGTGTGAGGAGTACAAGTCACAGGAGGGGACGCTGAAGTTTTATAACACACTGGTGAGGCCTCATCTGGAGTCCTGTTGGCAGGTTTGGTCTCCATATTATATAAAAGACATAGCAGCACTCGAGAAAGTCCAGAGAAGAGCGAGCAGGCGGACTCCAGAAGAGAGTGGCATGATCTGTGTGTAGAGACTGAAGGAGTCAATTTAACCAAACCGACATTAAGATGGGACATGACTAAGGAGTTTCAAATAATGAACGGAGTTAGCACAGTGCATCCAAGCTGTTACTTTAAAGTAAATTCTGCAACAAGAACTCAGATGGACACTTGAAACGTTGCACAAACATTAGAAAGTTTTTCTTCACACAAAAAAACCCCATGGAATAAATGACCAAGTGGTGTCGTGGAGAGCAGTTAAGAGACCTTCCGATCTCGACTTCATGTTATTTAGGACAATCAGGTGAACAGGATGGACGCGCACGCTGGGCTGAATGGCCTGTTCTCGTCACGTATGACTCTGCTCCCCCACTTGAAGGACCCACTCCTGCCATCTGCCCAATGCTGCTGGGAAAGAAACGCCTCCTGCCTCCCTGCTAACCTAAATTGGATTAAGCAGGCCGGTTACTTCCTAATGCCAACCAGAAGACCTGCCATCAGAAGTCTTCATGGAAATCTCGTTACCTTCTAATAAAAATGCAACTAAAGCCCAACACATTTCATTTACGCAGCTGTCAGATGCAACTTGAAGTAAAATTTATCAGGTTAACACCAGTGCTTGACACTGCAATCAAGCTGGAGGTCCGATGACGGAATACAAATCAGATGGTGATGGGAAAAACAAACAAAAAATCGGGAGTGGCCTCCCCTCGACTTTCTCGTATACTCAGACACGGGGATGGATAGCTGAGGAGTAAACCGCAGGACAAGAATTATACGGGGTGATCCATATTTATGTATATGACTGAAGAGACGTTATTGTCAGGAAACTACCAATGTTATGATCAAGTAAAATAATACTGGAATAAATAAATAAATAAAAATAATGGAACATTCTGAATTCAAACACAGCAGGCGTTGCCCGGTCCAGCACATCGTCACTCCCGTTCTCAGGCTACACAGTGATGCCATTTTCGATTCTTTTCGTGCAGTAGTTGAAATGCAACAGCCTATGAAACATAATATACATAAATATGGGTCACCCTGTATTATTCTATTACGTACATTAAAGAACCATCAACAACAAATCAAATCAAATGAACAATTATTATAAAAGTAAAGTTGAATAAATTGGACTCTGTAGCTGCATGAATAAAATAAAAAAAACAAAAGTCGAGTATGTGTTCAGGTAAAGTACCACTTCAGGTTGATGGATTTGGCCTAGAAGTTGATACAGATCTACAATTTTTGATAAAAAGACCACATGTCAAATTTCGTCCATCTATCTCGTTGCGTTTTTAAATTATCGTGTTTACACACAGACAGACGTAATTCCATAAATGGTATTTTCAGACACAGGGAGATCTAAAATGTCGAGATTCATCAAAATCTCGAGGTCGAATTTTTTCATGACTACTACACTTCGTATACGACAAAGTCAAAAAATAAAAAATCAGGAGTGCTCTCCCCTTGACTTTCTCGTGTACTCAGATATGTGGATGAATATTTGAGGAGTAAACAGCAAGACAAGGATTATATTTTTATATTATGTACATTGAGGAACCATCAACAAAAAAACAAATCAAATTAATAATATATTCAACAATTATTATAAAAGCATGAATAAAAGGTAAAGTACCACTTCTGGTTAATGGAAATAGCCCAAAAGTTGATAGAAATCTACGTTTTGTACCTAATACTTGTATGCAAAATTTGGTTGACCAAAGTGAAAGCGTCCTCAAGTTACCGTGTTTACACACACACACACAGACAGACACACACACAGACATAATTCCAAAGAGGAATTATTGGAGGTCTAAAACGTCGAGATTCAACAAACTCTCGAAATCAAATTTTTGGACAATTACAATGCTTTCCCTACGAGAAAGTAAATCGGACTCGGGGAGGTCTAAAATGTCGAGAATCATCAAAACATCATATACACACACACACACACACACAGACATAGACACACAGACCCAATTTCAAAAATGGTATTTTCAGACTCACAGAGGTCTAAAACATCGAGATTCATCAAAATCTCGAAATCAAATTTTTGGACGATTACAATTCTTTCCCTACGAGAACGTGAATCGAACTCAGGAAGGTCTACAACATCGAGATTCATCAAAGTCTCAAGGTCGAAGTTTTTCATGACTACTATACTTTCTCTACACTTCGTATACAAGAAAGTAAACATATAAAAAATCGGAAGTGGTCTCCCCTCGACTTTCTCGTATACTCAGATATGAGGATGGATATTTGAGGAGTAAACCGCAAAATAAGGATTATATTTTTATATTATGTACATTCAAGAACCATCGACAGCAAATCAAATTAATAATATATTGAACAATTATTATAAAAGTAAAGTTGAATAAATCAGACTCTGCAGCTGTATGAATAAAAGGTAAAGTACCACTTCTGGTTAGTGGAAATAGCTCAAAAGTTGATAGAAATCTATGTTTTGTACCTAATACTTGTATGCAAAATTTGATTGACCCAAGTGAAAGCGTCCTCACGTTATCATGTTTACACACACACACACACACAGACGCAGAGAGACATAGATAGACAGACACACAGACTTAATTCCAAAAATGGTATTTTTAGACTCAGGAAGGTCTGAAATGTCGAGAGTCAACAAAATCTCGAAGTCAAATTTTTGGACAATTACAATTATTTCTCTTCAAGAAAGTAAATCAGACTCAGAGAGATCTAAAATGTCGAGATTCATCAAAATGTCGAGGTCGAATTTTTACATGACTACTATACTTTCTCTACATTTCATATACGAGAAAGTAAAAAAAAAAAAAAAATCGGGAGTGCTCTCTCTTCGACTTTCTCGCATACTCAGATATGGGGATGGATACTTGAGGAGTAAACCACAAGACATTGATTATATTTTTATATTATTTACATTAAAGAACCATTAACAACAAACCAAATTAATTATATATTGAACAAATATTATAAAAGTAAAGTTGAATAAATCGGACTCTGCAGCTGCATGAATAAAAGGTAAAGTACCACTTCCGGTTAGCAGAAATAGCTGAACAGTTGATAGAAATCTACATTTTGTACCTAACACTTGTATGCAAAATCTGGTTGACCGAAGTGAAAGCGTCCTCAAGTTATCGTGTTTACACACACACACACAGACATAATTCCAAAGAGGAATTATTGGAGGTCTAAAATGTCAAGATTCAACAAACTCTCGAAATCAAATTTTTGGACAATTACAATGCTTTCCCTACGAGAAAGTAAATTGGCCTCGGGGAGATCTAAAATGTCAAGAATCATCAAAATCTCGAGGTCGAATATTTGGACGATTACAATACTTTCCCAATACTTCATATACAAGAAAGTTAAAAAAAATTAGAAATATTCAACCATTCCGGAAACGGCAGAGAAACGTTCATCTCTTCCTTCCTGCTGCTCCACGGATCGAAAGCCAAATCTGTCAGGATGTTCCGCAGATATGTCATCAATAACTCACTAAACTGTTATAAACTTCAGGTACTGACGATAATGTTAATACAATGCGTTTTTTAAATGATCCTTTTATAGCACACCGGGGTCCTCACACTTCCTCACACGGGAATCCCACTAACCTGTGACAAGAAACAACAAAAAGACTGGCGATAGAAGACGGGCAAGCAAGTCAGCATGGCCTGTGCTGTTACAGGGCACCTCTGGGCAGGAAGCACAGCCAACGTGTGAGAGGAGCTGGTGCTACATGGAAACAGCCGGCCCACCACCACCAGGGGTCGCTGCGAACATGATGGCTCAGCACTTAGTGTCAGCTCACAGCCCCGGCCTGGCACTTCACCCACCGCCCATGACAGGTTTGCACGTTTTCTTCTGCTTCCTTCCTACACCCTAAGATGTGCACGATATCCTGGCTGGAGTGAGTGTGAGTGTGGGTGAGAGTGTCCTGTGATGGGCGGATTTCTCTCCCGGCTTGTCCCAAAATGCAATGCAGGGTCGTTTCTGACTCACAGAGAAGCAGGTTACAAAATTGAATGGACGGATCATTCATTAGACAAATCTGAAAAAGGTTATTAGGGCTGGCTTGACTGTCTACTGACACGACAGCACAGGGCAACAGCCAGCAACAGTAGAGGAACAAACACACATAAAGACGAAACCAACGGAGCGGCGTGAACCTTCAGAGGAGGAGGAGGAGGACAAAGAGGAAGAGGAGGTCACCAGCCTACTGTTAATATAATATGGTGACGTTCGATTGTCTGAAACTTTGGAGTCGCTAAATCAAACCTGGCAGCATTAAAGAAATGGAAAAGGATGTGAACAGACGGGAAAAGTCCATCTGTAGCTATAATGAGCACCAAAATGGCAGTCAAAACATCAAAAAAAAAATCAAAAACTGTCCAACAATGAGCATGGAAGTAGAATCAAGATGAAGCAACGAGTCTCACTCACATACCTGATCAGAAAACTGGAGCTCACGCAAGAAGTTACTGTGGCCTGACAGTGGAAAACAACTGAGTGGCAGAGAATTACATACAACAGCTGCCAAGGGTAGGGTTAGGGTCAGCCGGACAGATGGGGGTGAGTGGGTGGGCTCATCAATCAATAAAGCAGTCTGTCATTACACATAGAGAGATAGAGAAAGGCACTCTATAATAGATAGATAGATAGATAGATAGATAGATAGATAGATAGATAGATAGATAGATAGATAGGAAGGCACTACATGATAGATAGATTTGAAAGGCAGTATATAATAGATAGATAGATATGGAAGGCACTATATAATAGATAGATAGATAGATAGATAGATAGATAGATAGATAGATAGATAGATAGGGAGGATGGCACTACATGATAGATAGATTTGAAAGGCAGTATATAATAGATAGATAGATAGATAGATAGATAGATAGATAGATAGATAGATA
>JANRMT010062817.1:18271940-18283505 GCA_026402145.1 Polypterus bichir lapradei | reverse complement strand
ATAGATAGATAGATAGATAGATAGATAGATAGATAGATAGATAGATATGGAAGGCACTATATAATAGATAGATAGATAGATAGATAGATAGATAGATAGATAGATAGATAGATAGATAGATAGATATGGAAGGCACTATATAATAGATAGATAGATAGATAGATAGATAGATAGATAGATAGATATTAAAGGCACTATATAATAGATAGATAGATAGATAGATAGATAGATAAGCAGTATATGACTAATAGATACATACTGTACATATATACACAGCAGTCAAATATAAATAAAAACTACAATTTTAAACTGTAAAAAACAATAACTTATAAGAGAAGAACTTGAATAACTACAGAGTCTCTTAATGGTGAGCACCCCTGCAATGCGTTTCAAACACAACACAACGCCAGGTGGTCATTAAAAGAGTGACCTTGAATTTCATAAGCGTTTGACCAGAGCCCCCCGTTTATCCCCCCTCCCACCCCATGGTTGCCACCCTGTTGTTAAGACATAACATGAAAAATGAACGGCTGATTGACAGGAGCTGAGTGACAATCACAATGCTCGAGTCACCTTGATGACGGCAGGCGCAGACGAGTGAGCTGAGGGGGTGCAGGTGACAAGTAAATTGTGAATAAAGACAAAGGGTGGCAGACGCCACCCTTCATCCATTTTCTATCTCGCATGATCGTAATTGAGGGTCATGCGCTGCTTATCGAGCCTAACAGCATCTCTTCAGACTTTAACAGACATCAGCAGTCTTTAGATTAAAAAGACACAAACACTGGAAAAGATAAAGAAGAAGTTGTGCCAACTCCTCACAGGAGGCCCGGAGCTGAATTGGCAGCCTTGGAGGTGTCTGAGAACAGCAATGTGGGTGACGCTGAACTACAGGTGACTGTGATCCCAATTTAACACTAAAGCAGGCGGATTCTTCACTCCTTCCTGTTTGCATCAGCTGCAGAGCACTCTGGGTAAAATCATGCAAGGGGTAAACTCTCTTATTATACTCAGGTCACATACTAAAGGACATTACCAACGCATTTCTAGTTTCCTTCAGCGTGTGCAATTTTTTTTTTTTTTTTGTGTTTTCTGCGGGGCGGCACAGTGGCGCAGTGGGTAGCGCTGCTGCCTCGCAGTAAGGAGGTCTGGGTTTACTTGTTTGCATGTTCTCCCCGTGTCTGCATGGGTTTCCTCCCACAGTCCAAAGACATGCAGGTTAGGTGCACTGGCGATTCTAAATTGTCCCTACTGTGTGCTTGCTGTGTGTGTGTGTGTGTGTGTGCCCTGTGGTGGGCTGCCCCCTTGCCTGGGGTTTGTTTCCTGCCTTGCACCCTGTGTTGGCTGGGATTGGCTCCAGCAGACCCCCGTGACCCTGCAGTTAGAATATAGCGGGTTGGATAATGGATGGATGGATATCTGCCACTGTGGCACTGTGTCCCTTGTCACTGCACTGGGCCACTGGGATCCTTATACAGACCTCAAGGAAGGCACACCCTGCTGGCCTCACCTACATCTCCTCCAGCAGCAACCCAAGCTTTTCCAGGTTGGTCTCCCATCCAAGTAGTAGCCGGACCTGAACGTGCTGAGCGTCAGGCGGATGGCCTGTCCTGAAGTGTGGGTGCTGTTGCTGCTTTGCTCATGCAAACTCCACAAAATTGAACCACCGGGTTTGAATTAATTGATGCCGGTGCCCTGTGCCACCATTTATCGAGCCCCTTTCCCAATAAGCACCGTTATGTTGTAGCCTCACTTCAGCCTGCTGTTATATAAACATGTTAATGAAGTTTTGCCGGTAATTTCACAGTTCCAAAGTGCGCTGGCTCGTAATGAGTGGGCGCTGCATTTTTGAATTTATAAACGTTTTGAGGATTTTTCGCTCTCTCGCTTGCTCCCCCCCCCCCGTTTTTTTTTTTTTTTTTTTTTTACTAAAAGCTTATGGAAGTGTATCCAGGCCAGCTGTTCTTTCTAATCAAGGTCTCCATTAGTCTCACTTCTGAAGTTCCAGCCCCAGTGAATTAATAAAAACCTCACGACTGCGTCTCCTAGGCTCACCTCTGAATACCGGAACCTGAAAAGCAAGTGAAGCCAGGAAGAAATGGAGAGCTGCAATCTAACTGGACCATCTATTACCATCCATAGCAACTTCCAAATCACAAACATACAATATGATTAATTCCACAATGGAAGCACTGTGAGATGTAGAGACCTACTGTACATCATGGGGCAAATGGAAGAGCCCACCTTAGGGTTTACAGTTGGACACCTCAGCCACTAGAGGGCCACGTCTCACTGTAGTGCGGTTGGGCGTAATCAACAAGTGTGAGGGAGAAAAGGATGAGAATGATTAGGAGTGCGTAAAGGGGTTGGGGTAACACCAGTTGGGACAAACCGTATGTAAGGGAAAATCTATTGTGGTAAGTGTGGCCTGCAGGGGGTGCACAGCTCCCCAAGCCCAACACCGACAGACACAGGTCACACGTTCAATGCACACGTTTTTTTACATTTTTCTTTGTGGGAAACGCTTCCCTTGTTTCCCACCTGCTCAGCACAGTTCAGAAACATAACACACGGCACAAAAGCACACTTTCCTCCTCTCTTCGTTTCTTTCCTTCCTTCCTTCCACCTCCACTCCACCTGGCAAGCTTTCTCTCCCTTCCTCCCGACACTGGGGTGAGGCGGCCCCCTTTCATAGACATCCCACAAGTGCTCCAGGTGTCCCATAACCAGGTGTGGCGAAAGTGCTGCAATAAAAGGCTCAGCAGTTCCTATAGCACCCTCTGGCATTGCCCACAGGACCAAACAGGGCTGTGCCGAACTACAACTCCCATGATGCCCTGTGGGAGTCCAAGGCACTACTGCAACCCAGGGGGGGCTGCCATCTAGTGCTCTGGGGGAGATAATGCCCTGCGTAAGTTCTCTGCCCCAGTCTTTCCACCATATTGGTGTTCCAGCCAGAAAAGGGTCCCCCTGGTGGTCCGCCACATACTTTAGGCTCTTTTTTTTTTTGAACGGAAGAATCCAACTCCACGTCTCCTAACTCCACAGGAATCCATCCATCCATTCATTATCCAGCCCGTTGAATCCGAACACAGGGTCACCGGGGTCTGCTGGAGCCAATCCTAGCCAACACAGGGCACAAGGCAGGAACCAATCCCGAGCAGGGCGCCAACCCACCACAGCTCCACAGGAATGCAATGTCTAATATTACACTCGGGGTAATTAAGGCTTTCATTTAAATCTTTTCATGGAAAGGATAACACAATTTTAATGACAGTACATACAGGAACAGAGGAATTAATAGAATATCAGTGACGTACTTAAGAACTGGAGACTTGTAGCCAAATAACTGAACTGATAAAGAACTGCTGGAGTGACAGGTGCAATGCACTTTATTACTAAAAATGTTTGTGGTGCACCATCTGTTGGAATGACACAGCAACCTGACGGACACACAGACAGAAAACTCATCCTTTAATTAAGGTGGGTGTCCTGCCTGAGTAGACTGCGCCAATGCATCAGGTCAGGTCAGGTTGGGGAGCAGGCATTGGCATGGCACGTTACCGCACCCACCTCATGACAAAACACCTCAGGATCCCGGTTGGCAACCCCCCGGGCAGACATGCGGTCCAGTCTAACCCCCCCCCATAGCCAGGTGTTACATGGGTGTCCCCTTGGCCTGGTCCAGCCACTCAACAATGAGAGCCCTGCAAGCTGGGTCACCCTCAGGTAATCGCGCCACATGGCCGTAGTGTCGTAACTGACGCTCCCTCACAATGCAGGTCATGTGCCTCATTCAGGACTCCGTGAGCAACACAAAGTCAAACCAGCAGGATTCTCTGAAGAGACACAGCACTGAAGGAGTCCAGTCTTCATCTCAGGTCACTGGATAGCGGCCATGTCTCGCAAAACAGGAAGCAGCAGGACTCTAAAGACTTTTGCAGATTATCGGGAGCACCACACACCCCTTTCCAGCAACCTCATGACCCCCCATGCTCTCCTAATCTGTCTACTGACTTCATAGGAAGAGTCACCAGACACATGAATGTCACTGCCAAGGTAAGTAAACCTCTCGATGAGGTCGACACTCTCTCTGCAGACACACACTGCTGATGGCCGTGCCCAAGAGGTCATTAAAGGCCTGGCTCTTTGGTTTTTATCCAAGACACTCGCAAGCCCAGACACTCAGACTCCTCACTCAGTCTCTCGAGCGCCCCGATCAGAGCCTCCATTGACTTCATGAAGATCACAGCATCGTCAGCAAAGTCAAGATCCGTGAATCTCACTTCACCAACAGATGCCCCACAGCCACTGGACCCCATGACTTTGCCCAACACAAAGTCCATGTAAGCACTGAACAGAGTAGGAGCAAAAACAGACCGCTGATGAACCCCAGAATCAACTGGGAAAAACACAGAGGTCCTGCCTCCACTCTGCACAGCACTCACAGTACCAGTGCACAGGCCGGCCATGATATCCAGCAACCTCGAGGGGATCCCGCGAAGTCTTAGGATGTCTGAGCTCGATCAACTGAGTCGAACGCTTTGTGAAAATCGACAAAGGCTGCAAAGAAACTCTGCCAATATTCGCGTTTGCACTCCATGAGAACCCTCAGTGCCAGGATGCGGTCGATGGTAGACTTCTTAGGTGTAAAACCAGACTGTTCCAGACAGTCAAGATCAGTGGATCTCACTTCACAACCCCACGACCCCACCAAACACCCAGTTGATGCAAGCACTGAACAGAGTAGGAGCAAAAACAGACCCCTGAAGAACCCCAAAATCAACTGGGAAAAACTACTGAATCGTCGTAAATTAGTGAACTTTCAGATTCTTTAGAGGAAGAGATCATCAACCTGTCCTTGAAATTTACTACAAACTGCTACTCCAGGTGCCCAGCGACCTTCTTCTGGCCGCACTTCCTGCTGTGGTGGATTTGCTCCCAAACAGGGCCCAGTAAACCTCCAGGCGCCCCCTGGTGGTGGCCACGAGGGCACCAGCAGGGTTGAGCTTCTATGTCCCAAATCCGTGGCACTACTGTAAGCCAAGGGGGCTGCCCTCTATTGGTCCGGGGGAGAAAGTATTCAGAATAAACCCTATCTCCTGGTCCTTCTATGCCAAAGGCGTCCCAGCCGGGTAAGGGCCTCGGCGGTCCGCCACACCAGATGGTTTATGAACAACAAAGAGAGCAGCGCCCATAGCACAAACCCCTGAGGTCACCACTTTTAACGTCACCTAGCTCCAAAAACATTCCACTCGCCATCACCCTTTGCTTTCTGTTTGAGCCAATTATGTACCCACTTGAAGACTGTGAGTGCCCTGAATTGCCACTTCTTGCCATTTGGTCATTGACCTTTCACGTGGTATAAATTATCAAAAGTCTTCAGAAAACCAAGACAAAAGAAGGATTCAGTCCAGGATGGGGGAGGTTGTCAGTCCTGGACAAAATGAAATGTCCTTTCAATGGCTTAATGACTCCACTTAATCTGATTTTAGGGTCACGGAATCCTCAATCCTGGTAGCAATGGGTACAAGGCGAGACCCAGTCCAGGACGAGGTGCCAGGCCACAGCAGACAAATAACATGGAGGGTAGTGCTGCAGCACCCCATATACAGCGCCCTGGGTTCTGTCCATGTGGCATTTGTATGTCTGCCCTTTTTTGCAAGTGTTTCCCTCCTACATCCTCAAAGATATGAAAGTTGGGCACACGAGCGTATGCCTTGATATAGACTGGCACCCTGTCTAAGTTTGCAACTTTGATTCCTGCTCTGTGATTTGAGTTAAGTGGGTCTGACCAAGCAAAAAAAAAAAAAAAAAACAAATTAATGGACAGAGCGTCAGTCCATCATGGACAAAATGAAAAAGCCCTCTGAAAAAATAAAAAAAACAGGCGTAATGAAACAATTAAAAACTTGACACGGAGCCCAGAAGGCACAACAGCCCTTAATGACAAGGAATGACACCCGTGGGCTAAGGTGCTGCTGACGCATCACTCTGCTGACAAGTGAGGAAATCTCCGATCTGCTGGCGCTTTTATCAGACGAAAAGCTGAATGATGGGGTGACAAGGCAGGCAGCTCCGCAGACACCTTCACACTCCGCGAATCCCTGATGGGCAAAGGGGGTGACATCGGCTCCCATCATCCTTACAATCAAATAAACATCAAGCCCTTTGACTCGTCACACTGTCCCCCGGCCTCGGCGGCTTCATGTGTCTCAAAGGAATGACACAATACTGAAAGGGGCAGCTGGCGCACAAAGACTGAAAATCCAACGGCAGTAAAATAAATCGGCAAAAATCAAGCGGAACAGCAGCAGGGATAAAACGACATTCCACGGATTGTTTTACACACACTCGGATTGTTTCCACGTGACGCAGCTGCGTAGCACTGAGACGCACATGTCAGCCTTTAGATACAGAGACAGATAGATAGAATATGAAAGGCACTAGATAGATAGATAGATAGATAGATAGATAGATAGATAGATAGATAGATAGATAGATAGATAGGGCAGAAAATTATTTAAATGTTACAAAATATACTTATTGATAACGCTGTTAGTAATGGTATTGCTGAATGCTGAATATGTCGTGAGGATGAGGAAGGGCCCATTGGTACAATTCTGTCCTGAACCCTGACGTATATAATAGCACCTTGGGATTAGGTATTTCTTATTAACAGATTTTTTCACATGAGCTTATTTTAACAAAAAATGACACTCTAAATTAAGACGGTATAGATGTCACCACAACCTAAATCGCACTTTTCACTTTTTTTCCTTTTATATACTGTATCTCCGAAGCAGAGGACTCAAACGGACAGTCCATGTGGAGATGACTCCAGTGGGCGGTCCAAGTAGGTGGAGTTGACTCCAAATTGGCAGCCCAGGTAGGTGGAGTTGAAGCTGTAGAGCGCGATTGCTCCGCCCAGTTACACTATAGTTAAGATTAGGAACGCGGGAAGGTTATTTGAACCAAATAATGTCAAACACGGTCGTGTAAGTTAACACCACCTACATGGAGCTCCAGTGTGCAGAGATACCAAAACCGTTCCCCTCCTCAATGAGCCGAGTGCGGCCGAACAGTGCCGAGTACCTCCAGGTGGCGCGCTCCCGTATGAACATGCGCGTTCCCGACGGCTTTCAAAAATAGGCGCGACGCCGCGATTCGAAGCTTTTAGGAACAAATCTATTGGGATCGAAAAAAAAAAAACTTAACGAGACAAGCCGGGCCCCGTTCACGCGGAGATAGAAACGCGTACCTGGCTGCCTATTCGGCTTCAGTCTGTCTCGCTTACTCGCACGCTCCGAGGCGCTGTATAGGAGTAATTAAAACAAATCACTTTAATTGGTGACAGCGCTCGCTGCCGCCGTCTGCGTTCATGTTAGCTAATTATTATTTCACTTCGTGCTGACACTTGGCTGCCGGTGTAAAGCGCTGATCATTTCTCTTTTTTCTTTCATACAGCCAAACCTGTCAAGTGCCGCATGGAAGCCACCACTGAGAGTCAAATCGCCCCCGCCCCGCACTCATCCATCCATCCATTATCCATCCCGCTATATCCTAACTACAGGGTCACGGGGGTCTGCTGGAGCCAATTCAGCACTCATCCTAACCGTGAAATGTCGTGGCGGTGCGGCCCACAGCTGTTCGTTTTCCGGGAAGCTTCACTCATTCAAGGGCAGCTGCGGGGAGCTCTTTTGACTCATTGGAAATTCCTTAATTTACTCAACACTTCATGCTGCTCCGGCCAGTTGCTAAGCGATTTGAGTGGGTGAAAGACGCTATATAAGTTAAACATTTCATTAATTATTATTATTTCGGGAGTGACAGGCTGCTGTCGCTTTGTTCCTATTGACACGCCGCGAGAGTGCGAGGTCTGAAGGCAGAAAGACGTTTAACACCAGACGGCCAGCTGGCATGGAGGGATATTCCGGACACAGTTAATGAAATATACCATTTCTAAGCCCGCCTAATCCTGTGCAGGGTCGTATGGGGGGGTTACTGGAGCCAATTCCACCAAGTATGGGATGCAAGGCAGGATCAGCCGCACGCCACACACGCACCTGAACCAGTCCGCAGTCGCCAATCGTCCTTGTACTGAGGGAGGAAACCCACACGGACACGGGGAGAACAAACACACACCACGCACGGTGATCCCGGGACACAAACCCCTGGCCTTTCTTGCTGTAAGGCAGCAGCGCTAAAACTACAATTAAATATACTACACAAATAAATGAAAGTACTGAGAAATGTGACAATACATCAATAATAACAACTTGATACATGAGTATAAATAATAAAAAAATGGCACAAGATATATTTTGTGTTGCTTCTTTATGTCATTATTTCTTCATTTATTTATTTCAGTGACTCAGTGTGTCACTTTCACTCGTCAAATTTGAGAGAGTGTTGGTTTTTTGTGGTGTAGGGATTGAGGCTTTGGACTTCCAAACCTGCGTCTGTGGGTTCAAATCCCACTGCTGGCAAGTGACAAGTCACATGACCAGCCTGCGCTCCAATGGGAAAAACAAATGAAATGTAATCAATTGTATGCAAATCGCCTTGAATACAAATAATCTCGATATATATAAAATCCAACGTGTGTCTGTCCGCTTTTCACGAGAGAACTACTTAACGGATTTAGATCGGGTTTTTGTTTTTTTTCTATAATTTGCTTGAACATTCCGGTTGATGTTGTGACTTCTCTCATCGCGCTAAGTATCAGTGTTCACATGCAGGAGGGATATAATCGCGCTAATCCGAGACAGAGGCTGCGGGCCGAGGGGAGGGGGAAGCGTGACGTCAGGAGTGGGGAGCTCCTCCCTCACCCGCCAGCCTCCGTTCCAGTCGCTCTACCTCTCACCACGTGCTGGAGCGGACCTGGCCTCTGCTTAGCTAGCAATACCTGTTTGTTTATTGATTTTTTAAAAAGTTTGTCCTGTTTCTCTATACCACGACAGGTAATAAGTAATAAAAATGGGCAAATAGACAGAAAATTAGGCACTATATAATATAGACTGATAGATGACATAGAAAGTCAGTCATTTTCTAATCAGCTTAGTCCTGAACAGGGTCGCATAGGGTGCTGGAGCCTATCACAGCCAGCAAAGGGTCCCAGGCCATTACAGCGCGAACACACACACACAGACACACATACACCCCAACCTCACACACTGCGGCCAATTTAGTATTGCAGATCCACCCAGCCTGCATGTCTTTGGACTGGAGCACCCAGAGGAGCCTGCGCAGACACTGGGAGAAGATGCAAACCCGAGACACAAACCCAGCTCTCCTTACTGCAATGCCATCCATTACTTGAGAAAGGCGCTATATAGTAGATTGATATACAGAAATGGGCACTATGTAATAATCAGTTCAAAAAAGGCACTATATAATAGAGAAAGACAATATATAGTAGACAGAAAGATGACAGAGAAAGGCACTATATATGGACATAAACAGAACAAGGCACTATATAGTAGAGAAAGACACTATATAGTAGACAGATGATAGAGAAAGGCACTATATAATAGACAAATAGAAAAATGTATTATATAACAGAGAAAAACACTTTATAGTAAACACAGATGAGAGAGAAAGGCACTATATGTTAAGACTGATAAGAAAGAAAACTGCACTCTATAATAGAGAAAGACACTATGTGACAGGCAGACATTGATGATAGTGGAAGACACTATATAACAATTAGACAGATATAAGGCACTATATGACAGATAGATAGCTAGATAGATAGATAGATAGAGAAAACACTGCATAATAAACAGATACAGTAGATGACAGAGGCAGGCACGATATAACAGAAGGTACTTTTCTTGTTCCAAGGACAAGGAGAAATTGCAACTTTTACAGAAGCTTAAGAGATATAGAAATATTATAACATAGGTATTAAACAGGATGAAGCAGTTTGATTGGGTTAGACCTGTCAGGCAGTCCCGCCCAGAGCCTCTGCGATTGGCTGATACCCTTGAGCCTAATGCTGTCTGGACAGGCTCCACCCACCTGGTTTGAGGCTGTCATGTTTTTTAGTCTGCACCACCCATGCAATGACACCCTACTAAAAGAATGGTTCCTGCTTTGTGCCCAGTGCTGCCAGGACAGGCCCCACTCATCACGACTGTATCTTTGATGGAGCAAGTTTGAGAATTTGAAGTTATCTTTAAAGGTGTCATCAGTTGTTAAATGTAAGCAAAAGCATATGTACATAAATCCATACCTCATTTTCCTCTCTTTTGATCCATACCCACCACTCCCCCCACCACCACTTTGTGACCTTAGGTGTGGATGTGGCCTTGGCTAAAATGACCACAGAACTGCAGCAGCTGCTCAGCCTACAGAAGTGCTTACTGCCCATAGTGAGGCAACCAGTTATAACTGAAGGGGGCAATTACTTTTACACAGGATAACATCAAAAGAAAAGGCTAATAGAACAAATGGGGTGTCTCGCATGGGGGTGCTCCTGTTATCTGTCTCTAAGACGTGGATAAAGATCTGCTGGCGCATGTTAAGATCAAGAGGACCTGGCAGGGGTGCCTGATGTTTCACAGCCTGCATTTCCCAGAACTCCTCACCGAGTTTTTATTTTTTTTATTTAGAGTTAAAGAGTTCTGTGAAGTGCCAGCAGTTCTGTGAATAAGGGCTTTCTGGAAAGGCCCAGGAGGAGCATGGAGTTCAGCAGTGGCACCTGTCATAAGACGTTATCAGAGCTCAGAGGAATCCTGGCACTGTCGGTGTGACTGGCAAGCCTAGGGAGTGGCACCACAACCTGACAGCAGCTGCACAAAGTAGCAACTCACAGAATACCAGAAATGGCTACAAGTGACAAAAGTGACCAGACTCATTTGTGCTGTGAGGCAGGGGCACCCTGTCTGGAGCTGGGTAGTGCTAGGACTCGCACCTATGACCCTGAACTAGACAAGTTAGTTTAAAAACGGAAACACATAGGAACTTAAATCTGCTGTCCAAGTTTACGCCACCAAAGCACACAAAGGGAAGGCTTACAGAGCAAGGGACACATGACAAAGTGACACTGAAGACATTGGTGTTGTCATGTCACATGAACCGATCCGTCCCCTTTCTTTTACTGCTTAACCTATTGACAGTGCGGTAAGAAGCAGCCTTGGACAGGAGGCCCAGTGAAAAGACCACACAATTACTTTGTTCAGAAAATGGTGCTATATGATAAATCAAAGAGGGGAAATCCGAGATAATCACGGACACCACGTCTGAGGAATGAGTCAGAGACACAGAATACAAAGTGAAGTGCTTAGTCCAGAGTCGAGCCATCTCATAGTCCTGAACAGATAAGTAGATAGAGAAAGGTAATATATAACATAGATAGATAGATAGATAGATAGATAGATAGATAGATATGAAAGACACTATATAATAGATTGATAGATATAGATGAAAGGCACTATATAGTAGATAGATAGATAGATAGATAGATATGAAAGGCACTATATAATACATAGATAGATAGATAGGAAAGGCACTATATAATACATAGATAGATAGATAGATAGATAGATAGATAGATAGATA
>JANRMT010062817.1:18249871-18263077 GCA_026402145.1 Polypterus bichir lapradei | reverse complement strand
CGGGGCTAGAGGTTTGAGTGGTGGTGAGCTGGGCGGGGCTAGAGTGGTGTGAGCTGGGCGGGGCTAGAGGTTTGAGTGGCAGCAGCAGGAAAAGTGAATGATTCCTGTAAATCAGGAGGATTCGATAAGAACCAGCCCAGGATGGGACACCAATCCTTTTTGTGGTGAGTTCATGTATAGCAGGGTGTCTGAGAGGCCACACAAACTGCACAAAGGCTCAGAATTGAACCCCAGGAGGCAGAGCTGAGAGGCAGCAGTTCCACCCACTGCACTGCTTGCAAGTTTTATCTAGTGTCTCAAAAACCTTATTGTCTTATTTACTCTTCATTATTGTGTTTGTTCTGTAGAGCTCCTTGTAACTGTAGTTACTGTAAGATGTGCTATGCAAATAAAAAGATTCATAGGTGTGTTCCTGTGAAAACTGCAATACATTTAAAGCTTACAAAACACCCCACTATAAATAAAGCCAGTTAGACACACATAATGAATCCTGTGCAGCCATGAATGGGGTCTGGGCTTCTGAAAATGGACGGACACATCAATAAAGGAACATAATGAAAAAAGCGACAAGCAGTTGCTCAGTGTCTGTTATTGAGAAGAAGCCAAAACAGAATGAGGAAACGAAAACAGCAAAACGAGAAAAAAGCAAAAATAGAGCCAACGGCTTTACAAAAGACACCGTAACAGATAAAAAACAAGTCTGCTTTGATGGCTTTTATTAGAAACTCTCTTATACCCTGAACCACCACAGACACCATCATAGGGAAACAGTTTAAAGTCTCCAGACAAGCAAAGCTGCACATCTCTGGACAGGAGAGACGGAAAACACGGAAATGAGGGGCCGCAGGAGCTTTAATATAGTGCCTTTCATGTCTATGTATCTATCAGTGATTTTATAACTATCTATCTATCTATTATATAGTGCCTTTCACATAATCTATCTGTCTATCTATCTATTATAAATTGCCTTTCATATCTATCTATTAGTGATTTTATAACTATATATCTATCTATTACTGTATATAGTGCCTTTCATATCTATCTATCTAGCTATCTATCTTATCTATCACATAGTGCTTTTCCTATCTATCTATCTATCTACTATATAGTGCCTTTCATATCTATCTATCTATCTATCTATTATATAGTGCCTTATCTATCTATCTATCTATCTACTATATAGTGCCTTTCATATCTATCTATTATATAGTGCCTTTCCTATCTATCTATCTATCTATCTATTATATAGTGCCTTATCTATCTATCTATCTGTCTATCTATCTATCTACTATATAGTGCCTTTCATATCTATCTATCTATCTGTTTTATATACTGTCTTCCATATGCACCTATTTCTTTTTCTACCTATTTATTATATAGTGCCTTTTCACATGTATGTATCTCTGACAGCTGTCATTCCTCCTTCCGGCCACTATATATATTTATATATATATCTATATATATATATATATATATATACACTGTATACGTACCGTATACAGACTCTCTTTTTAATTTTACGATTCACATTACACACTGATGTCCATCACAAATCCCTCATTGCTCATTAGAATTTCCACAAGACGAGAGAGACAGCTGATGATCCTTATTATATGTTAGGCGTTTCTCACTGAGTTGGATCACAAACCATATAAACGCTCACCAATAATTATTTTATATGGCGCCTTTTCACATCCATCACATGACTACTGCGGCTCTTTTTATGTCCCACTGCAGATCACATGCCTAAGTGTAAGCTGGAGACCCCCAGGTTTAGCCATTGATTATTTCCGGTCTGTCGTTCCCACCGAAGCCCTTGCCATCTTTCCGTAACGCCATATTAAAGTAAACTTGCCGTTACTGATTAAGAGTTGGCGGTTCTGTGAGGGGTCAGCACGTTGTTCTACGGACCGCCGTCTCATCCCCCAGCCCAGAGCCATGGTGCTGGTGTCACTGGGGTCTCTGGGGTGTCCAGTCTATACCCCTGCCCCTGGGTTGTGCTCCAGCCTGACTCTCTATGCCCCCCCCCCGAACAGGATGCTGCAGTGAAATGAGATTGGATGCCCTCCTACAAAGTGCCTACCTATGAATTATTTTCCAGACTTCAGAGGTCTTTATCTGCGAGTGCTGAAGTAACACAACACATTCATTAACTAAGAGCAGGGCTGACATTCGGCCAACACTACGTCTCCCATTAGATTCCCCCAACCGGCACCTTCAAAGGCAATCAATAAGAATTAAAGCAACCAATGAACGAATGACCCGCTGGGCAGAAAGGACCACATTATGAAAAGACCCCCCCATGGACACTCTGGCCCCCCTGCAGCTCTTACTTTTAATGCTCAGTGAACTTTCCAAAATAAATCGGCCCGTGCTGTCTGAGATTTCGGCGACAAAAAGAACGAATGGGGGCAGCACAGATTTTGCCAAACAGACACTTTGGAGCAAAAGGAAATCTTCCAGTTATTTTTGGGAACGGCTTCCTGCTGTTTTTCAAGGATTCCAAGTGCTCACATCACACAGCGTCACTGGCAGATTTCAGCTGCCATCTAAAGTACTGGGAAGTCGTCGGCAAAAAAAACCAAAACCGGATGTAGAAAACAAGTCTAGACGAGAACATTCCTGCCAGCTGTGTGCCCTGTAATTATAGTGACCAGCTAGCTGTAAACACATGCCAGTCTAGAGAGACTGATATGAGGACAGGGACCCCTCAGCGCGTCCTCGCTTCTCCATATTTCACTTCATGGGATTCGTCAAAATGACCTGCTATTTATTCTTTTATTCCGTGACAAACAGCTTACTGTCTATTATTGTCACCAAACATTTAAAAAAACAAAATCCAATGTGTTTGACCCTTCCATAAATCCTATGGTGCCACTTCTTGTAGTGCAGGATGAGGGAGAGGATGCCACTGATTTGGGGCAGCCACCCACATAAAATGGCAAGCTGATGTGCAGGTTATCGTGAGTGACGAAGGCGGCCATGGGGTGGAGTGTAGCGGAGGGCCACACGGGGGAGGGCGTCGTGTTTCCTGGAGTTCAGATTTTTGTGTCGCGCCCCCTTCGTTCATTTTGGATTCTTTGATTGATGTTGATTATCTTGCGTCACTCTTTCGTTTTGGATTTGTCAATTGTGAGAAGCGGTCTGTGGCGGAAGGGCGTTATCTTAACTCCTTGAGGGCTGAATATTTTTCCAGCTTTCTGAAAAGCACACAAAGCAACGGTTTCACACACAAATCAATATTAAACATCTTTTGCTGCATGCCACGGTTGGGGTCGGCGCCCGCTTGGCGACTCTGGCAGCAGTGGGGGGGGGGGGGGCAGCTCAATGACCAACAGGAATACGCAGTGGGCCGGTTGCCTGGCTGTCTTCGTGAAACAGGGTGATGCAATCTGGTTTGTAGCTCTTGTCATCGTAAGAGGCGGTCCTCCCGGGTCAACGTTGGCATTGGCGTATCAGCTACACGGACATGTTCAGCACCACGATCAGCTGATGCTGGTCCCCTTCACTTTCGTTTTCGATCTCCAGACCACTTACATCAAAATCGGACAACTCAGAGTCCGACTCAGCGATACGATACGCAAGATGTCGTCCACGGAGGATTTTGCTTTGCACAATCGCTTTGGTCTCTTGTCAGATGTCGATGCCATTTGAGGGGTTGTTTGCTCGTTGCTATTCACGCACGCGCAGGAAATCTCGGTCAGATCAACGCAGCTAACTTTAAAGAGAGTCGAACTAAAACATAATGGCGAGTTTTGTCCCAGTTTACAACTGATTACCATCCTCTACCCCTGAATTTCGACAAAAGTCCACATCCGCCCTGAAAGAGTTCAATAAATAATCGCGACCATTGAAGTGTGGGCTCCAAATGGGCACTGTGGTATAGCGGGTCCACGCCTCAAAAAGACTGCCAGTTTTTAATAAATAAATAATGAACACGCTGGCACTGGGTGAAGGTCAGAGGGGTCTGCCATGAAGACGCCCCATCTCTGGGTGGGTACGAGGCGGTCACCTGTCTGTGCACTGCCTTGCCAGCACGTGTGGGCAGTCAGATTGCCTTATTATTGATAAATTATTATTGCGATTGCACCTGCAACAGCTCATGTAAAAGAAAGTGAAGACAAAGAAAGAAAGAAAGAGATGGGTAGAGTGGAGGTGAAAGGACGACAGGAGAAGCAGGCGGGAGAAAGAGAGCGGGAACAAGCTGGTGAACAGAGTGGAATCAGGTGGGTGGGAATAGAGCCCCAGTGAGGAGGAAGAGGAGGAGGAGGAGGAGGAGCGAGTGGCTATCGCTCAGGAGGGGGCTGGGGGGGGGGTCACTCCTGTTGAGGGTCTTTGGGAGTGGGAGCCACCATTATGCCCAGGAGGGCCTTTGAGATGGCAATGAGCGCCTGCTCTGGGTGAAGCTTGGATTGGCAGCAGTTTTGGGCACAGCTGGGCTCGGAAGGTGCCCGCAGATGCTGTGGGATTGGCAGTGATGGCCACGGTGCCAGGTGAGATGGGAGTCTGCACCTGCTGGACTGCAAGGTCCGAATAGGATAAGCCGGAGAGGCGTCAAGTTTTAAAGGAAGGCTTGCAGATTTTTTGAACGGGTTTCCTGTTTTTAACGGATTTGTTTCTATTTATCGAATTTAACCACCACAGCACATTTCATTTTATGGATTATTTATTTATTGACAGTTTGCACTTTGATTTGTTTTAATAAAAGCACTTGTACTTTTCACCCTCTGCCACGCTCATCCCAGTCACGACTAACTGACGGTGTTGGGTTCAAGAGGCTCCCAAAAACGAAGGTGAGTGTTGAATTTTTGGACAATTACAATACTTTCCCTATACTTCATATACGTAGATTGAAGAGGAAATTGCCAGCATTCCTCTTGACATGTTAACGCCGAGCAATGCAGAATTCCCACAATGGGCTGTCAGAATATGTACAGAGAAATGGACGACACCTTCACGATGTCTTCTTCAAAACATCAAATGAGTATTGAATGAATGTTGATTACCATCATTAAGTGCATATCCTGTACCATACCTTTCACCATTAAATGTATTTTGTAATGTGTTTATTCGTGCAATGAACGTCAGTTGAAAATCTCCCCTTTCCCTGCACCACCCTGTACTTGCATTAACTTTAACGAAAGCCCTGTGGGATACCTCGGGATGACGGCTAAAAAAAAAAATAATAAAATGACACAGTTGCTAACGGAGTTCCGCTTCAGACATCCATCTCTCAAAACCATAAACGGCCTGTTCTTGTCAAAACTCTTGTGATCTAATGTGAAAGATGGCGCCCCCTACATCGGGGCCAACACTCCCCGAGTATCCATCCATCCATTATCCAACCTGCTGAATCTGAACACAGGGTCATGGGGGTCTGCTGGAGCCAATCCCAGCCAACACAGGGCACAAGGCAGGAACCAATCCCGGGCAGTGTGCCAACCCACCACAGGACACACATAAACACACACTAGGGCCAATTTAGACTCGCCAATCCACCTAACCTGCATGTCTTTGGACTGTGAGAGGAAACCGGAGCGCCTGGAGGAAACCCACGCAGACATGGGGAGAACATGCAAACTCCACGCAGGGAGGACCCGGGAAACGAACCCGGGTCTCCTAACTGCGAGGCAGCAGCGCTACCACTGCGCCACTGTGCCGCCCCCTCCCCGAGTAAGCATTTAGTAAATGAAAGGATTTACACACACCATGAAATATCTGTACAGTACACCGTCGCGTGAAAATGGAAGCACAGCCTGTGGAAATTGTCACTTTTTCCACATATTTGAGCTGGAAAACATCAGATCTTTATGCAACAAATAAATCTCTGTAATCTCTGTCATATCCAGGAGGAACGCCGTTTGGGGTTCAAATGCTTGTTTTGCGTCTTTATTGTGCAGTTTTGATTTATTTGTATGTGTTACTATTTCTTTGGTTTATGATTTGCAGTATTCTTGACGTTTAATGTATCTGTATCTAACTAAGCCTGTGTTATGGTCCATGTCTTTTATGGGTGGTCCCAAATCATCGACAAATCTGGAGGGTCCCTCACAGTTCCTGGTGGTGAGTTCTTGTGCTTTTGTGTATTTAATGTGCTTTTTGACATTTCGACTATTCTTGGGATCTCATTTTGGGTCTTTTGATTGCCTTATGGTTTTGGGCAAATCTTTTGCCTTTGTGCTCTGCTGAGCGTCAAAGTAATTGAAGAACATTTTGTGTGAAGAACAAACATTTTATGTAATAAAGATTCTCTGGGGCTCTTTTCTGTGGCTAACCAGGGTTTCTGATGGGATTTCCCCCTCTAGTTTATGATTTGCAGTATTCTTGATGTTTTATGTATCTGTATCTAAGCCTGTGTTATGTTCCATGTTTTTTGTGGGTTTTCCCAAATCACCGCCAAATTTGGAGGCCCCCCACAGTACCTGTGCTTTTGTGTATTCAATGTGCTTAGTGATTTTTGACATTTCGACTATTCTTGGGATCTCGTTTTGGGTCATTTGATCGCCTTCTGGTTTTGGGCAAATATTTTGCTTTTGTGCTCCACCGAGCTTCAATGTCATTGAAGAACATTTTGTGTGAAGAACAAACACTTTATATAATAAAAATTCTCTGCGGCTCTTTTTTGTGGCTAGCCAGGGTTTTTGATGGGATTTCCCCCTCTAGTTTATGATTTGCAGTAATCTTGATGTTTTATATATCTGTATCTAAACCTGTGTTATGGTCCATGTCTTTTATGGGTGGTCCCAAATCATCGCCAAATCTGGAGGGTCCCCCACAGTTCCTGGTGGTGGAGTTGAGTTCTTGTGCTTTTGTGTATTTAATGTGCTTTTTGACATTTCGACTATTCTTGGGATCTCATTTTGGGTCTTTTGATTGCCTTATGGTTTTGGGCAAATCGTTTGACTTTGTGCTCCGCCAAGCTACAATGTGATTGAAGAACATTTTGTGTGAAGAACGAACTTTTTATGTAATAAAAATTCTCCAGGGCTCTTTTTTGTGGCTAGCCAGGGTTTTTGATGGGATTTCCCCCTCTGTTTATGATTTGCAGTATTCTTGATGTTTTATATATCTGTATCTAAGTCTGTGTTATGTTCCATGTCTATTATGGGTGGTCCCAAATCATCGCCAAATCTTGGGGGTCCCCCATAGTTCCTAGTGGTGAGCTCCTGTGCTTTTGTGTATTCAATGTGCTTAGCGATTTTTGACATTTCGACTATTCTTGGGATCTAATATTTGGTGTTTTGATCACCTTATGCCTTTGTGCTCCGCCGAGCTGCAATGTTATTGAAAAACATTTTGTGTGAAGAACAAACATTTTATGTAATAAAGATTCTCCGTGGCTCTTTTTTGTGGCTAGCCAGGGTTTTTGATGGGATTTCCCCCTCTAGTGGACATTTTTTTGAAATTGCTTTGGGGACTCCTAGTGACGAGAATCTCCTTGTCATGTCCATTGTGCCTCCTGCCTTCTCCTGGTCTTAACATACCAGCAACTTATGAAGATGTCTGGAAGGGAAACTGGGGAAGCTCAGATCTGGGCACAAAAGTGTCCACCATACTGACTTGGAAACCAAAAATGACAGAACAGAAAGAACTGACGTGTTTATTAAATGAAAGGATTTACACACACCATGAAATATCTGTGCAGTACACCGTCACGTGAACACTGAAGTGCGGCCCTTGACTGAAGATAAAGCGTGGAAGCGACAGTTGAGCACAGTCTGGGATGTTTCTAAGCGCCTGACAATTGAAAAGAGTTTCCCAGAGAAGAAAGGTAAGAGAATCCGTCCTTGGCGACTTCCCTAATAGGTCAGCTGGAGGTTTAACTGGAGCTCAGGGTCAGGGGGGCCAAACTAAATGAAGGCAAGGGGCTCGGCTAGCCGACCTTTCAGGACTGGGCAGATGCTGGCTGAGCTAATTTGGGTGTTTCACTGGCCAGCATGCGTGAAGACAATGCCGTCGGATTTTCCGCTTCCTGCCAAAGTCAGAGAACGCTGAGCGGGACCTCGTGACAGGGGAGATGAGGTCAGATTTACAAATGAGAGCAACAGCTTGTGTTCTTCTGTCAGCAATGGGATAATTTAATCAAGTAGACATTCAATGGAAGTGCAGAGCTGTGTTGGGTGGAACATAAGGATGTTACTGGGTTTGGTAGATACAAGTGTAGCAGTCCAGCTTATCTGTGTTGTTTGTGGCTGCCCTTTGTAATGTATATTAATGTATATGTGTGGGTAAAGGCCGCTGCCCATTAACAGAAGATGGAATGGCACGGCTCTGGTATCCCTGAAGCTCAAAGCCTCCACTATGGAGCTCCAAGTACCTGGAGCAGACTAAATGGACACCTGTCATTATTTAACTCTTTCTGAAAAGCACACAAAGCAACAGTTTCATACACAAATCAATATAAAACGTCTTTTGCTGTATGCCGTGGCTGGGGTTGGTGCCCGTTCGGCGACTCTGGCAGCAGTGGGGGGGGCAGCTCAATGACCAAACAGGAATATGCAGTGGGCCGGTTGCCTGGCTGTCTTCGTGAAGCAGTGTGCAATCTGGTTTGTAGCTCTTGTCATCGTAAGAGGTAGTCCTTCCGGGTGAACGTTGGCGTCGGCACATCAGCTACACGGACATGTTCAGCACCACAATCAGCTGATGCTGGTCCCCTTCACTTTCGTTTTCGACCTCCAGATCGCTGACATCAAAATCCGACAACTCAGGGTCCCGCTCAGCGATATGATATGCAAGACATCGTCCACGGACGATTTTGCTTTGCGCATTCGCTTTGGTCTCTCGTCAGATGTCGATGCCATTTGAGGGGTTGTTTGCTCTTCACTATTAACGCATGCGCAGGAAATCTCTTTGGACTGTGGGAGGAAACCCACGCAGACACGGGGAGAACATGCAAACTCCACGCAGGGAGGACCAGGGAAGCGAACCCAGACGGGTCTCCTAATTGCGAGGCAGCAGCGCTACCCACTGCGCCACCGTGCCGCCCTAGCTTGTATAAAATCATTTTTAAATGATTTTACTTTTGTTTTCCTCATAACTCATTAAAATCTTTGCTTTATGTTTTTAACTTTTACTCTCTACGTTTATATAATATATTGGTCTGGGTGTGTGGGGGGCATGTATACATTTATATATATAGTAATATAGAAAGATATTTTAAGAGTGTCCCGTATTTCTGATTTTCTAATCTGGCTACCCTACTGCCAGGTGTATGCTACACATTAGTGGCGGTTGAAGTGTAAATCACTTTGAGTAGTGAGAAAAGCGCTATATTAATGTAAACAAAATATTATTAATATTTCTATGGAAATAGGATTTCATACCTTTCACATTTTCCCCACCCTTAAATGATCGATGAAAGTCAGCAATAACTGACGCGGGGACTACAATTCCCATCAAGTCCACGACGGTGGTGTCACGTTTAACTCTTTCAGGGCTGATGTCGACTTTTGTCAAAATTCAGGGGTAGAGGATGGTAATCGGCCTTACATTTTAGTTCGACTCTCTTTGCTAGAAGGAAAGTTACCTAGCTTTGTTGATTTAACCTCGATTCCCTACGCGTGCCTGAGTAACGAAGAGCAAACAACCTCTAAAATGGCATCGACATCTAGAGAGAGACCAAAGCGAACGTGCAAAGCAAAACACTCCATGGACATTTTACATAATTTCGTTGGATAGGACTCTGACTTGTCAGACTCCGAGTTTGATACAAGTGATCTGGAGATGGACGAAACTGAGGTACCAGCATCATCTGATCGGTCCCCAGCTGATTGTAGTGCTGAACACTTTCATGTAACTGATGCGCCTACAGCAGCGTTCTCCTGGGAGGACCACCACATATTGCGTTACACTGCGACCATCACCAACTACCCACCTGCTGTGTGAAGACAGCCAGGCAGCAGGTCCACCGTGCATTCCTGCTGTCCATCGAGGCGCAGAACATGCACCAACAGCAGCCATGGCACGTAGCAACTGATGTTTTAGGTTGACTTATGTGTGAAACAATTACTTTGTGTGCTTTTCAGAAAAAATATTCAGCCCTCAAAGAATTAATGAAGGAGACGGAGCTGTGTCTGGCCACTCAGTTAGAGAAGAAGGCTCAGCACACCACCCCGTGGAGCTCCTGTGTTTTAGGGTCAGTGTGGAGGATATGATAGCACCACTGGGGCTGGCTCCTATAATAATACAGAGACCTGCAGCAATGTGTCCAGCCAGGCTCCCACTGCAGACAGACGCTCTCTACAGTCCATAGGTTTAATTATTCAACAAGCCATCGAGTTTATTAACGTAATCTATCGACAATTCCACAGTAAACCGGTAAACACAAAGACACCGACCCAGCATGGAGTTACCACAATTATGGAATCCAATCAGGCACAAAAACGAATTCTCGACTCACGGGAGCAGACAGATTGAGAGGGAGGTGGTGGAGATCGGCGTTTCCCAGCGACTCCAAAGGGAAAGGGAAGGACGATCAGTTGTCATTAAACGTGCGACTTGAAACTCTAAGGTGGTTGGGGGGGACACTAGACAGCCATCCGTAAAGTTTCTGAAAGCGGCCCACTGGCCAACAAGGTTGAGGAGCACTGGTGTCAATGACGGATGGGACAGCCAGCAGTGACAAAAAAAGGGTCAACTTTAAAAAAAAAAAACATCAGAGTTTCTTACCGTAACCCATTCCACAAACACACGTCGGCCAGTGCACTCTAAAGGCGCGAAGGGGGGCGACTACTCGTACAGAGCACCTACAGAGGGGGGCCGAAACTGAAACGGGTGAAGTAATTAGGGTACTTTTTATTTTTTTGCAAAGACCAAATAACAGGTGTGAGAGGCATGGTCTGAGAAACCCAAGGGGGGCTATGGGCCTCCTGGGGCAGCCCCCACGTTGTGTCAGATGTTACATTTTGGAAACAGGTGACAAAACAAAAAACAAAAAATAAAGAAAGAGCCGGGATTTCCTGGAATACAAGACGCGCTGTGACTCAGTCCCCTCACACCTGACGTTACGCTGAGTGGTCTGTTTTCATTCAAAGTGTTCTAAAAGTATCAATCGGCGTCGACCCAACTATAACAAGAATAATACATTTTATTTATATAGCGTCTTTCCCAAGCTCAGCTGTCTTTCTATAGAGCCCACCTATCCTGCAAATATGGATAATAAAAAAAAATGTTATGCTGACGTGCAGCTTATACAGTTGTGGCCAGAAGTTTTGAGAATGACATAAATATGAATTTTCATAAAGTCTGTTGCCTCAGTTTTTATGATGCCGTTTGCATTCCAGAATGTTCTGAAGAATGATCAGATGAATTGCAATTACTTACAAAGTCCCTCTTTATCATGAGCTTAATCCTAAAAAACCCATTTGCACTGCATGCCAATCCTGCCACCAAAGGGCCATCATCGCTTTGCACAACAAGGGCGTCCCAGGCAGGTATTGCTGCTAGTAAGATTGCACCTAAATCAACCATTTATCAGATCATTGAGAACTTCAAGGAGAGAGGTGCAATTGCTGTGAAGAAGGCTTCAGGGCGCCCAAGAAAGTCCACCAAGCGCCAGTTGATTCAGATGTGGGCACCACCAGGGCAGAGCTTGCTCAGGAATGACAGCAGGCAAGGGGGAGTGAGGCAAAGACTTATGGAGGATGGCCTGGTGGGTGTCAAGACGGGCAGCAAAGAAGCCAAGAAAAATATCTGGGACAGACTGACATTCTGGGATTGGACTGCTGAGGAATGCTGGGGTCAAGTCATCTTCTCTGATGAATCCCCTTTACGATTGTTTGAGAAGAAAAGGTGAAGAGCGCTACCATCAGTCCTGTGTCACGTCAACAGCAAAGCATCCTGAGACCATTCATGTCACGTGGGGTTGCTTCTCAGCCAAGCTAGCGGGCTCACACACAATTTGGCCTAAGAACACAGCCATGAATAAAGAATGGGACCAAAACATCCTCTGAAAGCAACTTCTAACAACCAACCAAGAACAGTTTGGTGACCAACAATGAACAAATCCGGCATGATGGAGCACAGGGCCAGAAGGTAAAAATGAGAACTAAGTGGCTCGGGGAACAAAACATCGACATTTGCGCTCCATGGCCAGGAAAATCCCCACTGAGAACTTGTGGTCAATCCTCAAGAGGCGGGTGGGCAAACAAAAACCCACCAATTCTGACAAACTCCAAGCACTGAGTATGCAAGAATGTGCTGCCATCAGTCAGGATTTGGCCCAGAAGTTGAATTGCCAGCATGCCAGGGTGAATTGCAGAGGTCTTGAAAAATAAAGAAGGGCGAACACTGCAGATGTGGACTCTTTGTATAAACTTCATGCCATTGTCAATAAAAGCTTTTGTAACTTATGAAATGCTTGTAATTCTACTTCAGTATACCAGAGAAACATCTGACAAAAAGAACTAAAAACACTGAAGCAGCACATTTTGTGAAAACCAACACTTGGGTCATTCTCAGAACTTTTGGCCATGACTGTAGACTGCAACTGACTGTCAAAGCTGACCACCAAACCCCTCTTTACTTTGATTTTGTACTTCCTAATCATCACACCTCAGCATGCGCTCACTGGCAGCATCACATCCTCCATACTGACCCTCAACACTGGCACTCCACAGGGCACCATGCCGGGTCCTCTCCTATATTCCTGCTTGACCCGTGACCGTGCGGCCAGACACAGCAGCTCCACCTACATTAATTAAACATGCTGATGACACCACCCTCGGGGGGCCTGATCAGCACCAACGACGGCACGGCTTACAGAGAAGAAGACTGCCTGCTGACTTAAAATAGACCAATAGCCCCTCATATGGTGTCTTACATACAAGAAGCTTCCTGCAAACCAAGCTAAATAAAATCACAGGCACCTCTCTGATGGGTCGATTCCCTCTCTGCGGCGGTACCTGCCAGGATCGGCTCCACATCCCTTTATAATACCAGAGCATCAAGCTGTGTGAAGCTATGTGCGTACAAAAGACTACTAAGAATCACAAATACAGTCCGGTCCATAAGTATTTAGACTGTGACACAACTTTCAGAATTGTGCCAGAAATCGTTACAAGACTGAAGAGTAGGCTTTCAGCTTTAATTCAGAAGGTTTAACAGAAATATCTCATGAGCCATTTAGGAATGACGGCCATAGATAGACAGACAGACAGATAGATAGATAGATAGACACCATATGATAGATAGATAGATAGATAGATA
>JANRMT010062817.1:18223583-18237411 GCA_026402145.1 Polypterus bichir lapradei | reverse complement strand
CTCATATAGTAACTTTTACCTATCTATGATATAGTGCCTTTCATATCTATCTATCTATCTATTAATTGTGTCAGGCACTATATAATGTACCTCATATATTGCCTTTTTATCTATCTATCTATCTTTTATAATGTGCCTTTCACACTTAATACGCCTCATATAATAACTTTTACCTATGATATAGTGCCTTTCATATCTATCTATCTATTACATAATGCCTTAGACATCTTATCCACCTTATATATAGTAATTCCCATAAGGCATCATATCTGTTAATTAAGGTATTTCACATCTTATCTACCATATAGTGCCTTTTTATGTATTTATTATATAGCTCCTTTCACATCTTATCTACTTATGCCCTTTTATGTATCTATCCATCTGTCTATTTTATACTGTAGTACCCATTATCTATCTATGTATTATAAAGTGCCTTTCATATCTATCTATCTATCTATTATATAGTGCTTTTCACACTTAATACACCTCATATACTGCCTTTTACTTATCTATGATATAGTGCCTGACACAATTAATGTACCTCATATATTGCCTTTTTATCTATCTATCTATCATATAGTGCCTTTCACACTTAATCTACCTTATATAGTGCCTTTTATCTACCTATCTATCTATCTATTATAAGGTGCCTTTCATATCTATCCATCTTTTATATAGTGCCTTTCACACTTAATACACCTCATATAGTAACTTTTACCTATCTATAATATAGTGCCTTTCATATCTATCTATCTATTACATAGTGCCTTAGACATCTTATCTACCTTATATAGTGCCTTTTTATCTATTTATTATATACTGTAGCTCCTTTCACATCTTATCTACTTATGCCCTTTTATGTATCTATCCATCTGTCTGTTCTATAATACCCATTATCTATCTATTATATAGTGCCTTTCTTTCTATCTATCTATCTATCTATTATATACTACCTTACACAATTAATGTACCTCATATAGTGCATTTTTCTCTATCTATCTATCTATCTATCTATCTATCTTATACATATTTATCTGTTTTACACTTTAACTTCCTTATATAGTGCCTTTCCTATCAGTCTCTCTCTATTTCAATTTTATATAATAGTGCTTTTCACATCTGTCTTCCTCTTTCAGTCGTATTCTGGATGTCGCTTTGTAAATCGCCTTGTGACGGCTCAGCTCATCTCATCTCAATGTCCGCAATGCGTCCCCTGGCGAGGGTCATAGCTTATTTATGCTGGTGAGGCCAGTCCAGTCCTTCCTTTCCCTTGTCATTGTGTCCACTTCCTCATGGAGAATTCCTAGTTCACTTTAGAGAGCTAATCCATAACCCAGTGTGCTGTCTACAGGGTCCCTTGGTGGCCCCCATGCCTGCTACTGAGGGCCCATGAAGATGTCCTCTGGTGACGGACTGCGAGCTTTGCCCAGTTATCCCTGACCTGATTTGTTTGTGCAGTCGCTTCATATCCAAAGCCCATCAGCACAGGTGAGGGCGGGGGGCACGGAGTTAGACCTGCAGGATGTGGACTGACTGATGGACGCCCGGCCCAGACCTAATTCACTGTCATTTATGTTGGTCACTATGGAGCAGGTTTATTGGGTGCTTCCTGTCACGTGTGCAGGGTGCAGCGACCCTCGGCTAATCAACATGTAACACGTCACATCCCACCAGCTCCATCTGACCCTGAGCTGGGTAAGCAGATTACCAAAGAGATGAATAGATGGATCCACCTTGTCATCAGGTGTCACTTTTTACTGCTGTCCAGTGTAACCTGCTGGCTGGTAAAGGCTCTCTTATAAATGAACTGATTAAAATGGTGACTCACAGAGTGACTGGATGGGCCTGCAGACTAGAAAGGTCATCCCCAGCATCCATCCATCCATCTATTGATTTTTAAACCCATGTGTCCCAGCCAAGGTCACAGAAGGCAACAGTCTGTGTATTGAGCACAATGACGGATCAAACACTGGTCAATGTGCCCCATTTAGTGATCACACGCCATTAGCTCATGCTGAGTGGCCTTCCTGTGCACTTGGCCTCCTCTCACAAGGAGAATGAAAAAGAATCAACAGCTCAGAAAAGCAAAACTACAGTCGCTGAGCAAATGGTTGGGACCACCGCCTGCCTGTGCACCTGCTTATCCATGCAACAGCCAATCACCTGGCTGCAGCACAATATGTAAAATCATGCAGATGCAAGTCAGGAGCTTCAGTTAATGTTCACATCCAACACCATGGACTGTAGTGTGATTGCTGGTGCGCCAGACTGGCTGGTTTGAGTGTTTCTGTAACTGCTGAGATTTTCACACGCGTGAAGCTCAAAACATCCGGTGAGTGGCAGTTCTGTGGATGGATACCATTTGTTGATGACAGAGGACAGCGGCCAGACTGGTTCAAGCTGCCAGAGAGTCTACGATAACTCAAATGACCACTCTGTACAACTGTGGAGGGCTGAAGGGCGTCTCAGAATGTATGACACATCGAACCTCGAGGTGGGTGGGCTTCAACAGCAGGAGACCACGTCAGGATCCACTCCTGTCAGCCACAAACACAATGCTGAGGCTGCATTGGGCACAGAATCACCAAAACTGGACGTTTGACGTAACCTGGGCCGATGAATTGTGTTACCGTGGAAGAAAGAAAGTGTTTGGTGGAAATAGAAATAAAAGATCCTTTGAACACAGAACTTGTGTGGAGTCCAATTGTGTCTGGGGTTTGGGGTGCAGAAGACCCCCTGGAGGCTAAATATAGGATATATATATATATATGTGTATGTATAGTAAAAGAGACAACTAAGGAGGTGCTAAGTGACTTGGGGTGAGGGAGACGTTGAGAACAGTTAAGAGAGAAGTGCTGCTCACATTAAACATGCTGAACTCAAACAAATCACCAGGAGCAGATGATATTTAGCTTTGAGTTCTTAAGGAGGTTAGCGAGTACAGATATAAACCCCTGCGGTGAGCTGGCGCCCTGCCCAGGGTTTGTTTCCTGCCTTGCGCCCTGTGTTAGCTAGGATTGGCTCCAGCAGACCCCCGTGACCCTGTAGTTAGGATATAGCAGGTTGGATAATGAATGGATGGATATAAACCCTTCATACGTATTTTATGGAAGATACTCTGACGGGAAAGCGCCCCCCCACATGGCCGTGATATCTGTGCCAATGAGTAGCTCTGATCTCTCACTCAAAAACGTCAAACGTTACTCCTTAACAGTCTGTAGATGATGATGTCTGCTGAACAAACGAGTATCACTTGCTAAGCGGAGGCAACACGTGAGACGTAGAGAGACTTGAATGGAGGCTGGCGCGTGAGTGAGTGAGTTAGGAGGAGGGCCCCGCCCGGCTCCCTACTCCTGAGGTCCCGCCTCCCACTCCCCTCGGTCCGCAGCCTCTCTCTCTCTCCCGGATTCGCGTGAATAAATCACTGCTGCAAGCGAACTGTGATACTTAGTGCGATGAGAGAAGTTGTAAAATCAACTGGAATGTTCAAGAAGATTATAGTAAAAAACCCGATCTAAATCCTTTAAGTAGTTCTCTCGTGAAAAGCGGACAGACATACAGACAGACGTTGGATTTTATATATATAGAGATGTATATATATATATATATATATGTATTGTAGCGGATGGCCGGCAGCTCATCCCGACCGGGACGCCGCTGAGATGGAAGGATGGGAGACGGTAGCTTTTCCAGGACACTGCCTCCCCCAAAATACTAGACGGCAGCTCCCCTGGAGTGTAGCGGTGCCCCGGATTCCCACAGGGCATCCTGGGACTTGGAGTGTGGATTCTCAGCCCTGTTGGGTACCGTGGGTGCCGCCAGGAGGAGCTGTGACAGGACGGGAGAAGCCATACCTCATAAATAGCCCGGAGAAGTCATGAGGACTGGAGCCCTAAAGTACTTCCAGGCTGAAGATAAAGCCAGGTCTCCATCTGACCCGGAAGTGCGAGCAAGTCACGTGGGCAGAAGGACAGAAGCACTTCCGGGTCAAGGACTATTTAAAAGACTGCTGAAGACCCAGCAAGTGAGCCGGAGTCGGGAGGTAGTAGGAAAGAGCTTGCTGGGAGGTGTGGAGGAGAAAGTAGGAATTAATATTACTTTATTATTGTGTTTATTGTGGCTGTGGTGCTTTGGAGGCAGAAGAAGAAAAGATTAAAAGCCTTCTTAGTGCTTTAAACTCGTGTCCTGGAAAAGGTTGGCAATAGTGCCACCAATATATATATATATATATATATATATATATATATATATATACATATACACACACACTATATACATTATAGTATATATATATATATATAGTTTTACTGCTGCGGTGGGCTGGCGCCCTGCCCGGGGTTTGTTTCCTGCCTTGTGCCCTGTGTTGGCTGGGATTGGCTCCAGCAGACCCCCCGTGACCCTGTAGTTAGGATATAGCAGGTTGGACAATGGATGGATGGATGGGTAGTTTTACTGTCAAATAAATGCAAAGAGTATGCGACACGTGTTTCGCCCTTATTTAGGCTCATCAGGCGTACACACTCCACTGCATCCCCTTGCGGGGATCGAACCTCGGACATCAGCGTCAGAGGCGAAGCCCCTTTATGCTGCGCCACGGCGTGTAGTTTGTTTATTTGACAGCCTATATATATACTAGGGGGTCCCCCCCCCCCCCCCAGCCTGAGCTATGCGCCAGCCCCTTTGCGTCTCTGCAACTTGCGTTGTGAAGAGGGGGGCTGAACGCACCCCAAGGAGACGCAGTCGCTCCTCAGAAACCCCCTCTTAAACAGTGATACAATGGGAAACAAATGCAATTTTTCTTTTTTTACCTCCTCTTTGCTCGATCAGCTGCTGGATTGCCTGCTGCCGCTCCCGTGCCGTGTGATCTGCACCTTAACATTTAAAAGCCTGTACAGCAGCTGTCTTTGTCATCTACTCTTTGTCTTTTATTTCCGGCCCTAGGTGTGGTTAAATCTCTTGGCACAAAGTCTCGTCTCACGGGACGTGAATTCTTGATATTTTTTTAGTTTATAATTTAAAAACGGAATAAGAATATGAAAATCTAACAATATCACATTAAAGTTTGATAAATTCTGAAAAGAATGATACCAAACATATATATGTAGGTTTTAAACTAAGCCCGATTTAAAGGGTGACAAAAAACATGACATAAAATCGTTGCACAAAATCGTTGCACTTTTAGGTTTAGGATTTTATAAATATAGAGTAGATAAAGATATAGATATAGTGACCGAAAGATACAAGCGGCCGAAATTAGTTTTCTCCGCAGGGTGGCTGGACTTTCCCTTGGAGATAGGGTGAGGAGTTCAGTTATCCGGGAGAGACTCGGAGTAGAGTCGCTGCTCCTCCGCATTGACAGGAGTCAGTTGAGGTGGTTCGGGCATCTGGTTAGGATGCCCCCTGGACGCCTCCCTGGGGGGGGGGGGTGTTCTGGGCATGTCCCACTGGGAGAAGGCCACGGGGCAGAACCAGGACACACTGAAGGGATTATATCTCCCGGCTGGCCTGGGAACGCCTCGGGGTCCTCCTAGAGGAGCTGGAGGAGGTGGCCGGGGAGAGGGACGTGTGGGCTTCCCTGCTTAGGCTGCTGCCCCCGCCACCCGACTTTGGGTAAGCGGTGGACAATGGATGGATGGATGGATGTAGGAAGTAAAAATGTGAGGTTGGAATACACAATGGAAGGTCGGAAAATCGAGAGCACACCTTATGAGAAGGACGTAGAAGTCATAGTGGACTCGACATTATCAACTGCCAGACAGAAGGCTAACAGACTGTCAGGTTATATAGCGCCTTGATGCGTGGAGTACAAGTCCAAACTTTATAACACACTGGTGAGGCCTCATCTGGAGTCCTGTGTGCAGTTCTGGTCTCAAAGCTATAAAAAGGACATAGCAGCACTAGAGAAGGTCCAGAGAAGAGCGACTGGGCTGATTCCAGGGCTACAGGGGACGAGTTATAGGAAAGATTAAAAGAGCTGAGCCTTTACAGTTCAGTTCATTTCTCTCATTTCTCCCACAGAACAGCCAGCCGTTGACGGGTTTTCAAATGCGTCCGCTTACAGCCCAAGCTGATGATGAATCACTAAATACTTCACGCCTCAACTCGTTGTTTTCTGCGTTTGACAGTACCAGGCTGGCGTCGGGCACTGTGTATTGAGTCCTGCCATGGTGATTTGGGCCGCCACACTCATACGAGGGCCTAGCAATCACGAGATGGCCATAACGTTATTTCAGTTCAATTTAGCAAAGTGCTCCGATGACAGAGTATCAGTGGGCCGCTGGACAGCGAGACCCTGTGCTGCAATGGCTGGCAGACTACAGTGTGAAATGGAAATGCACATTGATTTGTCTCCGGCTTGTTGGCCATCTATTGATTTTTTTCTGTCCATATATCTGAGGAAATATGAACTACGTGGGCTATGAGGTGCCACGGCAAAAACCTGTGCTGCCGGAGTTGGGAGCCATAAATTGCAGGTGGGTGGAAACTGCAGCCTTCAGTCCTCTGTGCTCTATTTGATCAGGGACCACTAAGCTAATACATCACATTTATTTATTTGTATGTTTTACAACGGGGAAAATCAGCGTGAGAGTTATAGTCCACACACGTTTGTTCAAACCTTTTGTGGAAATTAGCGCCCATTGCTGTCACTTTATGGGTTTAAAAGACAGGGAATGAACCATCCATGTGGACCCTGCGTTTTCTCTCCATGTCTGACTGTTTTTTTTTTTTTTCCTCCTGCCACACCATAACAAACGATGGCAGGTCCTTTAAAGAAATGGGGGCACCGGGTCGTCTCATCTGCCTCATGAGGTGCCCATGCGCAGAACGACAAACGCGTTCAGGGCAGAGAAAGGCGTACCACAAGGCACCTTCTTATTTAAACCATGTGCCAAGATTATCCTTTCAAATGGTGGTCTACCAACCGGGTTCTGTTTGGACGCCTGAACAAGGGGGGGAACCCCCCCCCCATCCCTGCAACCCTAATCTCTGAATGAATTGTATAGAATCTGGACATTTGAAACTCCAAAAATAGACCCCACTTGACTCAAAACTCCAGGGGGAGAAGCCCCCCCCAACACCAAATGCACTCTCTAATCGTCGAATCGTTTAAAATTCTGGACATTTAGAAGTCCAAAAACAGACGCCACCTGCTCTCTGATTGAATCGTATTAAATCTCGATGCGCGAAACTCCAAAAGAGAAGCTCCTCGCCAATCCCTATTCCTAATCAAATCATATCAAATTCTGAATGCTCGAAACTCCAAAGAAGACCCCCGGCTCGCTCTCTGATTGAATCGTATTAAATCTCGATGCTCGAAACTCCAAAGGAGAAGCTCCCTGCCAAGCCAATCCCCACTTTCTAATCGAATCGTATACAATTTTGAACGTTCAAAACTCTAAAGGAGACCCCCGCTTGCTCTCCTATCGAATCGTATTAAATGACGATGCTCGACACTCCAGGGGGAAGCCTCCCAAAGTCAAGCCCGGCCAATGAATCGTATAAAACTCTGGACATTTGAAACTCAGATCCCACCCGCTCTCCGACTGAATCGTATTAAATCTCAATGCTCGACAATCCAAAGGAGAAGCTCCCCCCTCCAAGCCAATCCCCACTTTGTACTCGAATCGTATAAAATTCTGAACGTTCGAAACTCCAAAGGAGACCCCACTCTCCAATTGAATCATATAAAATCAGGATGCTTGAAACTCCAAGGGGGAAATCCGTCCTCCAATCCAATCTCAGTTCACCTGGATGCTCAACACAATACGAGGGGGCACCCCCTCCGCCCTCACCCTACTCTCCAATCCAATAGTATTAAATCTGGACCCTCGAAACTCCACGGAAGTCACGTAAGCCCTCTCACGATTTGAGAAAAATGCTATGGAAACCCTTACATTATATATAATCAGGGAAACACACCCCAAGACTGGCAGAAATCACAATTTGTTGCCATTCCCAAAAGAACAAACTCGAAGAATTGCAACCCATGCAGGATAAATTGTTTAATGAGTCCTGTGCAGAAAATATTTTTTTAAATTCTATACAAAAAAAAAATAAAATAAAATAAAGAATAAATGTGAGGAACTTGTAAGGGATACACCATTGAGATTGAGGAAAGGTTTGGGAACCCGAAAAGTACGTGTGAGCCTTACAGCTTTGAAATTTAGAATGAATTTCACATACGCAGGTAAAGCTGACTGACTACACTCGATGAATACATTTTAAGATTTAAATCACTTATGGAGAAATCACTCAAATGTCTCCTGAAACAGGAATTCTCAACCCCACTGTTTACTGATAAAATTACACAAATACCACCCAACCGCCGGCCGTGTATTTGTGGGATCAACACACAACGTCTTATTTCCGGTTCACTTCTCATTCATGCCAGCACTCCTCCAAAGTTGTATTTTCAGGCCTCTCTTCTGAACCCTTTATTTTCACCTCACAGGATAACAATGTCCATTCCTCCATGCATTTTCTAAACCCGCTTATAATCAAATTTGCCGATGACACTACAGTCATAGATCTGATCACGGGATTGGGGGCAATGAGTCACTCTGAGGAAGGAAGGTGGGAGGCCTACTGGTGGCTGTGGTTACGGCTCATCTTCTGGTCACTTCCACCTTAATAAAAGGGTAAGTGTCTATGTGTCTGTCTGTATGTCCGTCCGGTTGCTGTGTCTCTGTCATAACAAAAGATGGAGCATCACAAACATTTTTAATAGTAGAATGCCATGCCATTTGTCATTGTAACAGATGACACATCAGAAACTCGAATCCGATACCAAGTGGCATATAACAGAGACGTATGCATTGACTTTCATCAGAAACATGAATCCGATACCAAGTGGCATATACCAGAAACGTATGCATTGACTTTGTCGTTCTAATGGATGACACATCAGAAACACGAATCCGATACCAGGTGGCATATAACAGAGACATATGCATTGACTTTCATCAGAAACACAAATCCGATACTATGTGGCATGTAACAGAGACGTATGCATTGACTTTCATCAGAAACACGAATCCGATACTAGGTGGCATATAACAGAGACGTATGCATTGACTTTCATCAGAAACACAAATCCGATACTAGGTGGCATATAACAGAGACATATGCATTGACTTTCATCAGAAACACAAATCCGATACTAGGTGGCATATAACAGAGACGTATGCATTGACTTTCATCAGAAACATGAATCCGATACCAAGTGGCATATACCAGAAACGTATGCATTGACTTTGTCGTTCTAATGGATGACACATCAGAAACACGAATCCGATACCAGGTGGCATATAACAGAGACATATGCATTGACTTTCATCAGAAACACGAATCCGATACTAGGTGGCATATAACAGAGACATATGCATTGACTTTCATCAGAAACACGAATCTGATACTAGGTGGCATATAACAGAGACATATGCATTGACTTTCATCAGAAACACAAATCCGATACCAAGTGGCATATAACAGAGACGTATGCATTGACTTTCATCAGAAACATGAATCCGATACCAAGTGGCATATACCAGAAACGTATGCATTGACTTTGTCGTTCTAATGGATGACACATCAGAAACACGAATCCGATACCAGGTGGCATATAACAGAGACATATGCATTGACTTTCATCAGAAACACGAATCAGATACCAGGTGGCATATAACAGAGACATATGCATTGACTTTCATCAGAAACACAAATCCGATACCAGATGGCATATAACAGAGACGTATGCATTAACTTTGTCGTTCTAATGGATGACACATCAGAAACAAGAACACCTGAACACCAGCAAGACCAAGGAACTGGTGGTGGATTTTAGGAGGCCCAGGCCCCTCATAGACCCCGTGATCATCAGAGGTGACTATGTGCAGAGGGTACAGACCTATAAATACCTAGGCATGCAGCTGGATGATAAATTGGACTGGACTGCCAATACTGATGCTCTATGCAAGAGAGGATGGAGCCAACTATACTTCCTTAGAAGGCTGGCGTCCTTCAACATCTGCAATAAGATGCTACAGATGTTCTATCAGACGTTTGTGGCGAGCACCCTCTTCTACGCAGTGGTGTGCTGGGGAGGCAGCATAAAGAAGAAGGACGCCTCACGCCTGAACAACCTGGTGAGGAAGACAGGCTCTATTGTAGGCACGGAGCTGGACAGTTTGACATCCATGGCAGTGCGACGGGCGCTGAGCAGGCTCCTGTCAATCATGGAGAATCCACTGCATCCACTAAACAGGATCATCTCCAGACAGAGGAGCAGCTTCAGCGTCAGACTGCTGTCACCGTCCTGCTCCACTGACAGACTGAGGAGATCATTCCTCCACCACACTATGCGACTCTTCAATTCCACCCGGGGGGGGTAAACGTTAACATTATACAAAGTTATTGTCTGTTTTTACATGCATTTTTATTACTATTTAATTTAATATTGTTTTTTGTATCAGTATGCTGCTGCTGGATTATGTGAATTTCCCCTTGGGATTGATAAAGTATCTATCTATCGATCTATCTATTGACTTTGTCATTCTAACGGATGACACATCAGAAACATGAATCCAATACCAAGTGGCATATAACAGAGATGTATGCATTGACTTTGTCGTTCCAACAGATGGTGCATCACAAACATTATCCCTCCAGACCGAATGGGGCTGGTGGTCATTTAATGTTTCTTGCATTTCCGAATAATCACACCAACAGTTGTCACCTTCTCGCCCAGCTTCTTGCTGGTGGTCTTGTAGCCCATTCCAGCCTTGTGCAGGTCTTGTCCCTGACGTCCTTTGTTGCCCATAGTGGTGGAGAGGCTGGAATGGAAGAAACTGATTCTGTGGGCAGGTGTGCTTTATACTCATAACGAGTTGATCGATTGATGGTAATCTGTGTGCCATGTGGGCACACCGCCAGTCTGTGGGAGCCAGGATTCTGGCTGGGTTGTAAGAGATCAAATACTTAATTTCACTCAATGACAAGCAAACCAATTTATAACTTTTATGTAATGTTTCTTTTCTCGATTTTTGGTTGCTATTCTGTCTCTCTCCATTAAAACTAAACTACTATAAAGGTTAGTGACGGTTCATTTCTTTGCAAACATACAAATTCAGAAGGGGATCAAATACTTATTTCCCCCACTGTATGTCCCATGATTTCTTTTTAAGAATTTCTTATCTGGCTTTCATTTCTTATTACGTAAAGCACGTTGGTCGCCTTCTACTTGTTTTAAATGTGCTATAAAAATTAGACAAATTAAATTGAAGTGCCAGAGCTGAAGGGGTCCGAGTAATTCTATTTCAGTCTTTGATTCTGAATACATTTACAAACCTTTCTGAAAACATCAGGGGCTATTGACGTGCAGATCGAGGGGCCTAAACGGCAGATGTATCCATTTCAAAGGAAGTCTGCAACACAATGAGGTGTGCAGAAGGCGAAGGGGTCTCAATACGTTCTGAAGCCACTGCAATCTGCACCTCTTTGGGATGCGGGTAGAAAGCCGGCGAACCTGCCGAAGAAGTCACATTAACCGAGGAGCAGGAAGGGGCGAGGGGGTCCCGGTGAGGGTAACTCACTCGGTCGACAGCAATGAGGAAGCCAATCAGGCCGTCATTTTATCGGAGTTTCTAGCCACATTTTTATTGCTTCAGTCTTGTCGACAGCGTCATAGGCTACTTGAAGCCTGCTTTAATCTAGAAATGTAAGACAAAGCCACATCACAGGTTTGTGGTAAAAGTGAGGAAAACAAAGATGTGGCCTGAAATTCAAAACACACAAACACACACAGAGTTTTCAAAACCACAGGCCCGTTGAAGTAGGTGTGCAGAAGAAGGTCATGCAGACGTAAAAACACGTGAGCTGAGAGCTCCCTCCATGCCAGCCTAACGTGCAGCAAGGCCCGTGTGCCACCACATCGGCTGCTCTGCACGTATCACGTGTGCCGCCCCTACCCACACTCACAGGGTGACTCAAACGGCCCTATTTAGGAAACCCCCTAGTGCTCAGCTGTCATGTGTAGCCTTTGGGACATCCCCCCAGAGCCACACCACCTTCTTCTTCCATTACAGTGCATGGGTGTGGCACAAGCTGAGCACCCGACTGTCACTCACAGGCTGGCAGCTGAGAGGATTCTTAAAAAAACAGAAGAAACACGTGGTGAGGATAGGGGGTCTGAGTACTGACCACATTTAGGCCACGCGGCTCCTCGTCTTTATATCATCTGTCTTACAGCGTTCTTTGATGTTTCTGGTTTTGCCCAGTTTTGTTTCTAGTGTGAGGTGGACTCGGTAAAGCCCCCAAAAGCCCAAATACTAGAAAAACGCCTAAAAAAGACCCAACGTGTGGAATCACCTCAGAGTGGTGATGTGGTGGTGTTGAGTATTGTCACCCTGACCCCTTTGAGAGATGAGTGCTGATTCTGTCATCACTTCACTAAATTTATAGTAAATTATTTATTTATTATAAATTTGATTCATTAGACCGTTAGAACAATCTGGATGAGCAGAGGCCATTTGGCCCAACAAAGCTCACCAGTCCTGTCCACTTCATTCTGCTAAAAAAACAACAAGTCGAGTTTTGAAGACCCCTGCGATCCTACTGTCCACCACACTACTTGGTCACTTATTCCAAGTGTCTGTGGCAGATACTGTATCACACGTCTATGATCTGCTTCTCACAGGTGAGATGGCGTGGTGAATGTCTGCCAACTGGCCAATCAGCCACAAGCGTTACCTGGTAAGCAACCACCCAAATATATCAGATGGCGATCAGACCTATGCATATATATGTATATTTCCTGGCTGCATCCTGAGCTGTCATTCCTATACCAAGCCACTATATATATATAGTGGCGGCGGCACGGTGGCGCAGTGGTAGCGCTGCTGCCTCGCAGTTAGGAGACCCGGGTTCACTTCCCGGGTCCTCCCTGCGTGGAGTTTGCATGTTCTCCCCGTGTCTGCGTGGGTTTCCTCCGGGCGCTCTGGTTTCCTCCCACAGTCCAAAGACATGCTGGTTAGGTGGATTGGCGATTCTAAATTGTGCTTGGTGTGTGTGTCCTGCGGTGGGTTGGCACCCTGCCCAGGATTGGTTCCTGCCTTGTGCCCTGTGTTGGCTGGGATTGGCTCCAGCAGACCCCCGTGACCCTGTGTTTGGATTCAGCGGGTTGGTTAATGGATGGATGGATGGATATATAGTGGCAGATTGCCAGGACCCATGCCCGGCTGGGACACCCCTTCAACACTGGATCCGTGGGAGCAGTCATGGGATGCACTCTACGTCCCCCGGAATACTTGGTGGCAGCCCCCCTGGATTGCATCTGAGCTCATAGCATGGAACACCGGAGCTCATCCGCTGGGCTCCGTGGCCACCACCAGGGGGAGCTGCAAGGCTACCTGAGCCCGTATGGGCGGCAAAGGCAGCCACACCTGGAAGTGCAGCCTAATTGAGGTTAATTACCAACTGAAGCACTTCCGGGTGGAGTATAAATGGGAGCCTGCAGCCACTACTCAGGGCGCCAGAGTTGGAGGAGGATGAGGACAAAGCTGCCCTGGGAGGAGTGGAGGAAAGAAGAGTGAGATTTGGGGTGTGATTTACTTTGGGGTATTTTTGGGACTGTGTTAGGGCCAGTGGGACACTGGGAAGAAAAAATAAATATTTTGTGTTTATTTTACCCGTGCCTCTGGTGTCAGTCTGTGTCGGGTCGGTGCCAATATAGCGCCTTTACCACTATATGTATATATATATATACACACACACACACACACACACACACACACACACACACACACATACATATATATATATATATATATAT
>JANRMT010062817.1:18151789-18189519 GCA_026402145.1 Polypterus bichir lapradei | reverse complement strand
ATATAGTGCCTTTCATATCTATCTATCTATTATATAGTGCCTTTCACTTCTATCTATCTAATATAGCACCTTTCCTTTATCCATCTATTATATAGTGCCATTCTTATATATCTATCTATCTAATTTATATATATATCTATCCATTCAATATAGTGCCTTTCCTTTACCTATCCCTTTATCTATCTATCTATTATATAGTGCCATTCTTATATATCTATCTGTTTATTATATAGTGTCATTCTTATCTATCTATCTATCTATTATATAGCGCCTTTCCTTTATCTATTTGTACATTTCCCCTTGGGATTAATAAAGTATCTATCTATCTATCTATCTTATATAGTGCCATTCTTATCTATCTATCTATCAAATATAGTGCCTTTCCTTTATCTATTTGTAAATTTCCCCTTGGGATTAATAAAGTATCTATCTATCTATCTATTATATAGTGCCATTCTTATCTATCTATCTATCTGTCGATTATATAGTGCCATTCTTATCTATCTATCTGTCTATTATATAGTGCCATTCTTATCTATCTATTATATAGTGCCATTCGTATCTATCTATCTATCTATCTATCTATCAAATATAGCGCCTTTCCTTTATCTATTTGTAAATTTCCCCTTTGGATTAATAAAGTATCTATCTATCTGTCTATTATATAGTGCCTTATCTATCTATCTATCTATCTATCTATTATATAGTGCCATTCTTATCTATCTATTATATAGTGCCATTCGTATCTATCTATTATATAGTGCCATTCTTATCTATCTATCTATCTATCTATCAAATATAGTGCCTTTTCTTTATCTATTTGTAAATTTCCCCTTGGGATTAATAAAGTATCTATCTATCTATTATATAGTGCCTTATCTGTCTATCTATCTATCTATTATATAGTGCCATTCTTATCTATCTATCTATCTATTATATAGTGCCTTTCCTTTATCCATCCATCCATCAATGCTGATATTCTTCCCTCCTGACAGTTGACCCCTCAAACGTAGGAACATTCAGCAGAATCCTGACAGGACTCCTTTTCTTTTTCCCTGCTTCAACTTTTTCTTCTTCCATCTATAATGGATAAGGCACTCAGCTGTTCTACTAATAATGTTAATACAAGAAGATGCTGGTAAAAGCCCTCTAAAGTATTTTAAATATTTTCCCGGCCATCCGCGATGGAATATTCACTAATTATAATTGCCTGTTTAAAACATTTTCCTACTACAAGGCCAAGTGAAAGGTTCCATTTGCAGCTTTGTACTTTTCTGTTTTGTAAAGAATGAGAACAAAGAAATTCGTTTCAAGCAGGCATTTTTCCTCCCACCCCGGGTGTTTGGTGCTGTCTACTTTGGGCTTCTCGTCACCATCCATCCATCCATCCTTCCATTTTCAAACTCGATTATCCTGAGCAGGGTCGCGAGGAAGCTGAAGTTTTACCCAGCAAACAGTGGGCGCAAGGCAGAAACAATCCCCGGATATGGTGCCAGTCCATCACAGGGCAATCAGCCACACACACACCAGGGCCAGGTTAGCAGTGCCAGTTCACCTAAGCTGTGGACTGTAGGATGAAACCCATACAGACACATGGAGAAAATCCACGCAGGGAGCACCTGGGACTTGAACCCACCATTTAGCTTAACCACCGGACTAACATATTTTGCCCTGCAGATGTCACAAGGCCCTTAGATGGACTAGCAGCCCTGCCAGGGTTGGTTCCTGCCCTGCACCAGCTTTTGCCAGGACATATGCTAATCCTTTGTGATCCTGTAGAGGATTAAGTTGGGCTGAGAGTGTTATGTTATATGATATTGCATGATACTGATGGTGGAAGGGACCTTCCTCTGCTAAGAACACCACGGCCTGTCTGGAGAAACTGAAGGTGGAGGTATTGCCACATATTCACCTGATTTGGAATCTTTTTGGACCGCTAAAAAAAAAAAAAAAACATCTGGGTGGTGGTCGATTCGAGACAGATGACGACGTGAGGAAAGCACGAGTGGTGGCGAGGACAGGCCAAAACCATTGATTCTGCTGGAACTGGCAGGAAGGTGGCACAAGTGCATTGAGAAGGGTGGAGATCAGTTTTTTTAAGGTTTGTTCTATTTCCTGATAAATCCCATTTTCTAACTTTAGCTTGTAATGTGACAAAACTGCGAGGTGAATACTTTTGCAAGGCACCATATGTAAAATCGGATGTTCTAACACTTTACATTACAATTTACATTTACTTGGGGTCGGAGTCGGCACATTTCCAATGACTCCTGGCACCCAGTAATTGTTTCCGACTCCACAGCCCCGCCGTCCCGTCTCCCCCTCTACACAATGGACTTCCTGTACAATGCCAGCCTTTGCCATCTACAGAAGTTCCTTAAGATACTGAGGTCAGGATAGCAGGCGAATGCCCACCAGAGCGTGTGTTCCTGGGAGTCTCTGGCACTCCCTCCGGAATCGCTGGTCCCCACCATGTAATATGATGCTGCGGGCACAAGGCTTGTGCCCAACTTGAACCTGAATTAGATTAAGTGTGCCGCCCTTTAATTATGGGGGGATATAAAAAACAAAAACAAAATCAAAGTAAAATGGTTGTTAGCTGATACATTTTTGTCATAGGCAAGCTGACCTTTTTTTAATTAGGAAAGAATCCGTCTAATTTTTACCTTCTGTTCCGACTGCATTAACCCAGTGCTACTCAGCGTGAAGGTACAAGGAGAAACAGCAGTGCTGGCACTCAGCGTGTCTACTTGTCTGCCCATTCTTTCCACAAGTCACTGTCGGAGTTATTCTTTGTTCTTTGAGTAATGGGGGTCAGTGACGTTAGGGGGCCAGACAACAGCCTAATAACTAATAAGTAGGTCCTGGAGGTCTAAACACGCTACTGCCTTATCACCAGTGTTAGTAGACACTTACATTTATATAGTGCTTAACATGGACAGGTGGGAATCACCACCAATGTGTAGCACCCACCTGGATGATGCGCTGGCACCCATTATTGTGCCAGTACACTCAACACACATTGGCTTCTTTAGTGGTGAAGGGGTACAAGAGAGAGACAGGGCCTGATTAGGAGACCAGAGTGGAAAAGGTCATGGTGGGTAATTTATCCAGGACATCAGGGGACACCCTACTGTTTTCAAAAGATGCCCACAGATCATTAATGACCACAGAAAGTCAAGACCTCCATTATGTGTTTCACTGGAAACGTATCCGAGATAGAAAGTACTGTTGTAATTACTGTCCGAGTTTGACGTGTGCATAGTCATTGGGCGCAATGTGGCAGTTTGAACAACGTGCTGCCATCAAGTTCATGGGCAAATTGGGGAAATCAGCTTCAGCACTGCAGTACCGCTAGCGCATCTGAACTTGGCACATGAACTATGAACTATACGCCGATGTCTAACCTCATCGAGAGGTTTACTTACCTTGGCAGTGACATTCATGTCTCTGGTGACTCTTCCTATGAAGTCAGTAGATGGATTGGGGGGGTCATGAGGCCGCCGGAAAGGGGTGTGTGGCGCTCCTGATATCTCTGCGAAAGGACGAAGCTCCAAGACTTTAGAGTCCTGGTGCTTCCTGTTTGTGAGACATGGCCGCTGTCCAGTGACCTGAGACGAAGACTGGACTCCTTCAGCACTGTGTCTCTTCAGAGAATCCTTGTGTCCTGCTGGTTTGACTTTGTGTTGCTCATGAAGTCCCGAATGAGGCACATGACCTGTATTGTGAGGGAGCGTCAGTTACGGCACTACGGCCATGTGGCGCCATTACCCGAGGGTGATCCGGCTCACAGCACCCAAGTGGCTGGACCAGGCCAAGGGGACACCCAAGTAACACCAGGCTGCGGCAGATAGAGGGTCATTTCCTGAGGGTGGGACTGGACTGCATGTTTGCCTGAGGGGCTGCCACCCAGGATCCCGAGCTGTGTCGTTGTGTGGTGGGTGCAGCAATGCTCTGTGCCAGTGTCTGCTTCCCGACCTGACCTGACAGCACTCAGTCTTTTTATTCAGAATCTATCAGTTTGGCGCATCTCCACTTGGTCATCTCCTACTTTAAAAAAAAATTCCAGATCTGTCAAATTCCGAGGGCATCTCCTGTGCACAGCTCTCTTCAGGTCACCCCACAGGCCTGACTGGGCCATTCCAGAACTTTGATCCTCCTCTAATGAAGCCATTGCTTTGCTGATTTTGATGTATGATTTGGGTTGTTGTCATGCTGAAAGGTGAAGTTCCTCTTCAGATTTCTAGCATATGCTTGAAGGTTTTATAGAATAGACCTACGTGGAGCTCTTCATGATTCCAACCACCTAACATCTAACCAGACACCTGAATGTCACTTCCAATTTAAGTAAACCTCTTGACGAGGTTAGATGTGTGCGTATAGTTCATAGTTCATGTGCCAAGTTCAGATGCGCTAGCGGCACTGCAGTCCTGAAGCTGATTTCCCCAATTTGCCCATGAACTTGATGTCAGCGCGTTGTTCGAACTGCCACATTGGGCCCAATGACTATGCAAACGTTTAACTCGGACGGTAATTACAACAGTACTTTCTATCTCGGATACGTTTCGGATGAAACGGATAATGGAGGTCTTGACTCTCTGTCGTCATTACTGATCTCTGGGCATCTTTTGAAAACAGCAGGGTGTCCCCTGATGTCCTGGATAAATTACCCACATTGACTTTTTCCACTCTGGTCTCCTAATCAGGCCCTGTCTCTCTCTTTCACCCCTTCACCACTAAGAAGCCAATGTGTGTTGAGTGTACTTGTAACAATAATGGGTGCCAGTGCATCATCCAGGTGGGTGCTACACATTGGTGGTGATTGAAGTGGTTCCCACCTGTCCATGTTAAGCGCTCCCTCACAATGCAGGTCATGTGCCTCATTCAAGACCCCATGAGCAACACAAAGTCAAACCAGCAGGATTCTCTGAAGAGTCACAGTAATAAAGGAGTCCAGTCTTCATCTCAGGTCACTGGATAGCGTCCATGTCTCACACACAGGAAGCACCAGGACTCTAAAGACTTGGACCTTCATCCTTTTGGAGAGATATCAGGAGGTTCCACACACCCCTTTCCAGCAACCTCATGACGCCCCAATCCGTCTACTGACTTCATACGAAGAGTCACCAGACACATGAATGTCACTGCCAAGGTAACGAGGTCGACACTCTCTCCGCACACAGACACACTGCTGATGGCCGTGCCCAAGAGGCCATTAAAGGTCCGGAAACTGAACAGACTCTGATTTGTTTTTGCCTTCTTTGTACAGATTACAATTTTGCAATAAAGGTGGATAAAGTTCTGACAGGAATTATTGTGGTAATTTGATTTATTTTTATTAGGGGCGGGTAGACCTTTTATATCCACTGTAACCTAACGGAGTCATCTTTGGAGACAAAGGGAAGTGGAGGAAGCACCACACGGACAAACAATGTGAACCCAGGATACAGGAGCGGTGAAGAAGGAGAAGAAGAAGCAGCAGCCTCACCCTCAAGCTACCCCATGAAATGTCTTAGTGCACTTAAATCTTGACTACACAGGTTAATTGAAAAAATCAGCCTACTGGAAACGCATCCCCTCTTCTCTCAAGGAAATGAATTAGCCGGACGCAATCTACAGTAAGTCCGCGTGCTCGTCTGAAGGTTAAAGATGGGCTCTCTCCTCCGGTAACTGGCCGGCTTTAAAAGCGTCTTCAGGTCATTTCATTACAAGAAATTGGATGCACACACCACGCGTCCAAAAAGGAAAGAAAATAAATAAAAAATCTCACGTGAGGAGACTCGACGCTCCATTTTTATTTGCTTTCACAGTTTCACAGTTGAATCTTGCCCTCATATATTTTTTTCGGGAGAGCCCCGGGGGCCTGGAAATAAGCGCCTTGACTATTATTCAAAGAGTGCAAGCTGCCCTGGATTAGCAGGTCAACCTCTCGCAGCTCTGCCGTGCTGGAAACAAATGAGGGAGAGAGACTAGGGGTGTGTGTGTGTGGGGGGGGGGGGGGCCCACGGCGGCCTTGACGGAGAGTCCATGCCTCTTTGCAGGTTCATTCAAGAGGGGGCCGGAGCGCAATTTGTCAAACTGCACGCTGCTTCCTCCACACCTTTCCTCTCGTGAAGAATTGAAGTCAGGCTGCAGTCACCTAGAGGAACAGCGAAAATAATGGGGGGACTGAAGAGAGGAAGATGGTCGTGTATTTTAAACTCGAGCGGAAAAAACAAAAAAACGGCTCTCCGTCCCACACTTGTTTAACTCTTTAGCTCGTCTTGGCACAATTTCTCTCTCTCATTTTGGGGCTCCTCGACAAAGTATCTTCTTCTTCTTTCGGCTGCTCCCATTATGTTTCGTCACAGCGGATCTTCTTCTTCCAAATCATTCTGTCCTCGTCATCTTGCTCTGTCATACCCATCACCTGCATGTCCTCTCTCACCACATCCATAAACCTTCTCTTAGGCCTTCCCTGGCAGCTCTATCCTTATCATCCTTCTTTTAATCAGATCACTAGGACAGCATTTTTTCACTTAAGAAATATACCAAAAGTTAGACCTCTTATATCATTGAAAGATGCTGAAAAATTAGTTCACGCTTTTGTTTTCAGTTGACTAGATTACTGTAACGCACTCCTCTCAGGACAACCCAAACAAGACATCAGTCGATTATAACGAGTGCAGAATGCAGCTGCTAAAATCTTAACTCGGAAACGAAAATCCGAGCACATCACCCCAGTACTGATGTCACTACACTGGTTACCTGTGTCATTTAGAATTGACTTTAAAATACTGCTTATCATCCTCTTTAATAAAACCCTTGTGTGTGTCCAGTGTCCGTGTGTGTGTGTCTTCTGGTGAAGTGCGCATGCGCGGGGCCACACAGCACGTGTTCAGTCTCTTCCTGTGCAGAGAGAGAGACAGATGCACACACACAGGCGCGCACGAGTCACGCACACACACAGGCGCGCGCGAGTCACGCACACACACACACAGACGTGCGGTGTCCGTGTGTGTGTCTTCTGGAGAAGTGCGCATGTGCGGGGCCACACAGCACGTGTTCAGTCTCTTTCTGTGCATTCCCTGTGCAGAGAGAGAGACAGAGACGCACACAGGCGCGCACGAGTCAGACACACACACAGAGGCGCGCGTGCGTCACACACACACACGCAGGCCCGCGAGAGAGACACACACACACACACAGGCACGCGCGTGCATTGTTGCAATGTTACTTTTCTTGGTTGTTTATTAAATTACAGATTTTTCAAATGTTCATTTTTTCCCCTGTGCTTAAAACTCATTAAAAAAAGAGTTTTTAGTGAGCAGGTCATAAGGCTATAGCGCAAATTCTTGCAGTGTTCGTTTTCTGTTGTTCAAGGTTTTCTTAGTGTTATTAAATGTTTTTACATTTAGTTTACTATTACGCTGTGCTTTCTATGGTATAGTTAACTATATTTGTGCTTAAAAACTTAAAAAAAATATATATTTACATACAGTTCATACGGTCTGGAACGGATTAATTGTATTTACATACAATCCTATGGGGGAAATTACTTTGGTTCACGACCAAATCGGGTTACAACCAGAGTTTTGGAACAAATTATGGTCGTGAACCGAGGTTCCACTGTATTACTGCCAGACAAAATTACAGGCATTTTACGGAAATACAAACCAGTATTACTGAGAGAGAAAATTAAAGGCACACAATACAGTGACACATATTACAGCCACATACAAGGTCCCTTGCCATTTAATATAGACTGTTCCTACTAATGTTTATGCACTACTCTTCTAGCGCCTGTTATTGTAATGGGCTTAATGTCTAGTGGTTTATAAAGCCTTAAATAATATGCTCCATCTTATATTTTGGAATGTCTGACACCTTACACTCCAAATCGTAACCTTAGATCTTCAAATGAGTGTCTGCTTAAAAGTCCAAGAGCTAAACTTAAAAGAAGTGGTGAGGCGGCCTTCTGCTGTTATGCACCTAAAATCTGGAATAGCCTGCCAATAGGAATTCGCCAGGCTGATACAGTGGAGCACTTTAATAAACTGCTAAAAACACATTACTTTAACATGGCCTTCTCATAACTTCATTTTAATTTAATCCTGATACTCTGTATATTCAATTTATTATCATAACTATTCATGGTGGCTCTAAAATCCGTACTGACCCCTACTCTCTCTTCTGTTTCTTCTCCCGGTTTTCTGTGGGGCAACCTGTGCCACCACCACCTAATCAAAGCACCGTGATGTCCTACATTGATGGATTAAAAGCCAGAAGTCTACATGACCATCATCATCTAGTCCTTCCATGAGAACCCTAAATACTAAGTTTTCATTTATGTGAGGTAGAATGCCTAGAGGGGGCTGGGTGGTCTCGTGGCCTCTGAACCCCTGCAGATTTTATTTTTTCCTCCAGCTGTCTGGAGTTTTTTTTGTTTTTCCTCTCTGGCCATCGGACCTTAATTTTATTCTATGTTAATTATCCATCCATCCATTATCCAACCCGCTATATCCTAACTACAGGGTCACGGGGGTCTGCCAGAGCCAATCCCAGCCAACACAGGGCACAAGGCAGGAAACAAACCCCGGGCAGGGCGCCAGCCCACCGCAGGGCACACATACACACCAAGCACACACTAGGGACAATTTAGAATCGCCAATGCACCTAACCTGCATGTCTTTGGACTGTGGGAGGAAACCCATGCAGAGACGTGGAGAACATGCAAATTCCATGCAGGGAGGACCTGGAAAGCGAAACCTGGTCTCCTTACTGCGAGGCAGCAGCGCTACTCACTACGTCACCGTGCCGCACTTCTATGTTAATTAGTGTTCCCTAATTTTATTTAATTATTTTGTCTTTTTTCTCTTTCTTCATCATGTAAAGCACTTTGAGCTACATTGTTTGTATGAAAATGTGCTACAGAAAGAAATGTTGTTGTTGTTCTCCCAATATACCCAGCATCTCTCCTCCGCACATGTCCAAACCAACACAATCTCACCTCTGTGACTTCAAACCGTCCCAAATGAGCTGACCCTCTAATGTCCTCATTTCTAATCCTGTCCATCCTCATCACACTCAATGCAAATCTAAGCATCTTTAACTCTGCCACCTCCAGCTCTGTCTCCTGCTTTCTGGTCAGTGCCACCGTCTCCAGCCCATATAGCATAGCTGGTCTCACTACCGTCCTGTAGACCAGCGTTTCTCAACCTTTAAGAATTTACGACCCGACTTTTCATAACAGTTTTTTATCGCGCCTCCTCCCTAACATTTTTTTGAAATGTAGATGCATATTTTATTATACCTACTTAACTTTTATCAACATTTACCTAACTCTATATTTATTTCTCTAGTATCAGAATGTAGTTTAAGTTCATTTGTTTTGGTTTCAGTAGATGTATTTTTCATATTTTCGATTCTTGTTTTCTTTTTTTCACATCTTCGCGCCTGCCCCACAGTTTGAGAACCACTGCTGTAGACCTTCCCTTGGACTGCTGTCTCTAAATTAGATGAGTGAGGGTGAGGGTGTTGCACCCCAATGGACTGTCACCCCACTCAGCATTGCTTCCTGCCTTCACTTCCATTTCCATTTTCCCAGCGAGTGTCACAGTGACAGGACATCGCGCTGGGGGGCACAGACTAAACTGTCTTCAGCTCCTCTTGCAGGTCTAAAGATTCAAAATGAAAACTCCAAATGTGCCACCAGCAGGCAATGTGACCTGAGAGATGAGACGTTAACACCTCGCTGCATTGAGTCCGGGGCGACTTTTCTGTAAGCCGCCTGTAAAGATACAAAGGTGTAGTGTAAGGTGTTTTTAGATGCTGCCACAAAAGACTGCAGCCGGTACATAATGACTGTTTTGCTTGAGTTGAAGTGAAAGATAATAGAGAGCAGAAGTAAAGACAGGAGATGCGTTCTATATGCTTATCATTAGCCCTACAGCACACGAAATGAAAAAAAAAAAATAAAAGCTTTCCGAAATAGAACAGACGTCACCTTTACAGGAAATAAACAAGGTAGGTGAGCAGCCAGCACAAACCATAGAGGGTGTCAACAACGCTAAACAGCGGGTAATTATACCTTACAGATTCTTGTCGACTAAAATACAGAGGAAGTCACTCATCTGGTCACAAAGCAAGCCTCCAGACTCTCGAAGCCATCAGATACGATATCAGCAGAGCCCACGACGCCACACCTGAAGGCAGCCCTCCATCCGGCGGCCCGAGCGGTGTCTGCGTGCGACGGCAGTCTGCCAACAACATGACTAGTAATAGCAGGATAACAGAATGCCAATTCATTCCAGATTCCCAATCACGGGATATTTACCCAGGACAGTGATAAAGAAAGCATTCCGAAACGCTGTCCTGGAGGCTTTCACTGAAAAATGACTTGGAATAAACTAAGGGGTTCATTTTACATATATATATTGTGATCTTTGGCCGGCCAATACCCCCAGGCCGCCAGATGGAGCCCTCCCTGCAGTATGGAGGTGCCCCGAAGACCAGCAGGGAGTCATGGACTTTGTAGTTTTTATCCTCAGCCCTGCTGGATACCACAGGGGCCGCAAGAGGGAGCTGCAGGGAGGACCGAAGATTCCTTTGTGCCCTATAACCCGGAAGTGCGTCAGAGGAAGAGCGACGTGCTTCCGGGGTGAAGAAAAGGACTTTTTACCTGACCCGAAAGTGATACAGGATCACATGGACTGGGGATTGGAAACACTTCCATGTCAGGGAATATAAAAGGACTACGGGAGCTCCCAGACGGCGAGCTGAGCTGGGTGGAAGGGTGGCAACGCGTCTGGGAGTTGGAGGATTCTTTATTGATTGTGATTATTGTTGATTTATGAGTATAGTGGAGGAGAGGGTGCTTTGTGCACTGTGGCAAGTAAATAAAGTCAACATTTGGACTTTTACCTGGTGTCTGGAGTCTTGGAACAGGGGTTCAAGGGAGCGATAGCGCCCTCTATCTGTCACTATATATATATATAGATATATATATATATATATATAGATATATATATATATATATATATATACACACACACACACACATACATACATACATATATAATCCAACGTCTGTCTGTCCGCTTTCACGAGAGAACTACGTAACGGATTTAGATTGGCTTTTTTTCTTTAATTTGCTTGAACATTCCGGTTGATTTTGCGACTTCTCTCATTGCGCTAAGTATCAGAGTTCGCTTGTGGTACCGATTTATCTACACAAATTCGAGAGAGAGGCTGAAGGCTAAGGGGAGGGGGGTGGGTACCTCCTCACTGGCACACCAGCATCGGGGCGTAACCTTAACCGCACTTAGTTAGCGAACGAGAGAACTACTTAACGGGTTTAGATCGGGTTTTATTCTAGATTTTGCTTGAACGTTCTGGTTGATTTTGCGACTTCTCTCATTGCGCTAAGTGTCAGAGTTCGCTTGCGGTACCGATTTATTTGCACAAATTCTAAAGAGAGACGCAGTTGGCTGAGGGGAGGGGAGTGGGACACTCCTCACTCACACACCAGCATCGGGGCGTATCTTACATCCGCTTAGCTAGCAAATGAGAGAACTACTTAACGGATTTAGATCGGGTTTTTTTCTAGAATTTGCTTGAACATTCCCGCTGATTTTGTGACTTCTCTCATTGCGCTAAGTGTCAGAGTTCGCTTGCGGTACCGATTTATTTGCACGAATTCTAAAGAGAGACGCAGTTGGCTGAGGGGAGGGGAGTGGGACACTCCTCACTCACGCAGCACCCTCAGGGCGTATCTTACATCCGCTTAGCTAGCAAACTACTTAACAGATTTAGATCGGGCTTTTTTCTAGAATTTGCTTGAACATTCCAATTGATTCTGCAACTTCTGTCATCGCTTCAAGAATTATAGTTTGCTTGCAGGAGTGATATATTCGTGCTCAACTGAGACAGAGGCTGCAGGCCAAGGGGAGGAAGAAGCGTGACGTCCCAGGCAGGGCCCGCCTCACTGTCCTGTTTCACTACTACGTGGGCGGAGCCATGGGGGACGACTCGTCTTCTCTATAAACGTCTATGCGTGGAAGTGTGTGTGTCTGTCCGGGAGTGATAGGTGGAGTCGGTGTAAGGGCTCCTCCTCCGAGGAAACGGAAAACTCACTCAGCCACTAATAACACAAATTCGGGCCTGCACGTCAGCAAAACGAAACCTCAGAATAAAGACAAAGTCGCTTAGCCGCTAACATCGGCAAAAAGGTATCCCTTTTACTTTTCCTCCTGCCTCTAATACACAAGCGATGCAAGCACGCCGGCAAGACGAATCCCTCTAGGGCAGAGATGCCAAGGTAAGTAAACCTCTCGACGAGGTCGACACTCTTCACAGACAGACAGACACACTGCTGATGGCCGTGCCTAAGAGGTCATTAAAGGCCTGGCCAGTTTGCTCCCTTCATTGTATCTTAATAATGACTCCCAGGCAAACAACACTGAATCATGAAAGGCTGCGACTCCTTCAGTGTCAGAGCCACTAATTAGTAAATAATGGATCAATTAAACAATTAGAATACCTGGAAAGGCAGAATGAAAATCAAGATGAAAATATCTCTCTATTATAAAAAAAAATCTTGGGGAGGCGGAACGAGACGTGATCTTCTCAGAAGACAATCTGAAGTCCCGCAAGAGACACTTTAACTTGCTCACAGCTCTTAAAACAATGACAAGCAAAACACGCAGCAGCTGATCCAACAACTTCTCCTTGCGTGCATTCAGCCACCCTAACCCAAACCTAACCTTCACAACGCGAGCAGCAGAGACAGGAAGTGGCAAAAAGGACAACGGCTGTACACAGAGGCGGCCTTAGGGGTGTGCGGGGCCTTGGGCTGACCAACCCTAAGCGGGGCCGGTTACGTCAAACGCTGTGTGGACTGTATAAACTTTAATAAAAATAATGTTAACATAACATAATATTCACCTAATGTTTTTGCAAGAAAACACGTGGACTTTATCAAAATATAACTTGAGAAACTTGACAAGTCCGCTCAAACGGGACTCACGGACCTCAAAAGCAGGGCCTGGGGCGATCGCCCCACTTGCCACCCCCAAACGCCGCTCTTGCTGTACAGGCTTTAAAATGATCGACGGGCCCCCCCTTCACAACGCGAGCAGCGTTATACGTCCTGTGAGAAAGAGATTTAACCACGCCCGAGTCTGGAAATAAAGGACAAGTATTGTTTTTACAACGTCACGCAAGACAAGGCAGTGAGCCATCATTTAAAACAAGTCCACAGACATCTAACCTAGCAGTTGTTGGACTGCTGTTGGCAGACACGCTTCATGTGCTCCCAGCTCTTAAAACAACGGCAAGCGACTAGCAGAACAGGCAGCTCGCCAGCAGCAGAAAGCCAGCAGATGATCCAAGGGCATCTCCTTAGCGTGCGTTCAGCTGCCCCCCCTTCACAACGTGAGCAGCGTTATACGTCCTGCGAGAAAGAGATGTAACCATGCCCCGGGGCCAGAAATAATGGACAAGTATTGTTTTTACAAAAGTTTTTAAAGTAAAAGTGAAAATAATGCATATGTAACAATTCCCATGAAAATAACAATCACTTTAAATTGTATATCCGGTAAACCAAACACTGGGGTGGGTGAGCAAAGTGAGCAGGGGGTGGAGCCCCCTAGTTGTTAAAAAGAAAAAAAAAATATTCCCATATAACTGCTTAGTACATTTTTTTTTTTTTTACTAAACTTAGTTTTCTAATTTCTATATTGTTCCCAAAACACAGAATCTGGGAAATGACAGTCCACTTAATTAGCCCAGGAGTCCAATTAAAAACAGAAGCCATAGGAATAAAAACCTGCAGCCACAGGGGGTCTCCAGGACCGAGTTTGGGAATCCCTGGCGTAATCCATATATGGTTGTTTCAGGGCGGCACCTGGGCGGGGCTCGAAGTTCATTCGCATACACATTTCCAAGATGATTGGGTAAATTAGAACTAGAAGAGGTGTGTACGCCAGATTTTATAAATCTGATTTTGGTTTTGGCGTATGCATTTTATTTTTGGTTTTTTTTTTTTGAAGTGCATGTATTTCCTCAGAGTTGTATAAATGAGACTCAGTTGTGAGACGAGAACCCGGAACACCGGATCCACGTGGCAGCAGCACCAAGCATTGCTCCGCTTTAAGTAAGGATGAATATTTTTCTTCAAGTTAAGTACAGGACCTTAAACATCAGGCGCTGGATTTCAGGCCACTATTAGATTATCATCTGTCTTTGACTACTTATTATTTCATCCAGTGTTGGCATCCTTCCAAATACATGCAAATGTGAGCTTTAAAGGTAAATAAATCAAACGTATCGCATTTCTCATTAGTCCGTTCTGTCAGCAATTATCCAAAGCAGCTCAGCAGTTTATCACAAATGTTAATTAAAATATTAACCACTGTGCCCAATTCAGGTCCCTAAGTAAACGAGACCCCCTTTACCTCATTAAACGTGAAAACAAGGCTGAATTATCGGTAATAAACCAGCGCTCCTTTCTACTCGGTAACGGCTCACTTGAGTTCCATTCCGCTGCTGTACGGCTACACTGAGGTGCCCACCACTATTAGTTCATGGAGCTCCAGTAGTCCACTTTAAGATAACAGAAACAATTTTTGTATCTTGATGAGCCACGTCCACCTGATGAAAGGGACACTCATAGAGCTGGGTGACAACTGGGTCACCCCACCTAGCGTCAAAGGACTCGAACTTTATCATGACGTGGACGGTGACACTTCTCACGTGCATTGGAAAAACCTGCTAACTGCCAACGTTTTCAAAATGGAGCTATTTTAGTTTTTAGAGTTACTGCTGTAGGTCTTTCCTGATGTTATGTGGTAGTGGTGATGGCCAAATGTGTCTTCATTCCGGTCATAGCACGATGGAAGAAACTGGTAGGTACACAGACGAGAGAAAAACTGAGTAACTCCACCAACCATTGAGGAAGGACTGCCTACCAATGAAAATGTCGGATTACGATCACGTGATTTAAAGGCAGCGACTGCTTGATTTAAATGGCAGGTGTTGTTGATTTGTGAAAAAAAAAACAATATTGCATATGTGAAGCTCAGGAAAAATGAAATCTACAGATCGTTAATTATGCGAGTAACATCACTTCCTCAATTTGACGAAAACTTGAAAGATGTGACTTACTGGGTTTTTTCCAGAGTTGGTGAGACTGTACTGTAGAACACTGAGTAGAGGAAGCGCGGCCAACAAAGCTGCTCCTTTTTAAATGACTGATGGACCCCGCCATCCCATATTAAGCAGACGTCGCATTACACAACTTCTAGTCAGGAGGGGATGTCAAACGACTGCTGCAGGTCTCGTCATCTAAGCATGTCAGATTACACAAGTAAATTACACGATTCCAGCACAGTTTCACATTTCCAAAGTATCACGAGCTTCACCATTAAGGTGCCACCTGAGGCAGACAGCAGAGGTTTTAAAGATATGGCGAGTTCCGCCACAGTCTCGGCCCTTTAATTGTTGTTTTCATTCTTTATTTCGACTTATACAATTTCTTAGCAATGAACTCCATTAATGTGCGAGGTCGCCAATGCGAAAGCAAATAAAAGATGTTAAAAAAAAAAAAACGCAAATACTTGAAGTCGTGAAAGTCGAGGATTGCATTTTCCAAATAATTGTTAAGAGTGAACTCTTATAGTGTAATACTGATGATTTTGTTGTGTAGGTTCATAATTGATTGATTTTTTTAATCAAGGGAGATGTACATCCTCAGTTTCTTTTGTTAAAAAAAGAAGAAAAAAAATCAGGAGTGCTCTCCCCTCGACTTTCTTGTATACTCAGATATGGGGATGGATATTTGAGGAGTAAACCGCAAGACAAGGATTATATTTTTATATAATGTTCATTAAAGAACCATCAACAACAAATCAAATCAAATTAATAATACATTAAACAATTATTATAAAATAAATCAGACTCTGAGCTGAATGAATGAAAAATGATCATTTTATTTTGGCAAACAATTCAGGTAAATTATCACTTTCAGTAAGCGGAAGTGGGTCAAAAGTTACAGGAGACTATAGTGATGTGTGTAATGTAATACTTGGGCACACAATTTAGTTTACATAAAGCAAAAACGTTCTCCAATATGTACTGCATGTATTACCATTTGAACGTCAAACGGAAAATTGAGATTATCTCGAAAAAAACGGTCGTTTTTCAAAAAAATGCAAAGGAACAAAAAATTCTTAGAATGTGGTGCTTTACCATAATATGGTGAAATGATCAAATTTGTAATATTTTGGGGAAACTTTTCAGGTAAAGCAGAAATAGCTCAAAAGTTGATAGAAATCTACGTTTTGCACCTAATACTTGTATGCAAAATGTGGTTAACCTAAGGGAAAGCTCACTCAAGTTATCGTGTTTACACACACACATACACGCATAAGAGTTCCAAAAACGGTATTTTTGGACTCAGGGAGGTCTAAAACGTCGACATTCATCAAAATCATGAAATCAAATTTTTGGATGATTCCAATAGTTTACATATGAGAAAGTAAATTGGACTCAAGAATGTCTAAAACATCGAGATTCATCAAAATCTCAAGGTCGAATTTTTGGACGATTTCAATATTTTCCCTATACTTTGTATAGAAGAAAGTGGTGGAGGTCTAAAACATTGAGATTCATCAAAATCTCAAAAGTGAATTTTTGGATGATTCCAATAGTTTCCCTATGAGAAAGTAAATCGGACTCAGGGAGGTCTAAAATGTTGTGATTCATCAAAATTTCAAAAGTGAATTTTTGGACGATTCCAATAGTTTCCCTGTGAGAAAGTAAATCAGACTCAGGGAGGTCTAAAACGTCAAGATTCATCAAAATCTTGAAGTCGAATTTTTGGACGATTCCAATACTTTCCTTATATTCGTATAGAAGAAAGTCATAGAGGTCTAAAACATGGAGATTCATCAAAATCTCAAAAGTGAATTTTTGGATGATTCCAATAGTTTCCCTATGAGAAAGTAAATCGGACTCAGGGAGGTCTAAAATGTCGCGATTCATCAAAATTTCAAAAGTGAATTTTTGGACGATTCCAATAGTTTCCCTATGAGAAAATAAATCAGACTCAGGGAGGTCTAAAAGTCAAAATTCATCAAAATCTTGAAGTCGAATTTTTGGACGATTCCAATACTTTCCTTATATTCGTATAGAAGAAAGTCATAGAGGTCTAAAACGTCGAGATTCATCAAAATCTCGAAAGTGAATTTTTGGACGATTCCAATACTTTCCTTATACTTCGTATAGAAGAAAGTCATGGAGGTCTAAAACATTAAGATTCATCAAAATCTCAAAAGTGAATTTTTGGATGATTCCAATAGTTTCCCTATGAGAAAGTTAATCGGGCTCAGTGAGGTCTAAAACGTCAAGATTCATCAAAATCTCGAGGTCGGATTTTTGGACAATTCCAACACTTTGTATATGAGAAAGTTAAAAAAAAAGTAAAAGAAGCTTTAAGCTACTAAATAAGATAGGACAACAAGCAAAATGTGTGGGTATGGGCCTACCCGGGCCCTGTATTGGAGCCACACCTGTCTCCCACCATTGACAGGTGGCCAATTCTTATTTTATCAGAAATTCTAACAGTTATCTTATCAGGAATTTCAATTTCTATCTTATTTATCATTATATTATTTATTATTTATATTGGCATGAGTAACCAAAGAGTTTCATTTTTCCATTCACCTTCCTTTGTGTTTATGTATGTAAATGTTGTAAGGTTTGGTACTTCACTGTCATTGCTTATCATATTGGCTCTGATGTGGTATTCAGTTATAAAAACGTGTGAACTGAACTCAAGTGATTATATACAGAGATGCAGAGGGCATGACAGCTCGTGTGACATTTCATTTGAGTGGAGCTGGCGGCACTCCTAACCGAGCTGTTGAACAACTGAGTTTTTCAAATGGGATTTTGCCAGTGTATTACCCAGTACTCTTTTAGGGTACACCACTGACACACTCACTTAAATGCTGGGTTTCACTAGACAAAATTTCCATCCATTTATTTACTGAACCCTCTCATCCAGTTCTGAGTTACAAGGAGATGGGGCTCAACCCAGACAGCACTGTATGCAAAGCAGGAACCAATCCTGCCTACAGCACCCGTTTGGCACATTCACACCTTCACACTCATTTATAAAATGCCGGCATAGTGTGGTTAATTGAAACTAACCTACATTTCTTCGGGATGTGGTTGGAAAATTGGAGTGGCTGGTGAAAAACTAAAGAAGAGGAAGAGGATGTGTAACTCGACACCCACAATAACCAGGCCAAGACCCAAAACCTCTGCGTTACTATATGATGTATGGAAATTTGAACTTGCAGAAATTTTTCCATCTATTCATTCGTTACTAAACCCACTTAGGGATTCATGCAGAGCATATCCTGGAAGCACTGGCTAGTGGAACAGAAAGTACCAATTAGAACGATTCTGTCCCAAGTAAGAAGACAATTGGCATGCAACCAAATCGGTGGGCTTGCTGAAGTCTAATTTTGGTCTTTTTACATACCACCAAAGTGAAAGGGAGGCATGTAATAACAATGGAAACTCGCTTCTGCTGTCTTACTTGTGTCACTAAAACACAACGTAAGTAACATTCTGAACTCTGCTTAAGCCAATTACTGCTATGATCAGTAGCATTAATATAACAACATAGTACTGTCAATCAAATGTAAAGTTGTGCGGGACTAGAGGCCGTCTTGGGCAGCATCGGGTATATGGCAGGAGTCGGCCATGAATGGGATGCCAGTTTATTATAGGTCATATTCCATGACCCTCACTTATATGAGGAAAACTAAACCAAAAACACGTCTACACAGTGCGAGGGGATCACAGAAATAGAGAGAAGGTGCACACACCACACAGACAGTGAGTGACCAGACTGGCATTCAAGTCTTTTAAATGGCACTTGACATATGGAGACAGAGGCTGGCAAACTCCACACTGACGATGACCAGGCTGGTATTTATGTGTTTTGAGACACAGCTGACTAATGTGAATATTTTATCTATTGTAGCACCCCCTGGCGGTGCCCACGGAACCCAACAGGACAGCACCAAACTCCAGCTCCCATGGAGCCCTGCGGGAGTCCAAGGCACCGCTGCAACCTGGAGGGGGGGCTGCCACCTAGCGCTCCGGGGGAGGTAATGATCTGAAAACACTCCCTCCCCTGATCCTTCCAGTGTAGAGGTGTCCCGGCTGGGCAAGGGCTATGGTCATACACCACACTATCTTAACCCTTTAATCCGGTTCACGGGGAGTCAGAGAATACTATCTCATTGTAGGGTAACTGCTCCACCAAAGGTCACCCTCACTCACTCACTTCTTATTGGGATATGGGAGGAAAACACGAGAAAAATTCACACAGACATGGGACGAGTAACATAACACCAGTCTTAGCGTCGTTACACTGGTTACCCGTGTCCTTTAGAATTGACTTTAAAATACTGCAAATGGCGTATAAAGCCTTAAATCATTTTGCTCCTTCCAATATTTTGGGAGTGCCCGTCCCCCTACTTTCCAAGTCATCACCTTACATCTTCTAATAGCGGCCTGCTTATAATTCCAAGAGCCAAACTTAAAGAAGTGGTTAGGCGGCCTTTAGCCATTACGTCCCAAAAATCTTCAATGCTTTCTCTAGTGCTGCTTTTTGTAGCCTGGAGACCAAAACTGCCCACAGGACTCCAGATGAGGCCTCACCAGTGTGTTATAAAGCTTTAGCAGAACCTCCTTGGACTTGTACTCCACACATCAAGGCGCTATATAACCCGACATCCTGTTAGCATTAAGAAGACTCTAGATGAGATATTGGGACAGCTTAGCTAGGGGTTGGTGGCAGGACTGGCACTCCAACCACCATAAAAAAAACCTCACGCTGTCCCAGTGTGGTGCTGAGGTGTCACCCGCTGCATTCGGGTCCCAATCCAGGTGGTCCATCATGTGGTGCGTGCGGCAACGGCGCTTTCAGTGCTCCCAACCCTCTTTTAGCTATTTAGCTAAACAACCAAGCTTCATGGACTGAAAGGTCTTTCAGTTGCCTGTCAAATGTCTAATGAATATTTTAAATGTCAGGTTAATATATTTTTAAAATATACTGCAATATACGAGTGAAAATGACAAGCATCTTGAACTCTAACCATCCATTTCCTAACCTGCTTATCACAGGGTCATAGGGAAGATGGAACCTATCCAAGCATGCATTGGGTGCATAGCAGACATATACAATAATATATAAGTATATTAATAAATAAATATAGAGTATTATAAATATCATTTCAGTATATTTACAAATATGTTTTAAGAGTTTTCTAACATGTGTCTTAGAGCAGACACACAGACTCCCGGCCGCGTGCGTTTTTCCGTGTTTGTTGTTTTTGCATTCTGTGGCCTACACTTGATGCTCAGCAGATGGCGCTGCTCTTCTTCTTGACGGTAAATCCCACCCCTAGTGGACATTTTTGGAAGTGTTTTTGAACTTCTTTATTTTATATCTCGGGATCATAACGCAGGCAGCGCCCCCTAGTGGCAAGATGGGTCCAGACCTCTGCAGCTACTCGATTCAGGATCTTCTTGAAGATCCAATTGGATTGCATGTTTAACTCCTTAACACCATGCTGCCCCCTGGGATCTTCCACACGGCCTCAACCACCACTAAAAACATAAGTTTTATACATGCAAGCCAAATATCCTGTAAAGACGAGTGTGCATGGAGAAAAGAACTGAAAATCTCATACTGACCTTTAAGGATTTTCACACTCTTGATATCCTTCTGGTGTGAAACATTCTGACCTGTCATTGTTTACACATCTTAAACAACTGTTATCATACACTGATAATTTCTGTATTATCTATATCTATTATTTATTATATTACATATCCATTGACTATATTTATGTATCTAGATTGCAAATATCATACATTACATCAATGTTCATATTGCTAACTACACGTCAATATTGCTGCTACTTCTTTGTCTTGTCTTTGCACAATGTCTTGCCTTGTTTGTGTTTTAATTTTAAATTTAAATTTTAAATCTATTTTTAATTTATTATTTGCACTTCATGTTGTTACACTGTGGACCCTGAGCTTCGCAATTTCATCTATCTGTATACTTGTATATGGTTGAGATGACAATAAAGTTCACTTTGACTTTGTTTACTCAGCGGCTGTCATAATTTGATTCCGATTGCCCTCCCACAACCCTCATCTTAACCATAACGTAACTTTGTAACGGTCGTCTGGAATATGTGTGCATCACTGTGAGTTTGTACCTTTTCCCATTCCTGTTATTAGTGGACTGGCTTAATTTGTAAGGCCGGCCAATTGTACAGGGGGAGGGGAGCACCTGGCTTGGAGGGCCAACAGACTGTATGGGGAGGAGCCAACAGACAGTACGGGGAGGAGCCAACAGACTGTATGGGGAGGTGCCAACAGACTGTACTGGGAGGAGCCAACAAACTGTATGGGGAGGAGCCAACAGACAGTACAGGGAGGAGTCAACAAACTGTATGGGGAGGGGCCAACAGACAGTACAGGAAGGTGCCAACAGACTGTACAGGAAGGAGCCAACAGACTGTATGGGGAGGTGCCAACAGACTGTACCGGGAGGAGCCAACAAACTGTATGGGGAGGAGCCAACAGACAGTACAGGGAGGAGTCAACAAACTGTATGGGGAGGGGCCAACAGACAGTACAGGGAGGTGCCAACAGACTGTATGGGGAGGAGCCAACAGACTGTATGGGGAGGAGCCAACAGACAGTACGGGGAGGAGCTCACAGACTGCATGGGGAGGTGCCAACAGACAGGAAGGGGAGGAGCCCACAGACTGTATGGAGAGGTGCCAACAGACTGTACGGGGAGGAACCAACAGTATGTAAATGAGGAAAAAAGAGAGAGAAGAGCAGAGCCAAGAGAGAAGTGTACGCCATCACAGGAAAAGGCAAGAGGGAAAGGATTGACACCATATGGAAAACATCAGGTGAACCTGGGTTCATTTCAAGACAAATTATTTTTACTTTCTGGTGAAAGGTATTCAGGAGAGGACCTGATGGGCCAGCACAAGGAACTGTTAATCTGGACGTTTCCCGGACCAGGAGGTATGGTTGGCGCCTCATTCCCCACCGCAGACTGAGCTCGACATTCCATATAGATAATATTTAAAGGACTACGAATACATTTTTTTTCTTCCTCAAATTTCTGTATTAGTATCAGATGTGTTTAAGTGTTTTTGTGCTGTGATTTGTGTTGGTTGGGAAGCGCAGCACGATATTACTGTATTTCCCCAACGATAAGCCGCCAGACTTTATAGGCTGCCCCATTTTACGAGCCACAGAAAATGCTCATTTATGTTTTAAAACTCTAAGACAAGCCGCCCCATGTTATAAGCCGCGGCATTACTGAATTTACCTAAAAAGAGTATCTAAGTATCTAATTTGGCAGGCCCCTGTAGGCCTTTGCAGCTCTATAGTGTCATTATCGTTGAGCGTGAACAATTAAATTGATAAAATTTTGCACTTACCGAGATCATGCCACAATGCAAGTCCTACGCTGCAGAATTTAAGCTCCAGGTCGTTGCTTTCGCGAAAGAAAATGGCAGTCGTTTAGCTGGACGCCAATATGAAGAAGATGAAAAACAAGTGAGGAATTGGCGGAAAGATGAGGAAGCTTGGCACGCGCTTCTGCCACGTAGGCGTGTAAGGCGTACAAGTAAAGCAAATTGGCCAAACGTGGAGAAGCACCTTAAAGAATGGATTCTCATGCAGCGTGAAGACAATCGGACAGTTTCAACAATAGCCATCAAAATGAAGGCACGAGTAATGGCGACTGAAATGTTTTTATATAGGCCGCCCCATTTATGCAAGCCGCACCCAATACGCAGGTTTGCAAAATTAATGTATAAGCTGCGGACTATCGGTGGGGAAATACGGTATGTATATAGGTTTTTTTTGTTACAGTAAGTGTGTGTATCGTCTTCCAATAATAATTTTTTACTTAACCCTGCTTTCACTGGTGTGTCTCTATACTTAGTGGGGTGTAGTAGGAAATTAGTGTTGGGCACTCGCTCCCTGGATTATTTTTATTCTTTATTCTTTGCTGCCTCTCTAGGAGGGCAGCGCATATTATAATCATGTTGGTTCTAAGAGCGGTACAACTTCACATGACATGTGACACAAAGCAACAACCTCCTCAATGGAACAGAGCTCTGGAAGTCTGCAGCAAAACCCCAGCACGGAGGCCCATCAGAACGACAGCTCCCATGTTGCCCTGTGGGAAACCCACAAGAGCCAAGTTGCCACCCCGTGCAGGGCCGTCTTAACGTATGGGCACAACGGGCACTGGCTGGGGGGGCCTGCAGTGTTTTCTGATGCCTATGTATGTTTCTGCCACAGTGCACTACTTTGCTGGGGATGTTGGGCTATGATGCTGGTAAGATGGCCCTGACCCAGTTTACCGGTGGAATAAACCACCCCGAGGGGGCAGCCTCACCAACTGGGCAACCAGACACCACCCATCTTGGCCGGGACTCCCATCCATCCCCTTAAACTATTCACTGTAAAGGCCTCCCAGCTCCACAAGGACAGGAATGCTAGTCCATTAAGGTTCTTTGCATTAATAACAGTCAAGTCAGTTAGTTGCGGGGGGCCTGCATATTTTTAAAATTTATATCTTTTTTTATTTTTTTGTATGTAAATGGGCAGCCTAACGCAAGCACGGAGCACAAAAAGAGAAAGAAATCTACCTGAACTCGCACTCGACGAGATTTAACACAGACGGCGGCAAAGAATAGCTTGGCAAATGCACGGAAATCAAATTATGCAAAACTCGAAGGCCCCCATTAGCTACGCAACTGGAGAGAGGGGTGCAGCGTGAAAGGCTTTAAGGCTAATAACCAGAACTCAGGTGGACAGGGGTGACCAAGTGCACCAGAGCCGCTCGCCCTCATCCGTCAGGCCTCAGAAGTATGAACACTGAAGCAGACAGGATCGGGGGCCTTCCTACTGCGTGGAACTCCGGTGGCTGCGGAGGTTTCATCTCCCTTGTCTAAACAGTCTAAGTAAACAAAGCCATTATTTTCATTTCATAACTCCCCGGCACTGTCAGCTTGTATCAACAAATCTCTCGCCATACAAGGTAACAAGATCTACCTGGATGAATCACCAGCGCGGCGGCTCCTCTGCTGCTGCACTCTCGACGTCTGCAATGTCCGTCCCGGGCTTTAGACATACAGATGGCTTTATCACAAATGTAGCTTTCTTTCAACGAGCTTATGGGGATGGTGCGTAAAGGCAGACCTTTGCCATGTTGTCACAGAAGAGGCGATGGCTGTCCCCACAGTGACACTCAACGTTTCAAGTTAAACTGGGTTTATTATTTCACTCCAGAACAGTTCATTTCTAGGAGGTAATAATCATATATTGCATCAGAATATAAAACATGGATAGTTATTAACAATGTTTTAAAACTCCAGCTGTCAGTGCTTAGATTCATTTGAACTGGTGGTACGATATTAAAAAGAAAATGAAAGGGGGCAGCACAGTGGCGCACTGGATAGTGCTGCTGCCTCGCAGTAAGGAGACCTGGGTTCACTCCCTACGTGGATTGTGCATGTTCTCCCCGTGTCTGCGTGGGTTTCCTCCCACAGTCCAAAGACATGCAGGTTAGGTGCATGGGCGATCCTAAAATTGTCCCTGGTGTGTGGGTGTGCGTGGGCTGGTGCCCTGCCCGGGATTTGTTCCTGCCTTGCACCCTGTGCTGGCTGGGATTGGCTCCAGCGGACCCCCGTGACCCTGTAGTTAGGATATAGCGAGTTGGAAAATGACTGACTGACTGAAAATGAAAGTGGAAAAGCTTGACGCAGAGCACGGTGACGCACATTATTATTTTTGTTACGTTTTACCATAAAGGCCTCTCCCGTACATCGCATAACATTCTCAGACCCATTCAAAGTCAGAAGGGTGTATTGACTGGGGGGCAGGATAGGACCACCAGTGTCATGTCTTGGAAAAAGAACATAATAGACGTTTATTGTGTTTTTTTTTTTACATGTGAAATTGTAAATGTGGTATTTTTGCGTTTTTCTGTTACTGTTGTCACACATGTGCGCCTTGGGGACAGCTTAAAGCAGGGGTTCTTAACCTGAGGGACCGTGGATCGCTAGGCTGTGTTGGTGGATGGGTTTCAGGGGGTCCATGAGGGTCAGATAAAAATTAACATTTATATTCGCTATACAGCCCAGTACTGTTGATTTAGAAACGGCAATCAACAGTTGTAATGGTAGGAGAAAACGTCGTAGTAACAGATCTGTTTAAATTTGCACAAGAGGATCCATCTATCCATTATCCAACTTAAAGGCTCTGGTGCGGGGAATTCATTGTCAATCCACAGGGTGGTGCTGTTTTCAAACACCTCCCTCTGCAGACAACCTCACCACCTCTGACATCACTTCTGGTGTTCTGCCCCCTTCCTGCCCGGCTTGCATTTAACCGGAGGTGTCGCCATCTCAGGTAGTCTGATCGGAGACTCGCATCCTTCGTGATCTGCTGGAAAGCTTGCATTTGTTTTGCCTTTACAACATACGGGGGTCATGTTGTGGCCACAAATCTTTATCTTTGCTGTATCCTCTTTTATATACTGGTCATGCTGTACTTTCTCTGCTGGTCTTTTTCAGGTTTTCTGTGGTGGCGATCTGCGCCACCACCACCTGATCAGGGCACCATACAGTCCCTACAGTGATGGACTGAAGGCCAGAGGTCCACATGACCATCATCATTCAACTCTTCCACCTGAAGCCTAAAAACCATGAGGACTGATTGAGATCATTTATGTGAGGTAGAATGCCTAGAGGGGGCTTGGTGGTCTCATGGTCCTGGAACCCCTGCAGATTTTGTTTGTTTTTTTTTCTCCAGCCCCTGAAGTTTTTTTTGGAATCTGGCCATCGGACCTTACTTTAGTCTTTATTACTTAGTATTGCCTAATCTTCTTTTTATATTTTTCGTTTTTCTTTCTTCATCCTGTAAAGCACTTTGAACTACATCATTTGTGTGAAAATGTGCTCTAGAAATTAGAACATTAGAACAGTCTAGACGAGAACAGGCCATTCAGCCCAACAAAGCTCGCCAGTCCTATCCACTTATTTCTTCCAAAAAAACATCAAGTTAAGTTTTGAAAGTCCCTAAAGTCCCAATGTCTACCTCACTACTTGGTTGCTTATTCCAAGTGTCTATCGTTCTTTGTGTAAAGAAAAACTTCCTACTGTTTGTGTGAAAATTACCCTTAACAAGTTTCCAACTGTGTCCCCGTGTTCTTGATGAACTCATTTTAAAGTCACCATCTCGATCCACTGGACAAATTCTCTTCATAATTTTAAACACTTCAATCAGGTCTCCTCTTAATCTTCTTTTTCTTAAACTGTAAAGGCTCAGCTCTTTTAATCTTTCCTCATAACTCATCCCCTGTAGCCCTGGAATCAGCCTAGTCGCTCTTCTCTGGACCTTCTCTAGTGCTGTTATGTCCTTTTTGTAGCCCAGACACCAAAACTGCACACAGGACTCCAGATAAGGCCTCACCAGTGTGTTATAAAGCTTCAGCTTCACCTCCTGTGACTTGCACTCCACACATCAAGGCGCTATATAACCTGACAGCCTGTTAGCCTTCTTAATAGCTTCTAAACACTGTCATGAAGATAGCTTAGCGTCCACTATTACTCCTAAATCCTTCTCATAAGGTGTTCTCTCGATTTTCTGACCACCCTTTGTGTATTCAGACATCACATTTTTACTTCCTATGTGTAATTCTTTACATTTACTGACATTAAATTTCATCTACCACAAATCTGCCCAAGCCTGTAAACTGTCCAAGTTCTTCTGTAATGATATAACGGATTCCAAATTATCTGCTAATCCACCTATCTTGGTATCATCTGCAAACTTAACCAGCTTGTTACTTACATTCCTATCCAAATCATTTACAGTCATATGAAAAAGTTTGGGAACCCCTCTCAGCCCGCATAATAATTGACTTTACTTGCAACAAAAAAGATAACAGTGGTATGTCTTTCATTTCCTAGGAACATCTGAGTACTGGGGTGTTTTCCGAACAAAGATTTTTAGAGAGGCAGTATTTAGTTATATGAAATTAAATCAAATGTGAAAAACTGGCTGTGCACAAATGAGGGTCCCCTTGTAATTTTGTGATTTGAATGCCTGTCACTGCTCAATGCTGATTACTTGCAACACCAAATTGGTTGGATTAGCTTGTTAAGCCTTGAACTTCATAGACAGGGGTGTCCAATCATGAGTAGTAAAAGGTATTTAAGGTGGTCAGTTGCAAGTTGTACTTTCCTTTGACCCTCCTCTGAAGAGTGACAGACAACATGGGATCCTCAAAGCAACTCTCCAAAGATCTGAAAACAAATATTGTTCAGTCTCATGGTTTAGGGGAAGGCTACAAAAAGCGATCTCAGAGGTTTAAACTGTCAGTTTCAAATGTAAGGAATGGAATCGGGAAATGGAAGGCCACAGGCACAGTTGCTGTTAAACCCTGCAGGTCTGGTAGACCAAGAAAAATCCAGGAGCGTCACATGCGCAGGATTATGAGAATGATTACAGACAACCCACAGATCACCTCCAAAGACCTGCAAGAACATCTTGCTGCAGATGGTGTATCTGTACATCGTTCTACAATTCAGCACAATTTGCACAAAGAACATCTGTATGGCAGGGTGATGAGAAAGAAGCCCTTTCTGCACTCACGCCACAAACAGAGTCGCTTGTTGTTTGCAAATGCTCATTTAGACAAGCCAGATTCATTTTGGAACAGAGTGCTTTGGACTGATGAGACAAAAATGGAGTTATTTGGAGATAACAAAAGGCGTTTTGCATGGCGGAAGAAGAACACCGCATTCCAAGATAAACATCTGCCACCTACTGTCAAATTTGGTGGAGGTCCCATCATGCTGTGGGGCTGTGTGGCTAGTTCAGGGACTGGGGCCCTTGTTAAAGTCGAGGGTCAGATGAATTCTACCCTATATCAATGATTCTTCAGGATAATGTTCAAGCATCAGTCACAAAGTTGAAGTTACGCAGGGGTTGGATATTCCAACAAGACAATGACCCAAAACACAGTTCGAAATCTACAAAGGCATTCATGCAGAGGGAGAAGTACGATGTTCTGGAATGGCCGTCACAGTCCCCTGACTTGAATATCATCGAAAATCTATGGGATGATTTGAAGCAGGCTGTCCATGCTCGGCAACCATCAAATGTAACTGAACTGGAGACATTTTGTATGGAAGAATGGTCAGAAATACCTTCATCCAGAATCCAGACACTCATCAAAGGCTATAGGAGGCGTCTAGAGGCTGTTAGATTCACAAAAGGAGGCTCAACTAAGTATTGATGTCATATCTCTGTTGGGGTGCCCACATTTATGCACCTGTCTAATTTTGTTATGATGCATATTGCATATTTTCTGTTAATCCAATAAACTTAATGCCACTGCTGAAATACTACTGTTTCCATAAGGCATGTCAGATATTAAAAAGAAGTTGCTACTTTGAAAGCTCAGCCAATGAGAAACAAAAATACAAAGAATCAAGTGGGCTTCCCAAACTTTTTCATATGACTGTATATCTATTAAATATAGCAGCGGCCCTAGCACTGACCCCTGCTGGACACCACCCTTAACATCGGCTGTTGTTGTTGAATATAACGCTCGTGAATCGTATCCTGCTGACGCAGTGGTCTGGGCTGTCGTCTCATAGTCCAGGCTCTGTATGCAACTTGCACCTTCTCCCTGTGTCCTCGTGGGTTTTCCGTCCACACCCAAAAGACAGGTGTGTGATGGTACCTATACCTGTAGATTGACTGAGTGTGTGCCCCGGGATAGGCTGGTGCTGATGAGGATACCAGATAATGGACGGATGAGCGAACTGCAATCACTGAATCCGTCCACTCAAGTAGGCCGCAGTTCCTCCAAACGCAACCTGGAAAACGCGGGCGAGCCCACATATTTGTAAGCAGGGCCGCACTTGGATACAACATCATACACTACAACTAGTAAAAGAAGCTAAACGACAGAATTATGACTGAAAAGACAACGTGTCAGCTCTCACATTAACTCCAGTGAACGCAACTGCTCGTCTGCTGCGGCTCTCTCGTTCAACCCACATAACGAAATTGACCACATGAGAACAAAGGCAAAAAAAAAAAAACAAAAGCCTTTGTTTCACTTAATTACTAGGATTGTCGCAGATGACAGGAAAAGCACTCGGTGACATCAGAAGAAAATTGTAATCCTTTATTATTGGAGAGCGAGGAGGAGAAAAAAAAGAAAAGAAACCGGAAGTGCAAATTTGGAAATGAATTGCAGCACAATCCTCTGGAGCTTAACAAAATTATTTCTTGTAAATATAACTATGCTATGTAGGGTAATGGGGTGGTGTAGGGTAATGGGGGGTACGGACTACAAACTGCCCCACCATAGAATACAACTATAATGGATGCCGTACTGCTACAGATAATGGTTGTTAATAATTTACTGAGTGAGTCAATGCATGTGCAATGGAAGAAGAAGGAAATAAAACAATAAAAGTCTCCCTGCTCCGTATAACAATAGCGGGGTTGGCAATTTGGCGTATTGTTAAAACCAAAAGGCTTACTGGGCAACTTTGAGTAAGTCCCATAAACCTGCCTGTGCTGCGATTCCATAATCAGTCGTTACGTATCCTGCTCTTGTGGAGGCCATGTCACATTAGACGACTTTCAGTCGTAGCCATCATTAACTGTACATATTCTTAGCCAGTTGGCGGTGCGCTCCCATGAAGCCGATTGTCTAATGTGATACATCCAACTAGTCTGTGACAGAGGTTAGACAGAGAGCTACGCACTGATACAGCGCATTGCCGTACCCACCACATGACACGCCACCTCACGATCCCAGATTAGGACCCAAGTGCAGCCATGCAACAGGTGACACCTGAGCACCACACTAGTTCAGATGGAATGGAACAGCGTTAGTTTTTTTTTACAATGGCTGGAGTGCCAATTCTGCCACCAACCCCCAAGTTATTCCTTGCGGGTTGCAGGGCCTACATTGCAGGGCTGGATGCAGATTAACAGTTCAGGGCAATTAGTATTTACGGGATTTGAACTGGCAACCTTACGAATGCCAGTGTAGATCCCTAGCCTCAGAGCCACCACTCTGCCGTCTGTGACGGGCAAGAATGAAACTAGACAATTACAATACCTTATAACATCATTTATTGTTTATATAGCCCAAAATCACTTAAGGAGTGCCACAGTGGGCTTTAACAGGCACTGCCTTTTGACAGCCCCCCAGCCTTGACTCTCTAAGAAGACATAAAACAAACCCTTGTAAAGGGGGGAAAAAAATGGAAGAAACATGTGCGTGCAGTGGGTGTCAAAAAAGGGTTAAATACAATACAACACACAGAAGAGAACACAAAAATAATTCTCAATACAATATAATAGAGCAATAGAAATACTACAAGAACACAGCAGAAGTCAACAGTAGATAATTAATCTCTATGTATATAAAATCACCCTGCGGTAGGCTGGCGCCCTGCCCGGGGTTTGTTTCCTGCATTTTGCCCGGTGTTATTGACTCCAGCAGACCCCCTTGACCCGGTAGTTAGGATATAGCAGGTTGGATAATGGATGGATGGATTTATGTGTATAAAATCCAACGTCTGTATCACTGCCTGCTTTTTACGAAAGGACTACTTAACAGATTTAGATTTTCTATAATTTGCTTGACCATTCCGGTTGAATTTACATCTTCTCTCATGGCGCTATGCATCATAGTTCGTTTGCGGTACCAATTTATTTGCAGGAATCCGAGAGACACGCAGCGGGCCAATTGGCCCTCCCTCACTCATGCACCAGCCTCAGGACGTGTAGCTTACCACCGCTTAGCTAGGGAACAAGAGATCTACTTAACGAAGTTAGATTGGGTTTTTTTTCTATAATTTGCCTGAATATTCCGGTTGATTTGGCGACTTCTCTCATCGCGTTTAGTATCAGAGTTCACTTGTAGGAGTGATATATTTGCGCTAATCTGAGACAGTGGCTGCAGGCCGAGGGGGGGAGAGCGTGAGGTCAGGAGTGGGGAGCCGAGCGGGGCCCTCCTTTCTGTCCTGTTTCACTACTACGTGGGCGGAGCCACAGGGGACAACTAGTCTCTCTCTCTCTCTCTCTATACTAGCGACTGGAATCCGATCGAATCGGGCTACAAATTCTACATTTGTGAAATCCATACTTTCTCTGCAAAGAATTATTTGTTTTTTTAAGTCCTTGAAATGATTTTGTTATCATGGAACTGATCTGTGCTTAAAATAGACCTTTTCGGCTGATGTAATGAAGAGCTTCCTGTTTAAATGGGGCTGCGAGACGTGAACTCCGCTCTTCGGCGCACCTCATTTGATTTTTTCCGGCAAACAATTTTTCAAAACAAACCGTATTTTACGACTCTAATCAGAGTCGGAGTAATAATTATGTTGGTGTGGTCATTTTAGGTCTGAGATCGGCTAAAATTTAAACAATGACCGTTGTTAATACCCAGCCGTCATTACTCAGTTTGCCAATAAATATCAGAAGGATGGATGCCAAAGCCGAAGTGCCCAAAGATAAATTTCCACGTACCAAGCAAATGGCGATACGTTCTAAATTACTTACGGTTCCGGAGCTGTCGAAGGGTTTAAGTCAGTCGACGATGTTAGTCCTGGAAAGTATGCCCCACCAAACCAACGTTCCAAAAACCAACTGAACTTACTGTTATCTGCTCGAACCAACAGTGACTTACTATACTCGGCCGTCCAGCGGCGTCACTGAAGCATTCGAACATTCTTAGCCAATCATGCAATACTGTGTCCGTGTTTGCCACGTTATGTTCTAACAACAGAGGCAGAGTCCCATTGCATGGTTCTAACTTGTATTGAGTCGAGGTATTGACGTGAACACCATACATACGGATAGTATCAAATTATATACAAGGATAATCCAACATCTGTCTGTCTGTCCACTTTTCACGAGAGAACTACTTAGCGGATTTAGATCGGGGTTTTTTTTCTACAATTTGCTTGAACATTCCCGTCGATTTTGTGACTTCTCTCATCGTGCTAAGAATCATAGTTCACTTGCGGTACAGATTTATCTGTGCGAATTCGAGACAGAGGCTGCAGGCTTAGGGGAGGGGAGTGGGGACCTCCTCACTCACACACCAGCATCGGGGCGTATCTTACATCCGCTTAGCTAGCGAACGAGAGAACTACTTAACGGATTTAGATCAGGGTTTTTTTTTTCTATAATTTGCTTGAACATTCCATTAATTTTGTAACTTCTCTCATCGCGTTAAGTATCATAGTTCACTTGCAGGAGTGATATATTCAATGAGATAAAACCGTTTATTTCTAATAAATCCCAGCTTGGACCCCGGTGTAATAAACAGGTATGGAGATAAAGGCATACCACCATTTTGTCTCACTTTTAACCTTTGGTATCGGCACTTCTTCTTCTTCTCTAACCAGCTTGGATGCCTGACCACCATTCATTCTTAGGAACCACCTAACAATAATAATAAATAATAATAATAATAATAATAGTAATTAATTACATTTATGTAGTGCCTTTCTTACTACTCCAAGCACGTAGACAAAGTGTGGCACCCTAACTGGATGATGCGACGGCAGCCATTTTTGCACCAGTAGATGATGAACTGGTGAGAGAGATGGCCAATTAGAGACAGGGAATGATTAGGGGGTTAGAATGAACGGGCAGTGGTGGGTAATTTAGCCAGGACATCACGATACAGCCTGCTGTTTACGACCACAGGAGTCAGGGCCTCAATTTGACATTTCAGCTGAAGGACGGTGCCATTTTTACAGCACAATGTCCCTGTCACTGCACCCGGGCATTGGTATCCACATTCAGAGCACAGAGTTAGCGGCCCCTGCTGGTTTCGCCAATGCCTTTTCCGACAGCAACCCAAGCTTTTTCCTAGATGGTCTCCCATCCACGTACGGGCCACAGCTGTATAATCTGCTCAGGCAATGATCACGCAAGAGGAGGATGAGTGAGGGAGGCCATCAGGAAACCTGTGAGTCTCAAGCTACAGTGGCAGAGAATGGAGAGACTGTGCAGGCAACAACTGCTAGGCAGTCACAGCTTTATGGAAGACCTCTTCCAGCAGCAATCCAAGATTTTCCTGGTTGGTCTCCTACTCAAGTACTGACCAGGCCTAAACACACTTAGCTTCAGGTGGATGAGCTCTTCTGAAGTGCAGGTGGTATGGCTGCTACTCCTAGATAGGACACACAGGCTAGGCTGCCACCTCCAGTTCGAGGATTTATTAAACAATCAACAAGTAGGTGAAATGGAATGCCCCTCTGATAGCCCACCTGGTCTGGACACTTCTGGTGCAAAGCTTCCTCAGCTCCTATGTATGACTGTGGTATATATAGCTGCTTCAAAAGAGAGGCCAGTTTTAAAATAATCCAAATAGCCGTGCCAGTCTCCGTGGGCACGATCGTACAACCGCAGGGAGTTGATGAGGTAAGTAGGGGCGAGTCGCACCTGCACATGAGGGTGCGATCGTTCTCAATTGATTCATCAGCTTCCTGCAGTGCATGATTGAGACGGGCCGGCAAAGGGAGATCGGAGAAAAACAGAAAAAAAGAAGAATGGCGGTTAGAAAGAGAGAGAAGACAGGAGGCAAGGGAGGGAGCGAGCGAGAGCAGGCTTGCAGGGAAGGAGGCAGCTGGGAGGACAGCCCTGGTAGAAGTGTTAAGGCCGACACCCGGTAGGGGCAGCAGGAAGCGGCCACTCCAGCTGAGCGATCTCAGGAGCTGGAGTGACCAGCAGAGTGAACTGGCTTGCCGTATAGGACCGGGAAAGCAGAAGGGAGTTGGAGATTTGGGATTGGAACCCCAGTCTCGGTCCGGGATGTCGGCCGCACGGACCGGACGTGGAGAAGGTCAGCTACAGCTGCAGGTAGGGCGACTCCCCTGTTGCAAAGTCTGATGGGAGAAGCGGGGAAGAGCCGCCAGCTAAAAGAAGCCACTGTGCTTTTAAAATGAAACTGCTTCCAGCCTGTCGTTTTAAAAGAATATTTCTTGGATTGTTAACCTCCACTTTTGATCACCCTGTTTTTATGGATTACTAGCAGGAGTACCCGGCGTTGCCAGGGAATCTATAACCGGTGAATTTCCCAAATGAAAGAAACAGAACATAGAAATAGAACAAACAGTTTTCTGATTCACATTTTATTGTAAGTTTGGTGGCGATCGGATGCCCGGTGCAGATTTGTATGGTGGACAAGCAAACATACATACATCGACTCTGCTTTATATATTGGATTTATTTATGGATTGTTGGGCACTGCTTTGTTTGTTTTGAGTATTTTTAGTAAAAGCAACTGTTCCACTTTTCCACCATCCCCTCACTTAATTTGATTTGTTCCCCATCAGACCAGTTTATCGGATTACATTATCGACAGTGTCGGGTTCGAGAGGCTCCCAGAAGTAAGGTGGGATCATAGCGCAGGACCCGCATCGTCACAATGACCAGCAGGACCTCAAATGTCCACGTGAGTCACACCGTTACTGCCACTGTGATTTTACTGCACTTCTCAATCCAGGCGGCTAACCCCATTTTGACAGCGAGGCCATTTCTGATGACAGAGGGCAAGACAGCATTCAACATGGTGTCACATACGTGTGAATAGGAGACAGCTAAAGGGCCTGAGTAATGATAATACCATATCAGACCAGGGGGAGGCAGGGTGTGCTGACTGTCTTTCTCAGTTCCTTGCAGACCATTCCCAGGAAATTCCCACCAGGTTCCGGTGTCTTGGATGATGTCACTTCCGGTTTCCGGCCACGATGACATCACTTCCTCTCTGGTCCTTTAAAACCGCCATCTTACCTCCAGTCTGGCAGTTCTGTTTTGGACTCTTGTGAACATCTCTGTTCAATTATTTCCAAATTTTTGCAGCCAGGATATAATATAGGGGTGTCTGCCCCAAACGTTTATAATGTCTGCAGAGTCTTTCTTCTCACAATGGACAGAATGTGTGATTATAAGAGTTTGGGTCAGGAGATAGAGAAACAGTCAGAAGCCAGAAGAGTGAACGAAAATCAGACTAAAAGCAAAGGACAACTTTCTTCTTTTCACATTAAAAATAATTAATGACGTACCCAAGGAACAGCAGTGCAAATTTAGCATTACAGGCAGAATCCAGGAATCACTCGCTGCTGCACACAAAGTCAGGAATAAACTAAATGAGTCATAAAGCCGAAAAGAGGAGACATTAATCATACATCAGGAGAACACGGCTATTAGCACGTGTCAAAGTGCGCCAGGCTGGCAAGAGGTTGGCAGGGCTCAGGGTGCAAAACAGCCAGAAATACCCACAGACAGAAGATGAAGAGGTATTTGCTCATGTCATTGGCAGCGACATACAGTGGGGGGGCTACCGTGACTCAAGCCCCTCCAATTCCTCCAAGGTGCTGTTTTCTCCTGAGGACTTCTGGGGAGAAGTGTAACAGAGTAAAAGGCAGCAACAAGCAAAGCTCCATGTTAAAGACTGGGGGGCTTCTGTTTGGAAAGGAATATACAGTAAGTAACAAGCTGGTTAAGCTTTGCAGATGATGCCAAGCGAGGCGGATTGGCATATCATCGAGAATCTGTTAAATCATCACAGAGGGACTTGGACAGCATACAGGCTTGGGCAGATGAAATTTAAATATCAGTAAATGTGAAGTATTACATGTAGGAAGTAAAAATGTTAGGTTTGAATACACAATGGGAGGTCTGAAAATTGAAAGCACACTTTATGAGAACAATTTAGGAGTCGTTAATGGACTTGTCACTATCAAGTGCCAGACAGAAGCCATTAAGAAGGCTAACAGAATGTCAAGTTATAAAGCGCCTTGATGTGTGGAGTTACAAGTCCAAGGAGGGTCTGCTCAACTTTTATAACACACTGGTGAGGCCTCATCTGGAGTCCTGTGTGCAGTTTTGGTCTCCAGGCTACAAAAAGGACATAACAGCACTAGAAAAGGTCCGGAGAAGACCAACTGGGCAGTAAACGTAAAGTAATACATGTAGAAAGTAAAAATGTGAGGTTTGAATACACAATGGGAGGTTTGAAAATCAAAAGTACACCTCATGAGAACGACTCAGGAGTCACAGTGGACTCGACACTAGTAACTGCCAGCCAGAAGCCATTGAGAAGGCAAACAGACTGTCAGGTTATATTGTGCCTTGAAGTGTAAAGTCCAAGTCCAAGTAGGTTATAACACACTGGTGAGGCCTCATCTGGAGTCCTGTGTGCAGTTTTGGTCTCCAGGCTACAAAGAAGACATAGCAGCACCAGAGAAAGTCCAGAGAAGAGCAACTGGGCAGTAAATGTAAAGGATTACACGTAGGAAATAAAAATGTGAGGTTTGAATACACAAGAGTAGGTCTGAAAATCAAAAGTACATCTCATGAGAAGGATTTAGGAGTCATGGTGGACTCAACGCTATCAACTTCTTATCAGTGTTCAAAAACCATTAAGAAGGCTAACAGACTGTCAGGTTATATAGCGCCTTGATGTGTGGAGTACAAGTCACAGGAAGTTCTGCTGAAGCTTTATAACACACTGGTGAGGCCTCATCTGGTGTCCTGTGTGCAGTTTTGGTCTCCAGGCTACAAAAAGGACATAACAGCACTAGAGAAGGTCCAGAGAAGAGCGACTAGGCTGATTCCAGGGCTACAGGGGATGAGTTATGAGGAAAGATTAAAAGCGCCGAGCCTTTACAGTTTAACTCTTATAGGGCTAATTATTTTGTTTCCCATTTGTCTCAGGGCTCAATATTTATGACAAATGTCACTCTGCTTTATGTTTCATGAGCCTCTACATTATGTACGTAAATTCACACACTTATTACATACCCGTTTGTCTCATCACACTGTCGCATGCGGCTGGGGGTGGAGTCCAGCCGGAACGCTCTGGAGGCATGCGACAGTGCAGGCACCGGGGCGCTGCCTGGCAGTGGCCACGGGCCCCTACAGGGTTGGGCTTCCAAGCCCTCTACCTGTGGCCCCCAACACAACCAGGGCATTCGCCCCCTCGTGGTCTGGAGGAGGCACAAGCCCTCCTCCGGTCCTCCAGGGCGTCCCAGCTGTGCTCCACCCCCAGCCGCATGCGACAACACATAAGCTGAAAGGCACTTTCTTGAAAAACGTAGCTTGAAGTAGTCGAGCGGCTGGTAATCCGTGGTGTCATCTGAAGGCCAGTTGCCAGCTTGAACCCCCCCACACATCTACTGTATGTCTGTGTAGTCTTCCCAGGGCGAACATTGCCATAGACACGTCAGCTGCACGAGCGTGTTCTGCACTACGGTCAGCAGGGAACCGATCAGCTGATGCGGGTACCTGTCTTTCGTTTTCGATTTCCAACTCATGAGCATCAAAATCGGAGTCTGATAATTGTCTGTGTAGTCTTCCCAGGGTGAACATTGCCATAGACACGTCAGTGTGTTCTGCACTACGGTCAGCAGGGAACCGATCAGCTGATGCGGGTACCTGTCTTTCGTTTTCGATTTCCAACTCATGAGCATCAAAATCGGAGTCTGATAATTGTCTGTGTAGTCTTCCCAGGGCGAACATTGCCATAGACACGTCAGTGTGTTCTGCACTACGGTCAGCAG
>JANRMT010062817.1:18111181-18134307 GCA_026402145.1 Polypterus bichir lapradei | reverse complement strand
AGATAGATAGATAGATAGATAGATAGATAGATAGATAGATAGATAGATAGACTGGTAGGCCCCCAAACCTATTGCTTCTCGAAAGGGTTTTGGTGTTACCCCTCATCCTTGCACATAGTAGGTTGAGAACATGGATGCATGAATTGTAGTATTTTGCATTTTGGGACTTCCTGTAGTAATGTACCGTTTGTGGCCAACTAACATATTCTATTATTATTTTTTTTTCTGTACAGCCCCTAATTTAATCACTGTGTGACTTGCAGGATACAATTAGTCATAGCAAAGCTTAAAAAGCACAAAGCCCTACACCCGGCCCTAACAGATCTTAAAAATGGTTTGCTTTGTTTATTGTTACTTGCTGCATTTTCAAGCTCAGAACAGCCCCATAGCAGCTTCACAGTTACCATGCCGCCCCCTATACCCCCGCCCCCCCGGTCTCTTAAACAGAGTGTCACATTTTTGTGGAGTCCTTCATGATGCATGTTTGCTATATATAGGCCTGGCACTCATGACTTCAGCATGCAAAACAATGATGCTATTTCTATGAAAGTTTCAATGGCTGGAAACACCTAACAATGCCAAACTAAAACAAATGAACAAACGGCAACAGGCAAAGAAGTGACTTTGAAATCTTGGGAAGCCAAAAGCGACAGCATGACAGGTTTTTACCAAAGGTGTGCCCAGTCAAAGCTCTCGTGTGGTACATTTTAACTCAGGTCCGCACACAGCCACAACAATATGTTGATTTTTAGAAAGCACTTGATGAGGTCCCACATGAGAGGTTGGGCAACAAACTAAAAGAAGTGAGAGTTCAGTGCCCCGTGTGCAGCTTGGGTGCAAAACTGGCTAAAGCGCAGGTAGCAAAGCATTACGGTACGAGGAAGGCAGCAATCAGAATAAGCCAAGCACTTGTTTTAGGCTCACAGCCTCTCTCAGGCAGCATGTTTAAAAAATAAAAGTATAAATTTATTTGTGATCAGGTCGATCAAAGCACATAGAGACGTGTTTAGAAACGAACAGCAGTAAATGTTAACCAAGCCATTCCAAAATGAACATTATTACTAAAAATCTGCAAGAGTTAAGCTGGCAGACGTGTGATTAGAGAGAAATTAAACTGAAGTTTTGCAAAGTGGCTACTGGGGGGTGTGCGTCATACGGTTAATTGAAACTCTCCCGTGGAACCCCAAACCTTTTTTCCGTATCTGTCTTCTTCATTTACAATATGTGTGTGTATATTGTCAAAGAACAGACAAAGAGCCAAAAGAAAGGTTTTAACATCGGATTGGCTGGCCCAGCACTGACTCAGCTGTGGAATGGCCAATAGGGAGAGGCAGCTTGATGACTGAGGTCTCCAGGACTCTCAACAAATTCAAATCATATTATGGGATATCATCCACTATTGAATTCTGCTCTGTACTTGTAAGATTTCTATTGCACTCTTATATTTTATTGAGGATGACTCGCGTTCTGTTCTGTGTATTGTGTTGTATTGACCCCCCTTTTTTTTGACACCCACAGCACGCCCAGCCTACGTGGAAAGGGGTCTCTCTTTGAACTGCCTTTCCCAAGGTTTCTTCCATTTTTCCCCTTTACAAAGGTTTGTTTTATGTCATTTTAGAGAGTCAAGGCTGGGAGGCTATCAAAAAGGAACGGCCTGCTAAAGTCCATTGTGGCATTCCTTGTGTGATTTTGGGCTACAGAAAAATAAATTGCATTGTGTTGTATTGTATTGTAAAGGTTTTGGGGGCAGCCTCCCGTATACTTGAACCCAGCAGTAAAATGGTAAATTGATTACACAAAACTGAACGGATTTGGCTGAGGCAAAGATGGCGGTTCTAAAGGAAGGCTGTGGAAGAGACAGAGAGGGCCCGGGCCAGGAAGTGACATCATTGGGCCCGGTACCAGAAGTGATGTCGCCGAGACTGGAAGTGACGTCATTGGGACCGGAAGTGACATCATCGGGGCAGAATGTCCCGTAACGGGTCTGCGGTGGAAAGACAGAAAGGATTAGCACACTCTGCCACCCCCTGGTGTGGCGTGGAATTACCTTTTTTCCAGCCCTTTAGCTGCCTCCCATGCGCATGTGTGTGAGAGTTGTGAGCTCGGGTCCGAACACCATCAGGCTAACACCAGCACTTTGTCCAAACATACGTTTATTAAATACAAAATAAAGTCCCACACAACACACAGTGCCCCCAGCACCAATCGCCCTCTTCACGGGCCTCTCTCTCAATGTCTGTGGGCCGCCGTTCCTCTCCTCACAGGAGCTTCGTCCTGCTCCCACTCCCGACTCTAGCTCCCTGATTGGAGTGAGGCTGCCCCTTTTATTCCCACCCAGATGTGTTCCAGGTGCCTGATGACATTCTTCCGGCAGCACTTCCTGGTGTGGCGGAAGTGCTGCCCTTGCACCTGGAAGCACTCCGGGTGTCGCTGGAAGGATCTTCGCGGAAGTGTCGATCTCCCGGGCTCCACGATGCTCGGGGCGTCCCCTGGCGGTGGCCATGGGCTCCATTGGGCTTGAGCCTCCTTGCTCCTTCCCCGTGGTCCCCGCAACATCCAGGGCGGTTGCCACCTCGTGGCCCGGGGAATGTAAGGACCACCTCCTGGTCCTTCCAGGCATCCCGGCTGGGTCTGATCCCCAGCCTCCTGTGACACAGTATATTAAATGCGTGTGTCCTGAGGCATCATGGACTCGGATTCATGTAGATAACACCATGATATGCATCATAATTCTGATCATTTTAAATTGTATCGGGATATACATTTTTGGCCACACCACTCCCCCCTAATGCGGTGTTTAACTTACGCCAAACTTGGGGTTTAGACTGAGGACCAAAAAGCTCAATGCTGCTGCCACCATGATTGTTAGGCAGGCAGTGTGGTGTAGTGGTTAAGGCTTAGGACTTCAAACCCTGAGATTATGGGTTCAAATCATGACATGGTGTCACTTCCACTGCCTGTGCTCCAATCGGAAAAATAAAAGACATAAAACCAATTGTATCTCATTTTGTAAGTCGCCTTGGATAAAGACAACAGCTAAATAATAAGTAGTAGTAGTAAGTGTTAACAGGTATAATACAGTGCCCATACAATTTTATACCGTACTAGCCATCCCAGTGGCTCTGCCCACGTAGTAGAGGAACAGGACAGTGAGGAGGGCCCTGCCCGGCTCCCCACTCCTGATGTCACTCTTCCCACTACCCTCGTGCCACAACCTCAGTCTCACATTAGGGTGAATATATCGCTCCTGCAAGCAAACTATCATTCTTAGTGCAATGAGAGACATTGTAAAATCAACCAGAACGTTCAAGCAAACTATAGAAAATAACCCAATCTAAATCCGTTAAGTAGTTCTCTCGTTCGCTAGCTAAGCGGAGGTAAGGAACACCCTGAGACTGGCGTGTGAGTGAGGAGGGACTCGGCCTGCCGCGTCTCTTTCGGATTCGCACAAATAAAATCGGTACCGCAAGTGAACTATGATTCTTAGCATGATGACAGTAGTCGCAAAATCAACCGGAACGTTCAAGGAATTTCTAGAAAAAAAACCTGATCTAAATCCGTTAAGTAGTTCTCTCATTCACTAGCTAAGCAGAGGTGAGGAACTCCCCGAGACTGGCGCGTGAATGTGTCTCTCTCAGATTTGCGCAAATAAATCGTTAAAGCAAGCGAACTATGATACTTAGTGCGATGAGAGAAGTCGCAAAATCAACCGGAATGTTTAAGCAAATTCTAGAAAAAAACCTGATCTAAATCCGTTAAGTAATTCTCTTGTGAAAAGCGGACAGACATACGTTGGATTTTATATATGGGGTGAGACACAAAAATAACCGGACTCAGCTTGGGGCTTTCCTGGAAAACTGTCTGGCGGTCAGTCGGACGTGAATCATAGAACTATATCCTCTTCTACACGCCCTCTCAAACCGCCGACCGGCTAGGTATATCCTGTGAGTAGCCAGCCCAGTCAGTATTTGCACAACAATTGCTACACGAGTTGCAAAAAATCGAACATCCAACCAAGGCCAAATTTCTCGCAAAATCGAACAAAACAGCCACAGAAACTTATGAAATGATAAAAACAGTGTATGGTGAGAACAGTTTGTCTCACACACAAGTTTCTGAGTGGCACAAACGTTTCAAGGAAGGACAAGAAAATGTGGAAGACGTTCAACACCCAAGTCGAGGTGGTGCTTCACCAAGACAATGCTCCCGCACACAATGCTTTTTCCGTAAAGCAGTTTTTGACTGACAAAAACATTCCTGTCCTCGATCATCTTCCCTATTTGCCCGATTTAGCTCCCTGTGATTTTTACTTGTTTGCTGAAAATCAAAAGTGACCTGAAGGTAACACATTTTTCTTCAGTGGATGAAGTGAAGACAGAAACGGCAAGCCTGTTGAAGAGCCTCAAGCGAGAAGACTTCCAGCACTGTTTCAATCAACGGAAGATACGTATGGAGCGGTGTAGAGATCGGGAGAGGGAGTTTAGAGAAGGTGACAATGTTTAGAATGCTGGAATTCATCAATAAATATTTTGTTCTTACCAATCCGGTTATTTTTGTGTCTCACCTCATACTGTATATAGAGAGATTTGTAATTAATGTAGAGTACTTGGCAGAGCTCTGTTTTCACTTTGACATTAAGGGGTCTGTTGATCAGTGTTAAAAAGGCCAACTTCCTATAAGTCCATTGGGATTCAACATTGTATAACAATAAAATGTGAACACTTCCCGGCAGGGTGAATACTTTATATAGGGTCTACGTAATACATTATATTAGGTAGGATTTAAAAAAACTCCTCAACGTCCTAACATTGCCACTGCACTAACACAATTTAAAAAGCTAAAAGGATTCTGGGTCATTCTGGGTTTTTTCCCTACACTGTGCACTGCTCATGTGAGGTCAGATCTGAAATCTGGAGTCCCGTTTTCAGTCATTCAGTCATTTCCCAACCTGCTATATCCTAACACAGGGTCACGGGGGTCTGCACAGGGTACAAGGCAGGAACAAATCCCCGGGCAGGGTGCCAGCCTACCGCAGGGCACACACACACCAGGGACAATGTAGGATCGCCAATGAACCTACCCTGCATGTCTTTGGACGGTGGGAGGAAACCCAAGCAGACATGGGAAGAACATGCAAACTCCACGCAGGGAGGACCCGGGAAGTGAACCTAGGTCTCCTTACTGCGAGGCAGCAGCGCTACCACTGTGCCATCGTGCCAACCATGAGGGCTGAGTTGCCTCGAAAGCTTGCATATTGTAATCTTTTTAGTTAGCCAATAAAAGGTGTCATTTTGCTTGGCTTTTCTCTACATTCATAATGGCTAACACGGTACAACACCCTAGTACTACAGAATGAGGTAACACCGTTACATAAAACCCACAGGAGAGCTATCAGATTTATTTCAGGACGTTTTCAGTGTTACGAGTCACAAGGAGTGATTGAATGACCTGAATTTTTTCTCCCGTGAGGTGTCCCATCCAACTCCTTTTCAAAACGGGCCTAATCCAATTCAGGGTTGTAGGGAATGATGGGACCTGTGCTGGTAGACTCGGGTCGGGGATTCTCTCTGTGGCATCCCGGGGTAAGTGCTGCAAGTCCAGGGCCTTCAGATTACTAATCAGCCTTCTCATCCAGCTTAGTGAAAGGGCAAAAGCCCCCCTCGTGCAGTGGTGAGAGTGTGCAAGGCTCAGCCTCTGTCCACGTGACGCTCCTCGACTGCACCACTGAATCCACTCAGGGTGTCACTTCCTTTCCTAGTCCGCATGCTCCCTGAAATGACAACACTGGGATGCAAAGGCAGAGCCTGGGGTGGGTTATACTGCTATAATTGAGAACTCCATTTTACCAGCTAGCTCGTGTACCATTCAACAAGGAACACAGCAGGTAGCAAATCCGGGATGGGGAGTCAATCCAGGGCACCCTTTACACTTGTCCACTACTCTAGTGTGGGGTTGCAGGTCCGAGGCTCTGAATGAATGGCCAGTTTTGATAAATAATCTATTTGACCATGTCAGCCTCCATGGGGACAATTGTGCAGTCGCGGGGAGTTAATGAGGTCTTGGGGCGGGTCGCACCTGCACGTGAGGGTGAGATCTTTCTCAATTGCTTAACTCATTTTTTGCAGGCAACTCACTTTTCTGAAAAGCACACAAGGCAAAAGGTTTCACATGTAAATCAACGTAAAACGTCTGTTGCTGTGGCGCCTGTTCAGGGTCTCTGGTGACAGTGTAAGGACAGCTCAATACCGGGCTGGCTGCCTGGCCTATCTTCGCGTGGCAGTGCGACACAATCTGTTTTGTAGCTCTTTGTCATCGTAAGTGGCTCTCCTCCCAGGAGAACGTCGCCGTCGGGCACATCAGCTACAGAAGCGAGTTCAGAACTACAATCAGCTGGGGACTGATCAGCTGAAGCCGGTTCCTCACTTTTGCTTACAATCTCCCAACTTCAGATCGGTCAGTCTGTCGGTCAGTCATTATCCAACCTGCTATATCCTAACTACAGGGTCACGGGGGTCTGCTGGAGCCAATCCCAGCCAACACAGGGCGCAAGACAGGAAACAAACCCCGGGCAGGGCGCCAGCCCACCGCAGGGTGTGCACACACACACACCCAAACACCAAGCACACACTGGGGACAATTTAGGATCGCCAATGCACCTAACCTGCATGTCTTTGGACTGTGGGAGGAAACGGGAGCACCCGGAGGAAACCCACGCAGACATTTGCATCAACATCGGAGTCTGATAAGTCAGAGTCCGATTTGGCAATAATATGCAAAACAGAGTACTTTGCTTTGTGCATTCGCTTTGGCTCTCTCGCCAGACGTCGATGCCATTTTAGAGGTTGTTTGCTCTTCACTACTCACGCACGCTCAGGTAATTGACGTCTAACCAACTAAGCTAAATTTCCTTCTAGCAAAGAGAGTTGGACTAAAACGTAACAGTTGTACGGTTGATTACCATCCTCTACCCCTGAATTTCGACAAAAGGGCGACATCTGCCCTGAAAAAGTTAATCGGCTTCCTGCGGTGCCCACAAGCCGTATAAGTACGGGCTGGCATAGACAAAAAAAGAGACGGAAAAGAAAAAGAACGAAAGAGGCAGAGAGAGTGAGAGCAGCATTGGGGGAAAACGGAGTGGACGAGCCAGCCAGTTGAATGAAAGAGGTCAGCGCGGTCGAGGGGGTCCCATGTTAGAGTGAGTGATCAGCGCTCGAGGGATAGGATCGTGCCCACTGATTATATAGAGGAGTGGGGTTCGGTCCTTCCTAGGTGTCCGAGAAGGAAGACGTCTTTGTCTGTATGGGGTTTTCTCCAGGTGCTACCTTCCTAGAAATGTCTGTGCTAAATTAACTGGTGACCCCCGCTATGAGTGAATGGGACCAGTGATGGATGGCCCAAGGATTCCTGTTCAGTTTTTCCTTCAACATCCCAAAAATGTGCACGTTATGTTAATTGTAACTGTCTGGCCATTGTGGCTGGGACACCTTCAAAAAGGACTGGGCAAGAGAGAGCAAACACAGGGCATTATCTCCCCCGGACAGCTAAATGGCAGCCCCCCGGGTCAGATTCCCACAGGGCTCCACGGGAGTTGGAGTTTGGTAGAGCCCTGTTGGGTTCCACGGGTGCCGCCAGGAACCGTAAAGCACTACTTTGTCGGGCTTCCAAAGTGCTTCTGGACCACGCTAATGGGCCCACTGACTTCATACCGGGTTGCTAGAGGATGACACATGCTGGGAGGGTTTGAGGAGGAACAGAAAGAGACTAGGGGGGAAGAAGAAGAAAATAAAGTGCCATATTGTTCTATTGTGCTTGCTGTATGTACTGTGCTGGCAGGTGGGAAACTTGGGAAACGTTTCCCACAGTAGAACACAGCATGTATTGTGCTTGAGAACTTGTGCCTGGTGTTTGTCTACAAGCAAGTGTGCCTCTGCTCTGTGATGGACTGCTACAAGGTCCTGTCTTACACCCAATGTTGCCGAGGTAGACGAGGATGAGACAAAGTCCACTCAAAAGTGGACCTTCTGGTAGACTGGTGCCATTGCAACAACCAATCTCTCAAACTAAAGAGATGACTGTAGACTTCAGGAAGGCCCACCCAGCCCACACTCCCCATTACATCCAGAGTTTTCTGTGGAAAGCAACAATTCACTTAGTGTGCATCTGACAAAGGGCCTGAAGTGGTCTACAAATACCTCCTCCTAAACCAAGAAAGCAGAGCAACGACTCCGCTTTCTGCGCTGGCTGACGACATCAAGCCTTCCACACCATATCCATACCTCATTCTACAGGTGCACCATTGACAGCGTCCTGACCAGCTTCATCACTGTCTGGTATGGGAACTGTAATGCATCTGATCGCAAGTCCATACAACAGACAGCGTGCAATGTGGAGACCATCATCGGGACTTCTCTTTCTCCCGTTCAGGCAAAGCTCTGCATCTGTAAGGCCTCCAACGTTGAGGGGGGATCCCTTTCCACAATATCTTTTCCCTGCTACCATCTGGCAGAGTCTGAGGATCAACAATGCTAGACTGAACAAGAGGCAGACAGGCACCTGAACATAATGTTAGCCCCCCTATCCTTGTGCGTGCCCCCTTTTCTTATCTAATTAGTGTTCTGATGTCCATTGTACAGCACCCATCACCACCGACTGCTCTTTGTCAATATGACGTTGCTCTGTACAGATGTTGTTCCTTGTTCTACAGCCCATTATAAAAAACTACCCACCTCCCCGTACTGTTATATAATCATATTTATTATGTACATGTTGCCCTGGGAAATGTAATTTCATACCACTCACTGTATAAATTACCAAGGTAGGCGTACAGATGAAAATAAAGCCCTCTTGACTTGATGGCTTTTGGGGCCTTGTGACCCTGGAATTGATCAAATAAGTTTATCAAAAGATGGACTGATGACTGAGACTCTTCAGAATGGCTGACATATCTATATGTTCACCACCATCTCATGCTGAACTATCAGACTTCTGTTGGACTGTATGGAGTTCCTTAAGTTTTATTAAATCAGCAATTATTACAAATTACACCTTAGAGTTTATTTGTAAGCAGGCCACGGCACCTGTCAAAGACTGGTGACGTGTCACACACGTGCACATGGAAGGTGGCTAAAAGGCTTAAAAGATGGTAATTCCTCGCCAAACCAGGGGATGGCAGAGTGCACTAATCCTTGTTCCTTTCCATTGACAAGACCGAATGCCGGAAATTCTGCTTGGACCCGATGACATCACTTCCGGTTCTGGCCCCAAGATGACAATTCGGTTCTGGGGCCCCAATGATGTCACTTCCGGTTTTGGGCCCAAGACATCACTTCCGGGTCCAGCCCCGAGGATGTCACTTCCAGTTTTCACCCCTGAGAATGTCACTTCCAGGGCCGGCCATGTCACTCCCGTTTTTGGACCCCGAGAACGTCACTTCTGGTTCCAGCCATGTCACTTACAGTCCCAGCCCCAAGGACGTCAGTTCTGTTTCTAGGCATGTCACTTCCGGTTTCGGCCCCGAGGATGACACTTTTGTTTCCTCTGTAATGACATCATTTCCCTGTTTCCCTCTATATAACCACCATGTTTGCCTGTCTACTTTGTTCTTTGTTATGGACTCATCTGTACCACTTGCACCACATCTTTTTTCTGCAGTTTTGGCAGCCAATTTCAAGTATACGGGCGGCTGCCCCCAAACCTCTTTTCCGGTGTTGTGATGATCATTTCACAACCGATAACAGAATAATTAAAAAATATTTGCCATCTCCTGCCCTACGTGTAATTTCAGCCCCTTTTCCCTTTATTACTCGTGTGTGTCTGAGCGTCTCTTAGCCGGCGGTTCCTCTTTCGAGCCCATTCCCGTAAAGCCTGCTTCTTGCCTTTCATGCCTCCTGTCCAGTTTTATACTTGCCGTCCTTGTGGGTGACTCTCTCAGCGTGCGCCTTTACTCCTCCTTGTGTGTCTCACACTCGCACTTCCTCAATGAAGCCAAACTGACCAATCACGCCAAAGCCAAACCGACCAATCAGATTGCTCCGAGGGGCTGGACACACAGATCTTATTGTTTCATGATATAGTAAGAAGGTGATTTATTCCTGTAGTTTTGCCTGAAATGAAGGTCTAAACATCCACAAAAGAAACAGCAGGAAGATCTGTAGGAACTGAAGGAGTACTCCACACCAAAACCGTCATTTTTATTACCACGCTTCTTTTAACTTCACCTGTTTGTTGTCTGGTACAAATCTTGTCATCAATATCTGACCCACTTCCTATTGTCCAAATGACTTGCAATTTTGCTCACTTACTCACTTCTGATGACAATAAATGAATCAATAATCAGTTTCACTAATTGATCAATTACTTCATTTTAATTAAGAAATTAAATTTTCATATGAAGTATAGTTCAAGATCTCACTAATAGATGGCAATAGTAACAGATAGAAATATTTAAGTTTCATCTACTTCATGCTTTTTGTAGCGATGAGGGAGAAAAAAAGTTCATCTCATGTCTTTTTGGAGAATGGAGATACTGGTTTGTTACAGGTTGTTGTCCCTGCACCACAAGACGAAGTCCTCCACTGTCTTCCCATACTGATACAGGTTACAGTTACGGACATCCAACCTACGACTTACGAACGAGGCCGCAGCTGTGACGTATGCGCCTCAGTAACTGCCGCTCCATCATCTTCGGCCTGGGGACACTGCAAGCGGTGGCTGGACGGAGGCTGGAGGGGGCGATTTCATTGCCCGCGCAGTGTAGTTTCCGTCGGGCAGCTCCTGGCAGCAAGCGGTTTCACTGCCCGCCCACCACACACGGCTGCCCGTTCATTCTCGGTGGGCGGCTGGTAATGCTGCAAGCGGTGATCCGGTTGTGGCTGAACGGGGCGGCGGGGGTTAGCATTGTAGTGTGCCTTGGATGGCTGAGTGTTGAATGGGGGCGGTGGTGCGGCGGACGCTGCAGGCAGCATACTGTAGTGGAGGTGACTGTGAGGTGGGCTGGTGATGAAACGTCCCTCGATGCCCCCATTCATTCTCAATAGCAAGCCTGCTTGTACTGTACTGTTACGCACATAGCAGGAAGTTGTCTCTTGTCAGTACAGGGTGGTTCAGATCTAATTATGCAGATCCAGATCGTCTGGATGACTTTGATTTATGCGGGGACGATTCCAGTTCGGCGCGAAGATGATTCTTCATGTCGTCAGTTCGCACACTTCTCGATAGTCCGGGATTTTTCAGGTGATTTTCTATGCAATAAACTGAATAAGTTATAGCGTAATAAAAATTGCATAATTAGTTTTGGACCACCCTATACATCAGACATGTTGACGACTGGTGTCTTCCTGCTGTGATAGCGTGTACAGTGCTGTACAGAAGAGCTCATCTTAACCTTTTGTTTTCACCCTTCAACAATGTCTCTGAAACACAAATCTGATGCAAGTGCTGGTGATACAGTAAAGAAGAGAAAAACCATCACCATGAAAAATAAATTAGAAATAATAAAAAGGTCAGAGAGAGATGACTCCACATCATTCATTGGCAGAGCACTTGGTTACAGTCGGTCAACAATAGCATTTATTAAAGTTATGCACCTGTTCCGAATTACATACAAACTCAACTTAAGTACAAAACCTGCAGTCCCTATCTCGTACCTAACCCAGGGACTGCCTGTATTTTCAAACAAAGTTCTGTCCCTTGACTACGAGTTTTGATCTACAATTTAGCTTTGACGTTTCTCACTTGTTGACTTCCGGTTTTTGATCTTGGCTTTGCCCTTTGGCTCGGTTCATTCTCGTGCTTCTCACTCTTTCATTATTTGGACTGACTGCCCTTTTTACACTAATGTACCATAGGGAAACATGAATTGGGAGATAACTGTTAGTACTGATCGCTCAGTATAGCTCATCTCCAAACTATCACGTAAATGGAGTGTCCCAGCCGATCCCCTTTGCTCTAATCCTGCAGTGGATTCAGTTTACTTGCAGAAATTACGATTTGAGGGCACAGAGTTGTCTGACCGCAGCGTATCGTAAAGACTTAATGCACCTGATGTGTCAGACTTCAAGTTCTTCCATTTTTGTAAACAGTTTCTCTTTGCATTTTTACTACTACATTACCTGAAGTGTGGGATTTCTCGTGCTGTACATCATATTCCGTGCCATCTGAGGAGGTGCAGACGTGGAAGAAACGCGCTAGCATAACCGTATCGAGGCATTTATGTTTTATTTTAATATTGTGAAATATACAGTATGTTGTGGAAGCTTTATTACGTGTTTGCTCGGGTTGACAAATGCAAATACAAAGCTAAGACAAGCTAAACTGGATGAAAGTTTACGGCAGAGCTGGAGCCCAGCATGGTGTGACCTTACTTACCCTGAAGCCTGGAAGCAAACCTCAGCAGGTAACAATGCAAATGTAGAGGGAGCAGGTTCGGGTTGATAATCTACCAGATCCACGTTTCAGGTAGCACTTTCTCTGTTTGTTTGTCCTGCAGCCTACCTACGTGACACCACGACCCTTCTGGTTATCTAATAACTACCTGGAGACATCAAATTACAGTTTTTTAACTGTAGGTTGCTGGTCTAAAATCTGATTGGCCTGGAGACGTAGCACAACACCTACCACGTTAAGCGATCTGCTCAATCAAGTCAAAATCACATTTTATTTGCCATATACACAAGTTATACGTTCAGTACAGTGCATAATGAAATGATTACTACACAGAAGCTCAAGAAAAATATATCTGTATAATAAATAAAGAAATATTATAGCAAACAAACAACCCCATAAAAACACGCAAAGGTTGAATAAGACAGCTGCTGTTGTCAGTGCCAGGCTCGTAGGTGGGAGTCAGACGTGGTCAGATGGTACTGCAGGCTTAAAGTTAAAGACACGGACATTTAAACAGTGCAAGTCGAGCTTATTTTGTCTACAAATCCGGCACAATTCTCACAGAAAAACCGCACTTGGCACAAACTGTTGAAAAAAAGCACACACTTTCTGGGGGACGGGTGGTCTTTGTTTCTCCAAGCACAAGTAAACATGATGGCTCTGAGGATAAGGACTTGCACAGGTATCTGGAAGGCTGCTGGTTCACATCCCAGTGCCGCCAGAAGGGTTCCTACTCTATTAGGCCCTTGACCTGAAAATTGCTCCAGGGGTCCCACCCCAAAGGGTCATGACAATAGACAATTTCCCCTTGGGGACTAGCAAAGCATATCAAATCAAAAGTGTTTTACAAAGTTTGAATAGGAAAATTCATAAAAGCATCAGCGCACTTGACTATTGGGATTCAAACCCGTTATTGCAGGGGTGTCCAGCTCTGGTCCTGGTGGGCCACACTGGCTGCAGGTTTTCATTCTCACCATCTTCTTAATTAGTGAGCCGTTTTTGCTGCTAATTACCTTGTTTTGCCTTCATTTTAATTGACGTGACTCAGAACCCCTTAGTTGTTTCTTTTTCCATAATGAGCAGCCAAACAAATAAAGAGACACAAAACAAGCCAGCTAACCTGAAATTAAAGAAAGGTGAAGGTCTCGGTCATATTGGTCTGCTCAGGTCACCAAAACATCTTGAAGGTGGTCTCAGAAAAAAACAGAAAATCAAAAGTGAGAGCAGCAACAAGTCCTGATATTCAATGACGGCTTTAATTAACAGCAAGAATTGGCTTCTCATTAAGAGACTGGTTGGAGTGAAACTGGATGGAGTTTGACGTTCCAGTTTAGCTGCTCATCTGTCGGCTCGTTTCACATCTCGTTTCTGATTGGCTGCCATTTAATGAAGAAACGAATCAATTCAGAGGACTAAATCCTTATAAACAGGGCTATTAAAATGAAGGGAAAAGGAGTTCATTAGCAGTGAAAACTGGTCAGTGATTAAGAAAAGGGTTTGAATAAAAACCAGCAGCCACTGCAGCCCATCAGGACTGGACTTGGACACCCCTGCGTTACTGCTTCACAAAGCTTTTGGCTCAACGCATAATCCGTCATTTCCGTATTGTAGTCTCACGGTGTTTGGATTCACTCGTAAGGGAGGTTTTCATGCTCTCCCGGTGTCCACATGATATTATGCTGCGTTCCATTTACCTCAGAGCTCGGGTGCCAGTGCTGGGAATGACATCACACCCAAGTTGACCACATTCCAGTTAAACATTTGGAAAAACAATACGGAAGCTTGCAAGAAAATCTTTCTTGCATTTGCTCTTAAGGGTAGGAGTTAATGTAAGCTTGAAAGAATCATCAGCTCTAGTCATGAAAACATGAACTGCAAAATATGCATATGAAGTAAATGGCGTACCACACTCTGTCAAGAGGGCTACCGTTACGAAAGCGGATAACGAAGAGCCTCGGGAGATGCAGATTTCAGGGCTCAAAATACCCGAATCAACAAATCTGCTTGACGACTCCAGCAGATGCACAGATGAGGCTGCGCGACAACTTCTGACTGCACGTCTCAACAAAGAATTTAAGAAATTTAACATTGCTGTCTAATCGGAAATGCAAACACGACCTGACAAAATGGCAGCAGCAGTTTATCACGTTGTATGTCCATAGACCACAATGCTTATCTACACTCCACTTGCTGTTGTTACGCCAAATAGTGATGTAATAGTCAAAGTGACAGAAAGATATCGATGCAGGCTGGAGGAAACGTACTCGCAATCCAAAGCACTTGTATATCAAAGTGAATTTCCCCATAAGAAATAATGGAAGCTCAGATGATTCGTTCCACAACCCAAAACTATTCATATAAAAATGATTAATACAAAATATAAAGTAAAAATATGTAAAACAAATTAACCTGCGCTTTACCTTTGAAAAGAATCATGGCTGGTGTGAGTGAGTTTCTAAACTCTTGTGGGATTCCACCCAACGGGACGACATGCAGATGAGCATCCCGAAGCAATCGCAGGCTCCCAGTGCTGTAGCAGTTCGCCATAAAAGCGAATCCGAAAACATCGCGGACATGCTATAAGCGCCTGCCATCGATGGGTGATACAAGGAACAAGAAACATTATAAATGCGCAGGGCACAGTATTATTTGGCCACTAACCTGGGCATGACCCTGCCTGACTGCTGTGTCTGTGTATAGCAGAGTGGCAGATCCCGCTACAATAAATAACCGTGCTGTTCCTGTTTTAAGTTGAATAAAGCTGGTGTCGCTAAAGTACTGAGACTCGTGTTTTGGGGTGCAAGACGGGGACTTGCACGTCACAGCACACACATGTGGTCACAATGCTATAGTAAACAGTATATGCTCGTAAGGATGTTGACTATATCAGTGACACACGCCGATTGATGATTACCCACAATCCCGCAGCGAGAGAGCGAAGAACCATCAGCTCAGTTGTGATCACGTGACGCTCGGCAGGCAAAGCGTATATATACTACGCGTATTGCAAGACCTCGCTCGTTTATCAAGTCAAAATTTATTAAAAATTTTAGCTCGTCTTGCAAAACACTCACAGTCCAAGTTACTTGCAATCCAAGGTTCCACTGTATTCCCTTTTGACAATCACGTCTGAATCACGCCGAATGTGGAAAATATAAAACCAACACGTCTTTTTGCTATACCCACATATACCATATTTATACCTACATTATGCTACAAGACCACCAGGACTATGCCAAAGGGGGCAAGAGAAGATAGCTGGATACACACAGCTGTCTGCAGAAGGGATTCTCTGCCCACCACCTGACTCCTGTGCTACCACTGGATTCATTTCAAAATGGCACCAAGAGGCCCAGCAGTCATCCCTAACCGTAACTAAATGAAGATTTACCATCTTCAAGCCGATTTCCAATTTCAACTAGCCGACGATAAATGACTTTTACAGCTGGATCCCCAAAGCCTTTCCCACTTTCCTTTATTGCATTTTTACAAAATGTGAAGGAAAAGCAATGTGACAGGTTCACATTCTGAAGTTCCAAGTGTTTCGATGGATTTACACGTTTTGGGCCTACCTGATGAGTGAGTGGGCGTAAGGATGTGAGGCTGCAGACGTGTTAACTCATAAAACTAAATCACTCAAAGCAAATGAAACCTGGCACGGTAAAAATGTAGACGTCTGCTGATTTTTGATCTTACCCCCCCCCCCATAGATTACGCCGATTTCTACACACATCTGACTGACTGTGTGGCCTGACACAGCTAGAGACAAAGTCCTCAAGTCTGTGGCTGACACCACCTTCACAGGACTCATCACCAACCTTTATGGGATGGCTCACGCAGCCGAGATCGGCCGTGCCAGGAAAATAATCTCGTCCTCAATGTCAGCAAAACCAAGGAGCTGGTCTAGACGTCAGGAAGCAGGGGGCAGACCGCACTTCCATTGAAACGTTTTTGGAGCCGCCATCATTGATGACATATTTAGCGGCAACATAAATAGAAGAGAAAACGAACGACAAAGGCAGATCTGCTGTAAGAGCCAAAAATGAGAGATCATGGAGGGGAAATCATTGAAAGAAAATAATAAATTGAAACTGAAGCAAGTCCTGTGTACTTTAACACAGAAGAAAGAGAGAAGTGAGATTAGGAGCAGGCGCTGATAGAGCACATGGCCGCACCTGCCACATGCCAAACCAACTCAGGATCCCAGATTAGGACCCGAGTGCAGCCATGCAACGGGTGACACCTCAGCACCACACTAGGAACCAGTGGGAGGTTTTTATAGTGGCTGGAGTGCCAATTCTGCCACCAACCCTCAGGATTTCCCTGCAGGATGGAGGGCCTACATGCAGGGCTGGATGCAGATTGACGTCACACCCAGGACGGAGCAAAGGCAGGTTAAGGGCCTTACTCAAGGGCCCAACTGAGTAGAGTCACTTTGGCGTTTACACAGAAGAAAAGCATTCATTTATGTAAAAGAAGTACTTCATACGTAAAAAATGTGATATGTGACCAGCATCTATGTTATGTGTGTTATATGTATATATGCGTATGTGTGTTACATCTGTCACATATGAGCTATAAATCAGGGGTGTCCAACTTCGGTCATGGTGGTCCACAGTGGCTGCAGGTTTTCATTCTCACTCTTCTCCTTATCAGTGCCCAGTTTTCACTGCTAATTAACTCCTTTTCCCTAACCCTAACCCTAATTTTCCCTTCATTTTGAGAGCCCTGTTTTTTAAGGAATCAGTCTTCTGATTTGATTCATTTCTTCATTAAATGGCAGCCAATCAGAAATGAGATGTGAAACGAGCCGACAAATGAGCAGCTAAACTGGAATGTCAAGCTCCAACCAATTTCACTCCAACCAATCTCTTAATGAGAAGCCGATTCTTGCTGTTAATTAAAGCCGTTATTGAATATCAGGACTTGTTGCTGCTCTCATTCGGCTACAGCAGACTGTTGATTTTCTGTTTTTTTCTAAGACCACCGTCAAGATGTTGTAATATTGTAACTGTGTATAAGACAATTTTTTGCTTAACTGTTATTTAATCAATTAAGGAGTTACATAAGCATACACACAACAAACATTTCAGCATACTGTTACATGTACACAGAATCATGTAAGCGTACAAGTTATCTTTCCAATTTTCTCGTCACTTTTTTGTGCTTAAAGGTCTACGTGGAGTGCATCCACCCAATATTACGGTCTTCTGTCCATGGACAGCAGGATGTGCTGCTATGGCTAATCATATTAGAAAACAAACACTATGCATACTGTACAGCCATACTGGGGTCATTCATGAGAAAAAATGGAGCTGAATTGGATTAAGTAAAGAAGGATCTCTGTGGTGGGCTGAAATCTTTGCTGTTGTTGCTATTAACATATAGGATCTTTATGTCTGATATGTTAGGGAGGAATATTTCAGACAAAATTAAATAAATACACAAATAAATAAAAGTACTGTGAAATGTGACAATAATTAACTATTACAATGGGAAATGTAAGCATAAATAATTAAATGTCATGAAATAAATATTTTTGTTGCCTCTTTCTTTCTTTCAACACTGCACACTACATGAAATAAGCCCTGGGTGGGTGGGTTTCAGCAACTACTGTATTTTGATGGGTGGATTTTCAGTGGGGCAAACTTAAATCTTCAGCTATCAAGTGCCATATTTACAGCAGACACGACAGAAGCAAACTCCTAATGATGAAGTTGAAATTCCTTGAATTAAAGCAGCTGCTTTGCACAATAATTCTGGGTAACGTTTTCTTACACTCGTATCTGATATGCAGAGTCACAACTTTAAGCCCCAGAATTCCCATATAAAGTGTTTACATCATCTCTGTGGACAAGTCTCTTTTATACCAAGCTATTTGAGCTCTCTGTGTAATACGGTATAGTGCCTTTCATATCCATTTTACGTAGCATCTTCACATCTATCATCTATTGGGTTATCTATCTTATGTTGCACCTTTCACGGCATTCTATTCATTCACACATCTAGTCATCTGTTTTATATAATGTCTTTCATACCACCTGTATATAGCACCTTCCAGAGCTATTTCACAGAGCACAACTTATATCTATCTATTACACAGTGTCCTTCACATTTGTCATTGATATATAAAAGCTATTATTTCCATCAATATCTTCTTATATAAAGCGCTACTGTGGCTGTTCATTTGTCTGTCCAGGATCTTAAATCACCTGTAGCTTGTAAACCGTTTCACCTATTGACTTGAAATTTGGTACACATATACTACGTGACGTCTACTATCCGCTTTCGGGGTGATGATTTTTATTACTCTTTTTATTTTATTTTATTGTAGAATCAACTCTCAGCTGCGCGCAGCAGGGCGGCCGTGCGGTGCATGCATATGGGCGCCGTTCTCATTTCCTACCATCTTTGTTAATCATTCTTGAGGCAGATTGAAGACTTAAGTGCCAGCTTAAGTGAAAAATTTAAGAAAATGTACTAAGTAATTGCAACACAAAAACTAACTTAATCAGATTTTATGCGAAAAGATGCCGACGAAAGAAGAGAAGAAGCGGGCCGCTAGGTTGGAGAGAAGAAGAGCTGCTCAGGAAGCAGCAAGCACATCAGCCTCTGAGCAAATGAATGATAAACAGAGACAGAGCAAGAGGATGAAAACTAGGAATGCTCAAGTCAAGTGTATTCACTGCACGTTATCGTGCAGTACGCTGTAACTGGTATCATATAATACCCCTCACTGTCCACTGTATCTATGTATAACACGGTACATTTCTCATCCTTCTATTTTATATGCATCACCTTCAATATCTATTTTGATATAACATTTTTCATATTTACTTACCCATTTATCTATCTAATAGAAATGTCAATGTCCATTTTGCATTTTACCCTACATAGCTTATTAACTTTGAATATTTCATATCTGTCTATTACAAAGGACCACTCAAATCTATCACTCTACTGCATGTTGTGCAATGTTGTGTCTTTGATATATAGAAGCTTCCATATCTGTCTATTATATAGTGCCTTCCATATCTATCTGTCATATAGTGCTTTCAATATCTACCTATGTATCTATGATAGATTGCCCTCCATATCTATCTATTATATAGTGCCTTATCTATCAATCTATTATATAGTGCTTTCAATATCTATCTATTATACAGTGCCTTCAATATCTATCTATGATATATTGCCTTCCATATCTATCTATCTATTAAAAAGTCTTATCTATCTATTATATAGTGCCTTCCATATCTATCTATCTATAATACAGTGCCTTCCATATCTATCTATCTATAATATAGTGCCTTTCATATCTATCTCTCTATTATATAGTGCCTTCCATATCTATCAATCTATCTATAATACAGTGCCTTCCATATCTATCTATTATATAGTGCCTTATCTATCTATCTATAATATAGTGCCTTTCATATCTATTATATAGTGCCTTCCATATCTATCTATCTATTATATAGTGCCTTTCATATCTGTTTATCAATTATGTAGTGCCTTATCGATCTATCTATAATATATTTCCTTTCATATCTATCTATCTATAATACAGTGCCTTCCATATCTATCTATCTATTATATAGTGCCTTTCATATCTATCTATCAATTATGTAGTGCCTTATCGATCTATCTATAATATATTTCCTTTCATATCTATCTATCTATAATACAGTGCCTTCCATATCTATCTATTATATAGTGCCTTATTTATAATATAGTGCCTTCCATATCTATCTATCTGTCTATTATATAGTGCCTTCCATATCTATCTATCTATCTATTATATAGTGCCTTATCTATCTATCTATCTATCTATAATATAGTGCCTTCCATATCTATCTATTATATATTGCCTTATCTTATATATAGTGCTCAGAGGGGACTTGTCCGTCTCATGGTCTGGAATCTCTACAGATTTTATTTTTTCTCTAGCCGTCTGGAGTTGTTTTGTTTTTTCTGTCCCCCCTGGCCATTGGACCTTACTCTTATTCGATGTTAATTAATGTTGATTTATTTTGTTTTCTTATTGTGTCTTTTATTTTTCTATTCCTTATTATGTAAAGCACTTTGAGCTACTGTTTGTATGAAAATGTGCTATATAAATACATGTTGTTGTTGCCTTCCATATCTAGCTATCTATCTATCTATCTATCTATCTATCTATTTGTGCCTTTCAAATCTATCTATCTATGTATCTATTAAATAGATCCTTTTATATTTATTTTACATTGTACCCATCATAACTGCTTTATAAGGAATATTTCCAGTCAGTTTATGCCACTGTGTATTTATTGCTATTGTGTCTTTGGTATATATCTGCTTTTAGGTATATCTAACATGATGCCTTTCACATCTTTATATTTTATACACAGCAAACTTCTATCTCCATCTACTTTATTCAGCACATTCCCTACAAATCTGTTGATCGATTCTTTTTTTAGTCCCGCCACGCACCCGTTGCTGTTGTTATGACCCTGAATTGGATTAGCAGGCTGTGAATGTTTGATTTACTTGAAGTTTCTGAATATTTATTTTGCTGAGGGATCTGTATTTATAAAGTATAAAGGCATCATGTAAACGTAAAGGTTGTGAATTAGTCTGTGAATCTGTCTGCCCCCAAATGTCAAGTATGCCATCAGAATATCCTGGCTCAAATGTGTACTGTTTGGTTAAAAAGATCTCCTCCTCTTCCTAATCCACTACTACACTTTCAAGCTTTATAACACACTGGTGAGGCCTCATCTGGAGTCCTGTGTGCAGTTTTGGTCTCCAGGGTACAAAAAGGACATAGCAGCATAAGAAAAGGTCCAGAAGAGCACCTAGGCTGATTGCAGGGATACAAAGGAAAGATTAAAAGAGCTGAGCCTTTACAGTTTAAGTAAAAAAAGATTAAGAGGTGACCTGAGTGAAGTGTTTAAAATTATGAAGGATATTAGTCTAGTTGATTGAGACGGTGACTTTAAAATGAGTTCATCAAGAACACGGGGACACAGTTGGGAACTTGTTTAGGGTAAATTTCACACAAACATTAGGAAGTTTTTCTTCACACAGAGAGCCACAGACACTTGGAGTAGCTGACCAAGTAATGTGGTGGACAGGAGGACTTTAGGGATTTCTAAAATAAGAATTCAGTGGACAGGACTGACTGGTGAGCTTTGCTGGGCTGAGTGGCCTGTTCTCATCTCGATTGTTCTGATGTACTAATGGGGGGGACCGTGTAGAAAAAGTGTTGCCATTCCTACCTGATGTGCCTGCAAATCCCCTTCAATGAAAGTCTGCAAAGTGCACTTTAATCACGACGTCTCAATTGTTTGAGTTGTAATTTTAAACTGTGGAGCAAAGGGGCAAATCAAGTTAAAAGGGAAAAATGAAAACTTATTTGGAAGAAAAAGAAATTCTGTAAATATAAAATTATCAAGTACATTCTGCACGTGCTGCAATGCTACTACGGCTACTTCTACTACTTCTGCATTGAATAGATTGACCCAGCAGTCTAGTCATTTTAAAACAGCTCCTTCCACCGTGTCAAAGTAACGTAACTTACAAATACCGTAGCCACGTTCGGTGATTCATTCAAAGTAATGCAATGAGTCAGGGGAAAAGCCACTTGAGCATGAGGAGAATCTGAAAAGTTCAAAAAGGAACTGAACCCAAGTACTGCGATTACATCACAAATACTAAAAGACACAAAACGCCTGCCCTTCTCGACAAGTTCATTTCTTTTATTACTTCCTTGTATATAAAGTCTAGGGAAAGTATTGGAATCGTCCAAAACATTCAATGTTGAGATTTTGATGAATCTTGATGTTTTAGACCTCCGAAAAATACCATTTTAGGAATTATGTCTGTGTGTGTGTGTGTGTGTGTGTGTGTAGTCACACACGTGCAAATGGGAGGCAGCTGACGGGTCTAAATGAGAGCAATTCCACGCCAGACCAGGGGATGACGGAGTGCATTAACTCTTACTCTCGCTTCTCTGCAGACCAGTTATGGGAAATTCCGTCTGGCACTGATGACGTCACTCCCGGTTCCAGGCCCAAAAATGATATCACTTCTGGTCCTGAGCCTCAATGACATTACTTCCAGTTCCAGCTCCTATAATGATGTCATTTTTGTGCCAGAGAATCAGTTCTGTCTTGGACTCGAACCTGTACACATCATACTTGCTTAAACGCAATTTGCAGGCAGGGTATAATATACAGGCGGCTGCCCCAAACCTTTTTTGATGTCTCCAGTCATTTCTTGTGACACACACTAATAATTCTTAATTGGTAGCAGATTTCTAAACTACAAACCCGACATCATTTCTTACTTGACAGATGTGAAGTCAGCGTAAATGTCCCCTAAATACTGGAGACTGGATGGTGGACAGGGTATTGCCAAGGTGCCATGTCTTGTAAGTCTTGGAACTACCCGTTTGGTGATTTCTTCCATTGTCCAAAACTGCTGGAGAATTTCACAATTGTGTCCAAACCACATCCATTTGAAATAGATAGATAGATAGATAGATAGATAGATATGAAAGGCACTACATAATAGAATTTAATCAATTTTGGAATAAGGCTGTAACATAACAAAATGTGGAAAAAGTGATGCGCTGTGAATACTTTCCGGATGCACTGCAGATAGATAGATAGATAGGAAAGGCACTATATGATAGATAGATAGATAGATAGATAGATAGATAGATAGATAGATAGATAGATAGATAGATAGATAGATAG
>JANRMT010062817.1:18077623-18098354 GCA_026402145.1 Polypterus bichir lapradei | reverse complement strand
TCTACCACAATACTTATTACTACCATACTAACTTACTCCATGTGTCTTTAGTTCTGTGGATGAAGAAAAACTTTCTAATGTTTGTGTGAAATTTGCCCTTAACAAGTTTCCAACTGTGCCCCCGTGTTCTTGATGAACTCATTTTGAAGTCACCATCTCGATCCTTTGGAGTAATTCAGTTCATAATTTTAAACACTTCAATCATGTCACCTCTTAATCCCCTGTTGCTTAAAAGGAGACATAACAGGATAATATTTGCTATATTCCTAAGTAATTTTCCCAGTGTGTAGGCTGTCAAAAAAATATGTAAGATTTATAGCTGTACTCACTAACCTCCTTAAGCACTCAAAGATAAATGCTACCTGGTCCTGCTGATTTGTTAGACTTCAGCCACTTTAATCTAAGCAGTACTTCTCTCTCTACAATTTCTAAATCACTCAGTACCTCCTCAGCAGTCCCTTTGTACTGCTGGGAGGTTATCCACTTCCTCACACGTGAAGACCTCCTGCTCTACTTGGGAGGCATGTGGGCCAGACAGGTTAATGTGCCCTCACCGTAAACCTTTCAAACAAAAATAAAATAACAGGAAAGGAGAAACAACAAAAGGGCAGTGGTCTTCCTCTCTTTCTTTTTAGGGCTACGGCGCCACGTTTGAAATCTCATGAGAACTTGGGTCATAGGTTACAAAGCATAAAGCTGTGCCAGTGTTTTGAATTGTAATTAGAGTTTGGCCTACGTGGAAAGGTGGGCTTTCCATAAAGAGTATTCCGACGAAAGGAGGATTTCAGCTGGTAAACTATTAGGAAGAAACAAATGGCAGGTTAGCAAATTTCCCACAGACACCTCTTCTCTGAAGACCAAAGCAAGAGGTGTTTATTTACCGGTTTCATACAACTAAGCAAATGTTTGTCTTATTAAGACAATTAAAAGCATCGCCACGAGCAAGAAAGTGTTGTCAAGCACATGGGAAAGTGCAGCGGAGAAGCCGGTCAAGCATTTACTCCTGCGTCTCTCAAGGGAGCCGCAATGTTGTCATGCAAAAGGCCCAGAAGAAAAGACTGATCACCTATCTGCCGGCTGCCCACACCAGCACCTCAGGATGCATAGCAACCCCATCCCCCCAACCCGACAATATAATAGAATAAGATAAACGCGGGGATTATGCCTGAGACAAGCCTATTGCTTTGTTATTCCTCCGGGGCCTTTCAGTGAAACGGCCTAAACATACACGCAATTCGACATGCATTCACGTTGCCAAAGAAAAGTAGGGAAAGTGAAATCGTACCTAATGCATGCTTGGCTGCTCGGGTCAAAGGTCAGCTAACGGTACTTTGGCTACTGATTTTTTTTTTTTTTTTTATCCTACATTAAAAAGAAGAAGAACAAAAAAAAAGTCTACCCCCCCCAACTCCCCACTCCCCACGCTGCACTTCAAATCTAGCAAATTAAGCAAAGAGGTAAATGCAAATGCTGCGGTGGGCTGGCGCCCTGTCTGGGGTTTGTTTCCTGCCTTGCGCCCTGTGTTGGTTGGGATTGGCTCCAGCGGACCCCCGTGACCCTGTGGTTAGGATATAGCGGGTTGGATAATGGATGGATGGTAAACGCAAATGTCTCTTTTGTGTTAGCTTACAATGATGGGATTTTCTATTTTTTTTAAGGCAAATTCCTGGCTGAGAAGTGACTATGAAACAAATACTTAAAAGATTAATATTTCCCACATACATAGATAAATAAATACATTCTCAAACCGGTTCATCCAATTGAGGGTCACAGAGGCCAGGAGTCCTATAGATATTCACAGAAAGTAACCCGCTAAAAGCTTCCCTCGTGAGCTTCTGTTTCATCTCCTTTGGTGTCCATGCTGTCACGGCAGAAACTGTCCTGCCTAATGAAAACGGTTCCCTACAGTTTATCAAGTATAATATCATGTTGGTTTTAGAACACCTCAGGTTTTCCAGTTTTTCTTCAGATTTAATCAGCTGATATGCATATGAATGGCCTAAAATGGTAAAAAGGTAGGCAGTAAACTGCCAGAGGTTTAAATTTAAAGCTTAGGTTAACAACAACTGAAAAAAGAGAAAATATCAGAATATTAAAAATGGAGCCTTCTTCAGGGAATGACTAAAAGGTTGCAACCTACAGATGTTCTGCAGCAATTAAAGTAAATGAAGCCTTGCAAGTTGAAGCCAACAATTTGCACAGGTGTCCTAACTCGTGTTGATTACTTAAAAACCCCTCCGTCTATCTTAAAGCAGACTGTGTTATGACATCCTCTGTCATATCCTCTGGATAATAGTCCAGTGATAATGGCAAGAAAACAGCAATTAACAAATGAAATGACACAGACCATTATCACCCTTAGAAGTGTAGGCCTCTCATTTAGAGAAACTGCAAAAATTGTAAGCCAGTTGCAATTCCAAAGTCAACTGAAAACTGGAAGACCCTCTGATAGGAAGAGATCTGGCCGAGCCAAAGTCACAAGCCAATCAGAAGACGAGTTTCTGAGGGTCACCAGCTTGCGTAATCAACGCCTCACAACACAACAGCTTAACAGTGCAGGATGGCAAAAGCAAGTGTCAGTTTGGACTGTGAAGAGGAGACTCTGTTGCTGCAGGTCTGACAGGGCGAGTGGCATTCCTTAAAGGACAAAATAGGGCTTTGAAATAGCAGATGTGGATGACTACTGACGGCAAGAAAGTCTTATGGATTGATGAATCAAAATTTGAAATCTTCGGTTCATCACGCAGGGTGTTTGCACGTCATCGAGTTGGTGACAGGAGGGTGCCTGAGTGTGTGACACCAAGTATCAAACATGAAGGAAGAAGTGTGATGGTCTGGGGGTCTTTTGCTGGAGACAGAGTTGGTGACTGGCACAGAGTGACGGGCATTCTGAATCACAAGGGTTACCACAGTTTGGTTGTCCTATCAGCAAAGGTGCAGGCAACTTTGATGAATCAAAAATTTGAATAAAATCAGGTACACTTAATGATTCCTTGACTTATTTTTTTATTTTGATTGTTTATTTGTTCTATGCACTGATTTCATGAAACATTAAGACGTTAAACTGTGTGCATTTCCATAGAAACTGAATAAACTGAGGTGTTCTAAAACTGGTAGTGTATTTCATCCATCCATCCATTATCCAACCCGTTATATCCTAACTACAGGGTCACGGGGGTCTGCTGGAGCCAATCCCAGCCAACACAGGGCGCAAGGCAGAAAACAAACCCCAGGCAGGGCACTCACAAACACATATACACACCCACACACCAAGCACACACTAGGGACAATTTAGGATCGCCAATGCACCTAACCTGCATGTCTTTGGACTGTGGGAGGAAACCCATGCAGACACGGGGAGAACATGCCTGCAGGGAGGACCTGGGAAGCGAGCCCGGGTCTCCTAACTGCAAGGCAGCAGCGCTGTCCACTGCGCCACCATGCTGTATTTCAAATTATTTTTATTTTAGGAGTACTTAATGAAAAAAAAAAAAAGTTGCAAATTAAAGGTAACTTTTTTCATTTTTTTGTATATTTAAAGAAATACTCCACCCAAAAGTCTGTTACTTACCCTGTTCTGTTTGTGCTAATGGCCAAGAAATATTTTTCCCTCATATTTCTATTAGGATAAGTTCTGTCGTGTTTCACCTGGAATACTCGTATGACAATGGGCCTCCATTATACTCGTCGTTTTCTAACCCACTTAATCCAGATCAGAGTCGCAGGGAGGGCTGCAGCAAAGGGCTGGGTAATATGGCCTATAAATAACTTTGCAATATTTCGCAATACACGTTTATATATATATCTCATATATATCTCAGTATCTGAAAATCTGCTTTAACACACTTCATAAATGTTTGATTTAACTCTTTGAGTCATACAATCTCACCAATATGGTGATTCTGGTAGTCCCTACAGGCTGCACCATATGTCTGCGCTACATCATTCTTGTTTATGTTCATTAGTGGTTTCTATTACAGCAATTTTTTTATCTTGCATTTAAAATTCATTCATTTCTGATCCCTATATATATATATATATATATCTGTTTTGCTATCAAAACAGGGACCCCAGCGCACTACTTTGCCCAGGAGGTCTATGATGCTGTTAAGATGGCCCTGCCAGGACATGAACCCCAGACTCCTTACTGCGAGGCAGCACCACTACCACTGCGCCACCCTCTTTGTTTTTTTAACATTTTTTCTTTAATCTCTTGTAAAGCAGTTTGAGTGACATTTTTTTTGCACTAGTAATACAAAATTTAACGTTGGTTGTTGCGGTTCTAATCACTGTATGTGAAAATGTTAGAAATAAGGCAGGGCTATCAGTTCCCAAGATGAGGATGCACCTACAGGTTCTGGTGGGTTTTCACTGATGGGAGTGTCCTCATATCCCATCTAAGCAGAAGCATAGGAGCTCCAGTAAATGCGCCAAGCCACATGCCAGTGTGGAAGTTCAGCGCCCGTACACAGACAGACACGACACCAGATGTCCAGAAACACACACGTTTAATCCTCCTTTTATTTTACAGCACCACACAATGTATAAATCAGCCAAATACTCAGTCCCTTCTTTCTTTCTCTCTTTCTGCTGCCCTCACACAAGCTCCGTCCTCTTCCTCCCGACTCCGGCTCCCCTAATGGAGTGAGGTGGCCCCTTTTATAATGCTCCAGATGTGCTCCAGGTGCTTCACGATGATCTTCCGGCAGCACTTCCTGGTGTGGCAGAAGTGCCGCATGAGCACCTGGAAGCACTCCGGGTGTGCCTGGAATGTCTTCCAGTAGCACTTCCGAGTGTGGAGGAAGTACTGCAATCCAGGGCTCCACAACCCCCCCGGGCGCCCCCTGGTGGTGGCCACAGGCCCAAACCAGGCTGAGCTTTTAAGCTCTGATCCTGTGGCCCCAATGCAGACCAAGGAGGCTGCCCTCTACCGGTCCTTCCAGTTGTCCCGGCTGGGGTGGATCCCCAGCCATCTGCCACACTAGCTATACACAGCTGGAAGAAATCCAGGAAGCTTTTCATTTGGAGCGAGAAACATGGACCGAATGTCTGTAATTCCAGCAGAATTTCGGAAGTCAATGCCAGCATCCAAAAACGATCCTAGGATTATGGGAGGTTTGAATATCCAAATATTTTTCTTAGCGCTAACATACACTTATATATGCTTCCCTTCACATCCCCTGTGAATGAACGTCCAAAAAAGGAAAAACATTACCAATATTCAGCGACCGATGCAAAACGGGCCTAAATTCCTGCATTTCAGCTCAGAGCGAACCCTTCAAGTCCTGCCGCACAGTTGTTCCTGCATTGGCCTGTTTACTTTGCGAGGAATGTGAACTTGGGCTGCATTCCTGTAATCCCCAATTGATGTCTTAAATTACGGCCCTGCACCAGTCTCAGCACCTAAAGGATGCAGATAAAAGTGGCCAGGAAAAAGGAGCTGCAGTTTCTGAAGCATCCCCAGCACCTGACATCCTGCCAGTTGTTGCCACCTTGATGTTTACAGCTGCGTTTTGACCTTACCTTGATCTTAGTATGCTGTGCACCTAATTAAAAGCATATGTCTTCCTCCACAGAGCGTAATGAAAAAAAAAAAAAAAAAGGAAAAGGAGAAACGCCGCACCCCCTCAACCCACAGCACAGGCTTAGCCAGACACGTCTACTTCATTTTTATGAGATAATCATTAATATTCTTTTTAATAACGAGAAACGCATTGCTTTGTCAGAGAATTTCACGTGGATATGAGAAGTGCTCTAAAGACGGCATGAGCAAGGGGCTCGGTAACATTCTCTTAACTCACTTTGTCCACGAAAGAACGATATCAGGACTCGAGGCCACCCTAACAAACCTGACCGCGAGATAAAAAACAGTCTTACTTTCAAATCCTCAATTCCATATTCGCTGGCCACTTTATTAGGTACACCAGTTCAGCTACTTCTTAACGCAAATATCTTTGTTTGTTTTTTTGGATTTTTTTTATAACTAGGGGGCTTTACCCTGCTCACCAACCCCCAGGCCGGCGCTATACACTAGACTCTTTGGGGATGCGGATGTACAATTTAAACAGATTGTTATTTTCATGGGAATTGTTACATATGCATAATAGAACTAACTATTTTACCTTACAGAGAGTAATTAACCATAGCAAAAAAAGAGCAAAACGTAATAAATTGAAAGACAATTATGTTTCATGTTGTGTTAGAGTTATTCGTTGCGTGATACGATTTTGTTCTGTTTGGCTTTGAAATTAACATGCCATTACTTTTAAAACTTACACTTTTACTGTAAAACTTCAGTAAAAACAATTTTTTTAATTTAATTTTTATCAATATCGCATTGTATTTTGATTCTGTGTTTGGATAGCTGCCCGTGATTGAATTTCGTTTCTTTCTCTCTATTAAATAAAACAACTTTTTCAAATGTTTGGCTCTGATATTTGTTAATTGTCTTTGCAAAAGCTATTCCAATGGGAAACTGTTAACGTTTTAATACTGTGGCGTGTGGCTGGGGCTGGTACCCAGCCGGGAGGCCCAGGAGGACCAGAGGAGGGCTTGCGCCTCCTCCAGACCACAAGGGGGCGACCACCCTGGTGGTTTTGGGGACCACGGGAATGGAGCTTGGAAGCGCAACCCTATAGGGGCCCGTGGTAACCGCCAGGGGGCGCCCCGATGCCTGAGGAGCCCTGGCCCTCAGCACTTCCAACACCCTGAGTGCTTCCGGGTGTGCAGCCAGTACTTCCGCCACACTGGGGAGTGCCGGCGGAAGATTATCGGGAGGCACCTGGTGCACGTCCGGGTTGGGATAAAAGAGGCCACCTCTCTCCATTCGATGGCTGGAGTCGGGAGGAAGAGAGACAGAGCTCGGGAGGAGAGGAGTGGATGCGGACCTGAGAAAGGAATTGGATAGAAGGCCTGGACTTTGGGGGAGTACTGGTGTTGTGTGTGAGCACTTTATTGTAAATAGTTTGTAAATAAACGTGAGTGGGTTAAACCAACAATGTCTGCCTGTCTGTGTCTGGGCCAGTTTCCACAATACAAATGGCATATCAAGATCTCCTTTGTTGTCTAATGTTATCCCCTGAAGATGTACTACATTACCTTTCTTGTATTATAAGTTGTTGTTTTCATCTTCCGCACAATCACTGGCAACTGTTTCAGCATAGTCTATTGATACGCATTTAACCAGTTTGTCGTGAAACCGATTAACATTTTAGCGTTAATTCGTTTGACTTCATCGTTTCTTGGTGCTAGGATTGCTCGTGCACTCATTTTTTTTCCTTTGTGATGAAATTCTTCAATAAGATTTGGACATAATACATCTTCTTTAATTGGGAGCTTAGAGTGAGGAAAACTTGAAAATTTACAAGAGCTGAGAGAACAAGAACTGTATCTGTCAAAAGCATTCACACCAATGAGAGGCGAGATTACCGTGTGCATGGTTGAAAATGATTGAGAAGAGGGCAGGACTTGCAAAAATCTTATGGCCAAAGTCTCATCTCGCGGGACTTGAGAAAATCTTCCAAAAAGTTTTGTGTTGTCGCAGGATTTAATTATTTTATAGTAAGATCTTTTATTGAATTTATTAACAAAACAAAAATCAAGTCAAATCAGGCCCCACCCAGGAGAAAGAGAGGAAAACCAACAACCAGAGCAAAACTGTTAAGAGTAGTAAAGAGAGAAAGGAGTCTTTTCCTCTAATATCCCGTCAGACTATTCGGAGAGACTTGATTTGTGACTTGGCCTGCATTACAGAACAGCCTTTCACAAATGTGGCTACCTCTCCCACCTTCATCTGCTGCCATCTTTGTAACTGCCTCATTAGACAGGCGGTCAACCTCAAAATGAACTGCCACCTGATGAATGAGGACGTTCCACAGTCAGGAGTCTCCCACCTAGAAATACTGATAACTGGCCTTCTGTAAACTAGGCTTTGAGGGGGGGGGTCTTTAAAACACTTCGAATGGCTATGGTCTTAGCTCACTTAAAGTATAGGACTTGTCTTGGGGAAACAGGAATTTTGCAATCTGAAGTAGTCGCTTATTCAGTAGTGTTGATTAGGATAATCATGGCTTTGATGTTGGTCGTTTTTTTCTCGAATGGGGTTCACCGAGCCGGAACTCAGTGATATCCTCCAATCACAGTGACAATAATCCATAGTACCATACAATTCTGCGGAGCAACTAATTATATGCTTCTCTTGAACACAGTCCAGGCCAATGACCATGCTTATTCTGGAAGTAACCGGCGCACGGCTTGAGCTATCCGTCAACGGGGACCCAATTGGCTGTTGAGCACCCTCACATTCATCCCACTAAATCTTGAGTAGCCAATCACACTAGTAGAATGTTGTGGGTCTGCGGGTGGAAATCACAATGGACGGAGGGAGATGATGGAGGGGGGCCTTGCAGACTCCAAAGTCATTTCCCATGTTACTATTTTTTACAAACAAAATGTCGTACATTTCTATTCTTTTTCAGAATCTGGTCCGAGTGACAGGAAGCTAACACTTTAACCCCAGCTGGGTTTAAAATAAAACAATCAATTATTGTTGATAATATAACCTCACATTACCCAAGATGAAAATTAACATTATAAAACAGGAGCATCCAATTTCAAGGGCCACAGTCACTGTAGGTCAGGGGTCCTTAACACCGATCCGAAAGGCCAAAGTGGCTACAGGTTAACAATTTTCTTAGTTAGTGACCAGTTTTTGCTGCTAATTAAATCGCAAGAGTTAAGACTCAAACCCTTTAAATCAGGGGTGAGCAACGTCAGTCCTAGAGGGTCAGAGGTTTTCATTCTAACCATTTTTTTTTATATTCATTTTATTGTAATCATTCCATACAAATAGATCAATTTTTACAAAAAATAGGATTGCAAACAAATCATCCCCCACCCCTCAACCATTTTTTTAAATTAATAACCAGTTTGTGATGCTAATTAATTTCATGTATTTGACTTGCTATTTAAGACTCAGACCCTTTACATCAGGGGTTAGCAATGTCGGCCCAGGAAGGCTGCAGATTTTCAATGTAACCATTTTTACTTTCTCGTATACCTAGTATAGAGAAAGTATAGGAATCGATGAAAAATTTGACCTCAACATTTTGATGAATCTTGACGCTGTAGACCTTCCTGAGTCCGCAACCACCATTTTTGAAATTATGTATGTCTGTGTGTCTGTGTGTGAACACGATAACTCATGTTTGATGCTTTGACCTTGGTCAGTGTGATTTTGTACATCTGCTTTATATCAAAAATAAGGGAATCCTATCAACTTTTGGGTGACTTCCGACCACCAGAAGTGGTACTTTAACTGAATAATCTCGCAAATTTTCAGTAAACTATGGTTATAATTACAGATAGAAGATTCAAATTTTGTATAGATATTTAGAATGATAAAAAGCAAACAGACATGAAATTTGACAACAGGAAGTAGTATCTTATTAAAACACCTATCTAGAGTTTTTGTATCATGGAAATATAAATGTGTACACGATATTAAAAACTGTATTCGATATACCGCATATTCTTTCAATAGCTATATTAATTTTATTTTAATTTACATATCATCAGTTTAACAATAACGTGTAAACCAGGTCTGTGGAGTCGGAGTCTAAGACAATTTTGGGTTCCTGGAGTCGGGGTCAGAGTCAACAAAAATGTACCGACTCTGACTCCTAATAAAATTAAATTGTAATGAAAAAAAATACAGCAAGTTCAAATGTCCCCTTTCACAAGCAACAGTCCTAATTAAGTACTTATGTGTTGTAACAATAAAGCCCAGTGCATAGTTCTGTTACTACTAGTGTGAAGTTCAGCTGAGCTATTATATAACCTGGCATTCACATATTGTAATCTGGATTGTGGTACATTACAAAAGGTGTTTTCATTTTATTTCAGATATAATGTGTTTAATAAGTTCATTTGAGTGTAAACAAGTATAATGATGTAGGTGGAGGTGTCTGCTGTGGCCTATGTGTGTTCAGGGGTTCTTGTCTTTTGTTTAAACTGTCCAATAAGGTAGAGAGTCAGTTTCCTAGCCAGTAGTTCTGTGGTTAAATGACGTGTATGTTGCCTTCCTTCAATCAACATGGAAAATACATTAGCATATTAAATAAAGAGGAGTCATAGTCGGGGAGTCGGAGTCAGAAGCACCGGAAACTAAGGAGTCGGAGTCAAAGGATTTATCTACCGACTCCACAGCCCTGGTGTAAATATTGAACATGCCATGTAAATATAAAGATGTAATGGGAATAATAAGATACTAGGTCCCCATCGTTTTCCTGGTAACACATTTAATTTTATGATATTTGTTTTTATTTCGGACATCAATATCGTAATTAACTGTAGCCAAATGCAGTATTATCTATAGCAATTTATTGCAACATATATTATATAATACTAACACTTTTTCTGTTTTTAGGTGACTATAACTCTTTTTGCTTTGCACGTAATCTCGGTAATGTGTATGTAATCTAAAAACATTCCACCATTTTCAACCTCCCTAAGTGTGAAAATATCATTTTAATATAAAGTTTGATTATAAATAGAGATAAATGATTGTGTATCGATATTATCAATTAGTTATGATGAGAAACGAAGAGATATGATATTTGAGAAATATTACGCCACTGCAAGTGGTTCTGATGACCTTTTCCTCCATTTGAGTATACGAGAAAGTCAAGGGGAGCGCACTCCCGATTTTTTTAAAATTAGCAACCAGTTCTTTGCTGTTAATTAACTCAATTTATTTGATGTGCTATTTAACATTCAGACCCTTTAACTCAGGGGTGAGCAAAGTTGGTCCTGGAGGGCTGCAGGTATTCATTCTAACCGTTTTTTTTTTTAATTAGCAACCAGTTTTTGTTGTTAATTAGCTTCATTTATTTGATTTGCTATTTAACATTCAGACCCTTTAAATCACGAGTGAGCAACGTTGGTCCTGGAGGGCTGCAGGTTTTCATTCTAACCATTTTATTTTAAATTAGTGACCAGTTTTTGCTATTAATGAACTCAATTTATTTGATTTGCCATTTAAGTTCAGACCCTTTAAATCAGGAGTGAGCAACGTTGGTACTGGTGGGCTGCACTGGCTGCAGGTTTTTTTGTTCCAACCCAATTGCTTCATGACAGTTCGTGTATTGTTGACATTTTTTCTGCTTCATTTTAGTCATTTTCCACCCTTAATTGCTTATTTTAGTGTTTTTAACAAGATGAATTTGCCATTTTGAACTGCTCCTTATTAGCAGTAAGATTCAAATGACAAAGGAGCTAGCAGGTCCCCTCTCTAGCTCGTTTCCATTTACACCAGGGGTCCTCAATCACAGTCCTGGAGGGCCGCAGTGGCTGCAGGTTTTTGCTCCAACCCAATTGCTTAATAAGAAGCACTTATTGCTCAAGTAACACATCTGCTTCATTTTAGTTGTCTCATTCATTAAGATTTTGAACCCTTATTGCTTATTTTAGTCTTAATTGCTCCTAATTAGCAATAACATGCAAATGACAAAAGAGACCAGCATTTCTACATTTAGCTTGTTACCATTTACACTTCAGTGCATATTTATCATGCACTATTGGGTTTAATTAAATACTTGGAAGTAAAGTGAAGAGAAAAAGTGAAGGACTGAGAATTACTCATCCATTTTAGCCTTCAAACCTTCTGGATGATATCCTTAGAAAGGGGAAGAAAATCTAGGATATGAGAATTACCTGACATAGCAGAGTTAAAATACTAACAAGCTATGAAATTAAATTATTGGCCAGATTTGCTTTCTAATTAAGCAACTGGGTTAGAACAAAAACCTGCAGCCACTTCAGCCCTCCAGGACTGTGATTGAGGACCCCTGATTTACACCAACATTTGGTTTAATAAAGAAGAGAATAAAGTGAAGGACTGAAAATGACTCCTCCGTTTTAGGCTTCAAATTACTTGGAAGATATTCTTAGTAATGAAAAAACCTCTACGATTTAAGAATGACCTGGCATTGCTGAGTTAAAATGACTAATAAGTCACAAAATTAAATTATTGGCCAGGATTGGTTTCTAATTATGCAACTGGGTTGGAACAAAAACCTGCAGCCACTGCGTCCCTCCAGGACCGCCACTGATTAATCTTGCTGAAGATTTTCATCATAATCATTTTTTAACCATGACCAGTTTTTGCTACGGATTTCTTATGTCTTCATTGCAAGTGACCTGCTTTTTAAGACTCAGTACCTCCATAATTGTTTCTTTTTTGCCTTAATTAGCAGGCAAACAATAAAGAGATGCAAAATGAACAGACACACAACCAGCTAACCCAGGGATCTTAAACTCCGGTCCTAGAAGGCCGCAGTGGCTGCAGGTTTTCATTCTCTTTTTTTTTAATTAGTGACCTGTTTTTGCAGCTAATTAACTTCTTTTGATTGATGACAAATCAAACAATTCAGACATTTTGATTAAAGTGCACATTGCAGACTTCCATTTTAGGGGATTTGCATACATTTTGGTCACACCATGTAGAAATGACAACCCTTTATCTACCTGGTCCTCCCATTTTAGGGCACCATAATGTTTGGGGCATCACAGGTGTTTGTGATTCCTCAGGTGTATCATCGGATATCTCAGATTGCTTCTACCCTTTAGAGTCTGCAGTTTAAATTGTTCAACATGAGGATAAGAAACTGTGCCAATGAAAGTCAAAGAAGCCATCAGAGACATCAGGAAAACCTTAGGATGACTGAAATTAACTGTCTGGAATGTCATGAAGAAGAAAGAACACACTGGAGAGGTCAGGAATCACAGAGGGACTGGTAGGCCAAGGAAGACTTCCACTGCTGATGACAGAACAATCCTCACTATGGTCAAGAAAAAGCCCCCAATGCCTGTCTGACAGATCAGAAACGGACATCAGGGGGCCGATGTGTGTGTGTCAGAGATGACTATCAGCAGAAGACTACCTGAGTAGAAATACACTGCAAGATCCAAACCACAAAGACTAGACGGTCAGATTACAGTTTGTGAAAAAGGACTTCAAAGAGCCTGCAGAATTCTGGGAAAAGGTCTTGTGGACAGACGCGACAAAGATGAACCTGCAACAGGGTGATGGAGAGAGCAAAGTGTGGAGACGAGAAGGAACTGCCTCAGATCCAAAGCAGACCATCTCATCTGTTAAATGTGTCTTTGTCTCAAACATTATGGAGGGCACTGTAAACATTTGACTTTCTCCTGTAATAGCATAGAAGAAACTACAGTAACGTAGTTGTAACATCCGTAATGGTTTTGATACATTCACATATTACAGGTATCCCTGAACATAATTTATGCGAGTTTGTCAGCCCATCCATCTGCGTGTGCCTGGAGCCCATAAAAACTCTGGAAGCCTCAACCTACCACTACCAACTCTGACCCTCCTGTTACAACCCTAAAATGGCCCAAGTCCACTAATTTTGAAGGCTGTTGCTTTATTGGGAATTCCTATAATTTACATTCCAAAGCTACTCAAGGTCTACAGAATACACTCAAAACATTTTTTAAATATTTCTGTGTCCAGGTCAACTGTCATTTTACATTTTCTAAGGGGAAAGGTTTTGCCCGTGAAAGCACTGGATGTCACTTTGTGAAAAAATCTGGAGTGCTCTCCCCTCAACTTTCTCATATACTCGGATATGGGGATAGATATTTGGGAGTAAACTGCAAGACGATGATTATATTTTTATATTATGCACAGTAAAGAACCATCAACAACAAATCAAATCAAATTAATAGTATATCGAACAATTCTTACAAAAGTAAAGTTGAATAAATCGGACTCTGCAGCTGCATGAATAAAAAATTTGCCGTGATGATTTTTTTTTTTGGCAAACAATTCTGGTCAATTATCACTTTCAGTAAGCAGATGTGGGTCAAAAGTTGCAAGAGATTTTAGTGATGTGTGTAATGTAATACTTGGGCACAAAATGTTATTTACGTAAAGCAAAAACGTTCTCCAGTATATATGTATTACCATTTGAAAGTCAAACGGAAAACTGCAATTATCTCGAAAACCGGTCATTTTTTGAAAAAATGCAAAGCGACAAAAAAAAGGCTTAGAATGTGGTGCTTTACCGTAATATGATGTGAAATTAGCACATTTTTAATATTTTTGGGGAAATGTTTCAGGTAGAGTGTCACTTACGGTTAGTGGAAACAGCTCAAAAGTTGATAGAAATCTAAGTTTTGTACCTAATACTTGTATGCAAAATTTGGTTGACCCAAGTGAAAGCGTCCTCAGGTTAACATGTTTACAGACACACACACACAGAGTCATAATTCCAAAAATGGTATTTTCGCACTTAAGGAGGACCAGAAACGTTGAGATTCTCAAAATGAAATTTTTGAACGATTCCAATACTTTCCTTATGCTTTGTATACAAGAAAGTAAAAATGTTTCAAATGGACATGGTTTGGAATAAAACACAATTGTGAAATTCTCAATCAGTTTTGGACAATGGAAGAAATCACCAAATGGGTAGTTCCAAGACTTACGAGGCATGGCACCTTGGCAATATCCTGTCCGCCATCCAGTCTCCAGTATTCAGGGGACATTTACGCTGACTTCACATCTGTCAAGTAAGAAATGATGTCGGGTTTGTAGTTTAGAAATCTGTTGCCAATTAAGAATTATTACTATGTGGAAAACGTTGTGTGACTCTACTTGGTCACGACTTTTAGCAATTAAAGTTTTATGCTTAACTCGGTAGTATGTTTAGATCTCCAAATCACAAAATAGAAAGAAAAGTCTGGTGGAAAAATGAAAAATGTGTTGAAACTGATCAGGTAACTTTGTCTTTGTCTTAACTTTGTCTGCAGCCACATCTATTATATATATATATATATATATATATATATATATATATATATATATATATATAAAATCCAACATCCGCTTTTCACGAGAGAACTACTTAACAGATTTAGATTGTTTTTTTTTCTACAATTTGCTGGAACATTCCGGTTGATTTTGCAACTTCTCTCAACACGCTAAGTGTCATAGTTCGCTTGCGGTACTGATTTATTTGTGCAAATCTGAGAGAGAGGCTGCAGGCCGAGGGGGCAGGGACCTCCTTACTCACGTACCACCCTCGGGGTGTGTATCGTACATCTGCTTTGCTAGCGAACGAGACAGCTACGTAATGGATTTAGATAGTGTTTTTTCTAGAATTTGCTAGAACATTCCAGATGATTTTGCAACTTCTCTCATCGTGCTAAGTATCATAGTTCACTTGTGGTACTGATGTATCCGCGTGAATCAGAGAGATAGAGGCTGCGGGCCAAGAGGAGGGGGCAGCAAGACCTCAGGAGTAGGGAGCTGGGCGGGGCCTTCCTCATTCACCCGCCAGCCCCCATTCGAGTCGCTCTTCCTCTCGCCACATGTTGGAGTGTACCTGGTCTCTGCTTAGCTAGCGATACCGTTTTTTTATGCTGACATTATAATCTAGAGATTGTTGAGGAGTAACGCTTGACGTTTTTGAGAGAGAGAGATCAGAGCTATGTGTGTTTTAGAGGGTAGTTGGTCATTGGCACAGATATCACGGCCACATGGGGGATGCTCTCCTGTCAGAGCTGAACACGATCAGATACAGTGGCGATGTTTGACGTTGAAGCGCACTTACTTTCCGCTTGACCAGAATTACATTTTGTTTAAATTTTTTTAATTGATTTTTAAAGTTTGTCCTGTTTCACTACTACGTGGGCAGAGCCACGGGGAACAGCTAGTATTTTATAAATTTACATTGGCCTCAGGAAAGGCAGTTCAAAAAGAGACCCCTTTCCAGGTAGGACGGGCATGCAGTGGGTGTCAAAAAGAAGTGGCTCAATACAATACACAGAACAGAACAAATCCTCAATACAGTATAAAAAATAAAAAATGTACAAGTATGGAGCAGAATTTAACAGTAGATGATATCCCATAATATGATTTGGATTTGTTTAGAGTCCTGAAGACCTCCACCATCAAGCTGCTTCACCCTTTTGGCCATTCCACAGCTGAGTCAGCACTGGGCCAGCCAAGGCAGGTGATGAGCAGTGTCTGCCCTTTACCAACCATAGTGCAGGGAGTTTTGCCCAAACGGTTCATTTATTAGACCAAAAGTTTTCCTCATGAGACCTTGAAATGCCAAGTGAGCTGTCATATACCTTTAACTCCAGACTTGCTTTCGTCTAGCCACTCTAACATAAACACCAGAGTAGTGGAGTGTAGCTAAGGTGGTCGTTTTCTGTTATGTTCTCCTATCTCAGCAGAGGACTTGTGAAGCTTTCTTAGAATGACCAATGTGCTCTTGGTCACCACCCTGACCAAAGCATTTCTTACCGGGTTTGTGTTTGACCAGATTGCTGACTGTAGGAAGAGTCCTTGTAGTTTCAACCATCTTCCGTTTCACGATATTTAAGGCCTCAATGCTTCTGGGAACAGTTAAAACTTTAGACCTGGTTTTACCCTTTCGCCCTGATCTGTGCCTCACCACAATTTCATCCCGGTGGTCTACAGGAAGTTCCTTAAAACTTTCAATTGGGTGTGATGAGGATGGACAGGATTAGAAATGAGTACGTTAGAGGGTCAGCTCAGTTTAGGAGACAAAGCCAGAGAGGCGAGATTGTGTTGTTTTGGACATGTGCAGAGGAGAGATGATGGGTATATTGGGAAAAGGATGCTAAGGATAGAGCTGCCAGGCAAGAGGAAGGCCTAGGAGAAGGTTTATGGATGTAGTGAGAGAGGACATGCAGTTGATGAGTGTGACAGAACAAGATACAGAGGATAAGAGGATATGGAAAAAGATGATTCAATGTGGTGACCCCTAACGGAAGCAGCCGAAAGAAGAAGATGATGTGCAGGCCAGAGGAAAGACTAAGGGAAGCTTTAAGGATGTGATGAGAGAAGACATGAAGGTGGTGGGATGCAGGGGGCAGGAAGATATGGAAGATGATCCGCTGTGGTCACCCCTAATAGGAGCAGTCTAAAGAAGAAGAAGAATGAAGTAGATAGGACTGGCGAGCTTTGCTGGGCTGGATAGCCTGTTCTCGTCCAGACTGTTCTAATGTTTTTATCTATTGGGTGGTCTGGGGTTTGTTATTCGGGTGTCACAGTCAGTTAAATATGTCCACCTACCATTCATGCTAGCTGAGCTGGGGACTTTTGATATGAAACAAGATGATCTGCTGTGGGGACCCCTAACAGGAGCAGTGTGAATTGTGGGGCCTTCTATACACAGGTGTGTGTGTGTGTGCGCCTTTCCAAATGATGTCTACTCGATTCAATTTGCCGCAGGTGGACTCCAGTCAAGTTTTAGGCACATCTCAAGGAGAATTAAACCAGTGGTCCCGCTGCAAGCCAGAGGGGCTGCCCTCTAGCATTCCGGGAAAGATAATGTCCTAAATAAAGTCTCTCCCCGCCGGTCCTTCCACTATCAAGATGGGTAAGGGCCCTGGCGGTCCACCCCAATATTATATAATATATATATATATATATATACACACACACACACACACACACACACACACACACACACTGTGTATATAGATAATGATACATATGTATAGACAGACATATAGATAGATAGAATTTCATCTCTGGGAGTACTGGTTTACTGCCCCTATCATTAAGACGTATTCATCCGACTGACTGCCATCTTTAAACTGCCCCTGAGTGAACGTCAATGCACTTACCTGAATTAATGGGCGCCTTGTCATGGATTTTTATCCCTTGTAGAGCTGCCTTCTGCCCCATCTACAATGCAACTAAAACTGACTTTTGCTTCCAATGATCTTGTTATGGAATATGTGATTTCAAGAAATGGCTAAATGGATAATATACAACAAAGACTTCACCTTGGGCAGTACAACATAAAACGAACTATTGATTACTATTTTTTATTCAGGCATAGTATTTCACTCTGTAGGCTGGCACACTGCACCACTGCACGTTCCAAATTTAAATCAAAGTCCAAGAACCGTCTGTGTGAGGAATCCTCAGGGCTTTTCTCCACCTACCTGCTATATGTGTAACCCCTTCCTCTAAAAATGGGCATGTTAGATTCATTGGTGACTCAAAAGTGATCCAGTATGTGTGAGTGTGGATGTTTGTATAGGCATTTACCCCATAATGGTTTGGTGTCTCACCCAGTTGTTTTCTGCTTTGCGCCTTTCCTTCTGGTACCGTATTGGCTGTGGCTTCTCACAATGCTGAACTACAGAAAGAGAGTTTAGAAAAGTTTAGAACCTCCTGTGCTATGCACAACTGTAAAGTACACCTAAGGGGTCTCGCCAGCTTAGGCACTGGTTTTGTTTCAAAGCTATTTGAAAGGCACACATGTTATTCCACATTCACAGGTCATCAACAACTAAAGTTTATGTATAGACTTTAATGTTGTTAAATTTCCAGAATAATAACAAATGTATTTATATAAGACTAATACAAGACTTATTTCCAGATTTTATGTGGTTTTACTATTATGAACCCTCATTATAAAGAATAGCATTTCATTTTTCATCCTTACCATCAAGTTAGAAAGAGTGTACAGTGCTGAATCACCTACAAGAACAACGATGTCAGGTGTACCAAATGGTATATCACATTGATGTTTTTAAGTTTTCTTTGTATGCACTTTTTATGGAGCACACCTAAGGAGCAATGAACCGTGGCTAGCATATCACTTTGACCGGCTCATTAAGCTGACACAGACCAAGACTTCCCCAGGAAAAGAAAAGCCCCATCCTCCCATACTGACAAAAACTGCAGTTACGAGGAAGTGACCAACATTTAAAACAAAGTGCTCAGGAAATCACCTGTGGAGAGGAGAGACTGAGGTATATACATTGTAAAAATAGAACTGCAAAGGATCGGCATTGTTCACAGGCTTCCAGGTATGTCAGTGCAATTTGTAACGTAAAAGCTTACTCTGTTGGCATCCCAGCATGCTGTTTAAGTGTACAACAAGCTATTACTAGTTGTATAAATGTGTGTGAAAAAAAAAAAAAAAAATTATATATATATATATATACATACATACATACATACATACATACACACACACACACACACACACACACACACACACATATATATATATATACATATATATATAGTCCCTGGCAAAAGTCTTGTTGCTTGTGTACAAATTGACCTGAAGTGCCGCTAAAATATATTTCTAATCAAGATTTTGTTACAAGAAATGGGTCATTTTAATCCCATCAGCTTTTGTAATAATGTTTCAGTGCAAAACGAAACTGACAAAAAGTATTCTAATATTCACAGCTTGGGTCAATTTTTGGCAAGACATAAGTGTTGTCGCCTTGTCATATGAGCTTGACCTGTGACTAATAATGGATCAATTAGGTCTCAGGTGTGTATAAAAAGAACCCCAGTACACTAGACCTTCACATCAACTGCAACTAGACCTCTGCAAACAAGCCTAAGATTCACCCTGAGACTAAAGTGTTGATTATCAAGAGGCTGAAGACCAAATCCACAGCTGATGTGGCAAACACCTTCAATGTGTCTCAGCGTCAAGTTCAGAGGATAAAAAAAAGATTTGAAGAGACTGGAGGCGTTTTTGACAAGCCCAGGTCAGGAAGACCCCGCAAGACAACTGCTCGAGAGGACCGTTTGTTGGCTCGAAAATCCAAGGCCAGCCCATTTTCCACTGCAGCAGAGCTCCACGAGACCTGGTCACCTGAAGTCCCTGTGTCAACCAGAACAGTTTGTCGGATTCTGTCTCGAAATGGCCTCCATGGTCGAATCAGTGCCCATAAGCCAGCACTAAACAAAAGACAATTGAAAAACCGTGTGGCATTTGCCAAGGCCCACAGCCTGCTAAAAGGATGGATGCTGGAAAAGTGGCAGAAGGTGGATTTTTCAGATGAATCTTCTGTTGAATTACACCACAGTCACCGCAAATATTGCAGGAGACCTACTGGAACCCGCATGGAGCCGAGATTTACCCAGAAAACAGTGAAGTTTGGTGGAGGCAAAATCATGGTCTGGGGTTACATCCAGTATGGGGGTATGCGAGGGATCTGCAGGGTGGAAGGCAACATCAATAGTCTAAAATACCAAGAAATCTTAGCTACCTCTTATATTCCCAACCATAAAAAAGGCCAAATTCTGCAGCAGGATGGTGCTCCATCGCATACTTCCATCTCCACATCAAAGTTCCTTAAAGCGAAGAAGATCAAGATGTTCCAGGATTGGCCAGCCCAGTCACCAGGCATGAACATCATTGAGCATATGTGGGGTAGGATGAAAGAGGAAGCATGGAAGACGAAACCAAAGAATATTGATGAACTCTGGGAGGCATGCAAGACTGTTGTCTTTGCTATTCCTGATGACTTCATCAATAAATTGTATGAATCCTTGCCAAACCGCATGGATGCTGTCCTTCAAGCTCATGGAAGTCATACAAGATATTAAATTTGGATCTCACAGCACCACTACTTAATTTGCTGACATATTTTTGGATTTGCAGTAAAGTTGTTCATTTTCTGTAGAGGCGACAAAACTTTTGTCTTGCCCAAATTTGACCTTTCTGTCTTGATTAAATGATAAATCTTTTTTCAGTGAAACCAATTTATTTCAGTGCATTAAACATCATTTGGGAGGGCTTTAGCTTTTCATATGAGCTATTTCTAACACCAGTTGATTAATTAAAAGTCAGGTTAATAGCAGGAGTTTCTACAAAATAGAGAAGCGACAAGACTTTTGTCAGGGACTGTA
>JANRMT010062817.1:18047670-18063370 GCA_026402145.1 Polypterus bichir lapradei | reverse complement strand
CGCAATTCAGGTGACAAGTTTAGCCAAACTTATGTCAACTTCATCTAGTCTTCACCGCGTGCTGCCCGCCGGGAACCGAGCCCTTCATTTAATAAGTGGGGTGGCGCGACTCTCCTCCTCCGTGAGGCGCAGAGAGAAACAGGTACAAACTTAAGTTTCACTTCAAATCACCAGCAAAAGCAACTCCAACAACAAAACAAAAACAAAAACCCATGAAAGAGCCTGGCGTAAAGTTTCTTCTGAAAACTTTAAGAAACTAAAAAGAAAACATTCAGAAAGTCCAAACCAATAAATAATAATAATAATAATCATCAAGCTCAGAAAAGGCGAAACTGAGTAACGGGATGATGAGGTGCGCCTAACGGTTCAGAGAGCAGCGAACCGCTAGGCGGAGAGGGAGACAAGCAGCGGCGAGCCCAGGTATAACGGTGCACCACACAGGGATCTATTATAGACCTTTTTACTTTCGACTTTCCTGCACTTTAACTCACCGAAGGCAGGGCGCTAGGAGAGGCGGGGGAAAGGGGGGGTTCTGGAGGTCGGCGCCTCACTTCCCCCTCCCTTTCCGTGAGCTCCGGCGGCCGATCGGACGTGTTTTACTTACCGTTATTCCTCCTCGGATTCGCCTGTTTTCTGCGCTTACACCTGGGGCCATCCGCCATGATCCTTTCGCTGTGTCTAAATGCTGCTGGAGAGTCACCTCCTCCCTCTCCCCCCACCTCCCCCCCCCTCTACGAAACACCGCCTGTCTCTCCACCTCCCCTCCCTTCACCTGGTTTACGACACTCTGCTTTACGACATCACCTTCCTCCTCCTGCTCACACCTCGCCCTCTGACTCTGTCTCACTCTCTCTCTCTCTCTCTCTCTTTCCGTACTTTGCTTGTTTCAGCTTTCTTTATGGGGACACACATGGGAAGGGGGTGCAAATGCGAAACTCACGTTGACACATAACTACATTGTATGGTCCGACACGCCCCCAAATTAACCTGTTCATGTATGCAGCACCTTTAAAGCAGTGCCCCCCTCCCCCCATCGCAAAGCGATTTGCTCTTTACATGCATAAGCCACACTGAACAGTGGAAAAGCGAGCGAGCGCCCGCGCGCCAGCGAGGACGCGCACGTGTCTGTCTCAATGCATGTGAACAGGTTTTTTTTTTTACGTGTCGACAACATCGTGCTTAAGAGTTTACTAGCGTGTCAAAAAATAAACCATTTGGCTACCTCGTTGCCCTTCTTCAAAGAAGTGCAATCTATACTTTAACTGTCAGCTCTAGTGTTTTAGAGAACAGAAACCGTAAAAACGTGTCAACGGGAAGTCCGCAGATTGACAGGTAAGCGCGTCACCGACAGACAGAGGGCGCGGGCGCGTACAAAAGCTGCAAAGGGAGAAAAACGAGAAATAGCCTGCGAAGTTTTCGCGTTTATTTATAATTAAAGGAAGTCACTTCAAAAAGAAAAAAAAAACCGTACACAAGGTGGTGCAGTTTTGAAGACATCGATAATGCGTTTTTATCTTTGAAAAGATTCAGAAATAACTTCATTGGTATTGGTAATACGTTTTCTTGACGAGTATTTTAATAGCAGTTAACAATCTCTCACACGTTTTATTTTAATTTCTGTACCTATTCAGATATTTAGGACACATATTTTTGTATTTTACTCACATCTACTTATTTTATGACACCTTTATCTTGCAATATTTGAGCTACAAATGGCTTAATTATTTACTCTCATTGTTTATTTGCTGAGCCGTTTTTTGCCCTTTTATTTTGCATTTGCAAGAGTGCAGTACTGTCAGACTGGAGTCGGAGTGGGGCAGCGGCAGCATACATCTGCAAAGGAAAAAAAAGTCAAAGGTTATTTCCAGGCTGAAAAGAAAAGTAGGTAAATAACAGCATTTCAGCCTTCATCGGGTGCATATTTTATAATTAGTTGCTTATTTGGCTGAGCTCTTTATCCAGGGCAATTGGTTGCATTTCTTTTGATTTTCCAATTGGAGCACATGCAGGTGAAGTGACTTGCTCAGGGTCACACAGTGTCAGTAGCAGGATTTAGAACATTAGAACACTCTAGACGAGAACAGGCCATTCAGCCCAAAAAAGCTCGCCAGTCCTATCCACTTATTTCTAACAAAAACACATCAAGTCGAGTTTTGAAAGTCATTATAGTCTTACTGTCTACCACACTACTTGGTAGCTTATTCCAAGTGTCTATCATTCTTTGTGTAAAGAAAAACTTCCTAATGTTTGTGCGAAATTTACCCTTAACAAGTTTCCAACTGTGTCCCCGTGTTCTTGATGAACTCATTTTAAAGTCACCATCTCAATCCACTGGACTAATTCCCTTTCATAATTTTACACACTTCAGTCAGGTCTCCTCTTAAACCTTCTTTTGCTTAAACTGTAAAGGCTCAGTTCTTTTAATCTTTCCTCATAATTCAACCCCTGTAGCCCTGCAATCAGCCCAGTCGCTCTTCTCTGGACCTTCTCTAGTGCTGCTATGTCCTTTTTGTAGCCCAGAGACCAAAACTGCACACAGGACTCCAGATTAGGCCTCACCAGTGTGTTATAAAGGTTGGGCATAACCTCCTTGGACTTGTACTCCTCACTTCAAGGCGCTATATAACCTTACATTCTGTTAGCCTTCTTAATGGCTTCTGAACACTGTCTGGAAGTTGATAGCTTAGAGTCCACTATGACTAAATCCTTCTCATAATGTGTACTCTCAATTTTCCGACCGCCCATTGTGTATTCAAACATAACATTTTTACTTCCTATGTGGAATCCTTTACATTTACTGAAATTAAATTTCATCTGCCAAAAATCTGCCCAAGCCTGTGTGCTGTCCAAGTCCTTCTGTAATGATATAACGGATTCCAAATTATCTGCTAATCCACCTATCTTGGTATCATCTGCAAACTTAACCAGCTTGTTACTTATACTCCTATCTAAATCATTTACAGTATATATATTAAAAATAGCAGCAGCCCTAGCACTGACCCCTGCTGGACATCACTCTTAACATCGGCCAATTCCTCACACCATCACCCTCTGGTTCCTGTGTCTGAGGCAAACCCACAAACCCCAGGTTTAGAGGACCAAATCCTTAACTAATAGGCCACAAAATACTTTCTATAATGTCCCAAAAAAGATCTCAGTCTGCTTAAATGCAATTCTTTTTTATTTATGTGTACCAATCTGAAGATAAAGTGACAGAAACAAGGCCCGGCTCTAGCATTTTTGCTGCCCTGGGCAAAAGTGAAAATGTCGCACCAAAACAATGGAGTCTTGAAGGCAAATGCTTTACATCTGTTGAGCTGCCCAGTTTATTTTTCAAGTACAGTTTTCATAGATATTTGTTCTAAGATCCCCATTGAAGTTTCAAGCGCAGCTTTACACAGAAATTACATCAATGTGTAGAGGATTGGGAAGCTCCAATTAGTGTTGTATTGTTTATGAGTTTTTTTTTTTGTATAGCAATGTCTATGACGGTGTTCAAAATAGTGCCCCCCACAAATCTGCTATGTTAAGTGGCCACCTAGTTTAACTATATGGTAGAGCCAGCCCTGGATAGAAAATTCTGTATAGTCAGTGTGCTTTCTTTACTTGGTAAATATCATATACATAGTCAAGTGAAAAAATAAGTACACTCTTAAAAATAAAGGTGCCAGAGTGGTTCTTCAGAGCAATCCCATGAAGGAACCACTTTCGGTTCCCAAAAGACCCCTCCCCATGAAGGTTCCAGAATGAACCTTTATTTATTTAGATCTGTAACAGGCTCCATACAGTAAATAACCATGAACAGATGGTAAAAGATGTGCGGAATACTAATGGGCCCTGATTTCAAAAGGACTCTTGCTGGATACAAAAGCACAGGTTAGGTTCAGGTTAGTGTTGCTGCTAGGTAGCCTACAATACGTTCAAATGTAATTTTTCTTCTACATATTAGAACATTTTTCAAAGCACAAAAAGAGCCAACGTCATATGCCAGGACCCCTTCCCACAATGATATGGTGCTTTGTCAAGCAAAGGTTCTACTAGTGGCCACACAACCCAGTAAAGAACCATACAATGCCATTAAAGAACCAGTAGTTTTAAAATTGTACACCCCAAGGAAACTGTTGACTTTTTCAACATTTTTAAAGAGGCAAACCTTAGATATTACTGCAAACGGTACCCATGGATAAAGGTGATATACTTTAACAAAGGACAAATACAATGGACCTGGTGTATACATTCCCATAATCTAAATGACCAAAAATGTAGATTTGTCCATGATACATTGACCATCACTCCAAATCCCTAAAATTATAATCAGGTATTCCAGATGAGGTGCCAATGATTAGAACTTCCTTAGGGACTATGAAGGGGCACCCTCTTATTTAAACCACAGATATCGAGGGTCCAGTGATCTCCTTGCTATTGATGTGTGTGGTGTCACCATGCTAAGATCAAAAGAGCCCTCTAGGGACCTAACAAAGCCTGTGAGTCTGGCAAGGGTTTCTAAAAAGATCGCCCAAATCTCTGAGATCCTTCATTCCACTGTAAGGAAAATCTTCTACAAGTGGTGTAGATCTCATATGACTGCTGATTTGTCCAGGACTGGCCAATCCAGCAAATTCAGTCCAAGAGCTGACCGTTTCATATTAGACGTTTCCAAGAACCCCAAAATTTAATTGCGGGATCTGCAGGTGAATCTTGCAACAGTTGAGGGCATCTATAATCAAAAAGAGACCTAACAAATTTTTTTGTGCATGCGTGATGTGCCAGGAAAAAGTATTTTCTGTCTGAGAAGAACATTAGAGCAAGACTATAGTGTGCCATTAATAATAATAATAATTCTTTATATTTATATAGCTTTTTGTTACCAGAGAAAGTGCTTTACATAGTGAGTGGGGTTGATGCGATGGCAGCCATTCTTACACCAATACAATCACCACACATTAGCTTTTAGGTGGTAAAGTCGTGAGAGATAGTTATCCACTTAGAGGCAGGAGATGATTAGGGGGCCAGAATGACTAGGCCGTGTTGGGCAGTTTAGCAAGAACCATCGGGATACACCCTACTTCTTTATGAAAGATACCCAAGGATCTTTAATGACTACAGAGAGTCAGTTTTAAATCTCATTAAAAAGACGGAACCATTTTTACAGCACAGTGTCCCTGTCACTGCACTGGGGCTTTGGGATCCACATTCATGCCAGAGGGTAAGCACCCAATTGCTGGCCTCGCTGACATCTCTTCCAGCAGCAACCCAAGCTTTTCCTGGTTGGTCTCCAATTCCAAGTACTGGCCGGGCCTAAAGATGCTGAGCTTCAGTTGGATGACCTGTACTGAAGTTCATATAGTAAAGTATGGCTGCCAGGCCTTCAGGTGCAATGTGCTCTGCACTGATGAATCAAAGAGAGAGTTGTTTGGCCACAGTAACATGTTTGACAAAAACTGAAGACAGTGTTTCAGGAGAAGAGCCTTGTGCTATCTGTGAAACATGTTGGTGATGGATATATTATGGTTTTGGGTTGCTTTGCTTACCTCAGGGCCTGCACAACTTGCAGTCCTCAACTCAACGATGAATTCTGTGTCATATCAGGAGTATATGAGGCCATCTGTTAGAATGTTGAAGATGAACCAGAAATGGACCTTTCAACATGATAATGATCTGAAGTACTTATCTGCTATGGAAATGGCTCAAAAACAAGAAATGGTGTGGCTAAGAACTAGCCCAGAGGTCCTCAGCTCTGGTCCTGGAGAGCCCCAGTGGCTGCAGGTTTTCATTCTAACCCTTTTCTTAATTAGTGACCTGTTTTTGCTGCTAATTAACTTCTTTTGAATTCATTTTATTTAACTTGCTCTTGTAGACTGTTTCTTTCTTCCTTAATTAGTAGCCAAACAATAATGAGATACAAAATCAGTCAAAACAGGACCAGCAAACTGTGTCCATCATATAATATCTGAAAATAAATAACAACAACAGCCTTTATTTCTCTAGCATGTTTTCATACAAATGATGCAGCTCAAAGTGCTTTACAAGATGAAGAAAGAAAAAAGAAAAAATATAAAAATTAGGCAGTACTAATTAACAAAGACTGCGGTGGGCAGGTGCCCTTCCCGGGGTTTGTTTCCTGCTTTGCGCCCTGTGTTGGCTGGGATTGGCTCCAGCAGACCCCTGTGACCCTGTAGTTAGGATATAGCATATTGGATAATGGATGGATAATTAACAAAGAATAAAGTAAGGTCCAATGGTCAGGGAGGACAGAAAAAAAAAAAAAAACAAAATCTCAATCAGTCCTCATGGTTTTGAGGCTTCATGTGGAAGAAGTAGACAATGATGGTCATGTTGGACATCTGGCCTTCAATCCATCAATGCAGGGACTGCACGGTGCTTTGATCAGGTGGAGGTCCACAAAACATTTGAATAGTGCTCTTAGAAAAGAGAAAATCACAAATTTCGTAAATGTCTGCTAATGCACCATGAGAGAAGCAACAAGCCATGGAATTAAAGAACGGGTTTAATTAACAACAAGACTCGGCGCCAAATGAAGTAATTAGTTGGAGATTGAGGCCCTGACTTAGTTGATCTTCTGTTGGCTCCCTAACTTCACATTTCATTTCTGTTTAAGGAAAGAAACAAAGCAATTAAGGGGAACAATGAAGAAATCCAGTGGAACAAAACTTTAAAAACAAGTCAATTAAAATGAAAGGAAAAGGAGTTAACTAGCAGCAAAAACAGGTCACTAATTAAGAAAAGAGTTACAATGAAAACCTGCAGTCACAGGGGCCTTCCAGGACTGGAGTTGGGGAGCCCTGGACTAGCCATATCAAAGAACTGATTTGAATCCCATTGAAATGTATGTGTGGGGTGGTGGGGTTCAAATGGGTGGTAAATCTATGAAAACCCACAAACATCTTACAACTGAAGCAATTTTGCAGGGTGGAGCAGTCAAGTCAATGTCAGAGACTGGTGGCCATTTATGGGAAACACAAGAAGTAATTTTTGCTAAAGGGGGCCATTCCAGCTTCTGATGCCAACCAAGTGGGCTACCCCTTTTCGGACCTTTACATCTATTGATATTTTTGTTTAATAAATGACTGAAAAGACCATTTTTCTTGTATTTTTATTCAAGTGTATCCCCCTTACCCTGTTTGTATGAATATCTATTGCTTGCCTGCTCAGATATGGACTTATTTTTTCACATGACTGAAAAGTTTAAATTTCAGAATGTTAGTTAGACCTTCTATTGTATTTGTGTATAAAATAATAAAAACACAGAGGCATTAAAAAACGAGATTCTCAGATCTGTTCTTAACAGTTTTATGTTAATATCTGTAACCCTCTTTTACTTAATGACTTAGCGGTTGTATTTCTTGCATGTACATTATTCTGTTATTTATATTTTTATTTGTTTACTAGGGTAATGGGCCAATTATATTGCTACTGTGTTTTAATACTGATGCAATTAAAGTGTGAAAAAATAACCGCATTAATGATTATTAGTAGCTAAACGTACGTAACTGAAAAAAAGCAACAGGGTTCTTCTGGTAGCGAAGTCAGCAGCGCTTTCGATGATCGCGTTTCTCGCTTTCTGAGAGTGAAATCCAAGTTAAAAGGTGCTTTACATTTAAAAATAGAGGAATAAACACTTCAGTTTGGCAGAAATACGCGTAACGCCCGGCCGGCCGGCCGGCCGCACAGCTTAACTCAGCCCCGCGCGGCCCCGCGCCGCTCCTAAAGGTGGGAAGCGCGTCGTCGACAAGGCGGGACTCGCGCAGCCCGGCGCCTCTTATTATGGCGCGGAGAGCGAATGTTAAATAAAACAGCGGCAGAGGAGGCGGAGCGGACAGGACAAGGGTGTGGGTCCAGAGAGGCGACTCCTTGCAGTTGGGGAGCAGCGCAGCGTACGCCTAGTTATTTATTTATTTATTTTAATTTTGACAGCAAGCTCGTGTGCGCTTATCTCTTGGCTGGAGGGTTAGGGGAGGGGTCGCGGGCGGAGGTCGTGGCTGCGAACGGCAACAACGACCCGCCGCACCATCACGAGCAAGCACGCGGCCTGCGACTGCAATGTGGCGGCGCGGGCCGGGCCGCCCCCTCCGCCCACCTTGACTAGTGTCACGTGCGGCGGTTTCAGGACCGTTATTCCAAGAGGCGACCCACCAGTTTTCTTGGGTAAAAAGTTTAGGGTAAGGATTAGTCAGTGTTGCCAGGTACGCGGTACGCATATTTTTCTATTGGTTTCTAAGGGGGGGTCTTAAAGGGCTACTTTTGGGGCTTCTTTTGAAGAAACAGCGCGGTATTCTGAGCTCTTTTTAAAAGTAAAAATAGCATCGCTGCGGTTGTGCTAAGCTCAGTTTGCATCGCGAATTACGTATTTTAGGCCTGAAATTACAAGAAAAGATTACAAACCTTCTGAAAAACTGATGAGTCCGCCAACTAGTTCAGGAACCTGGCCTTTAATTGGGGCGGGGGGGGGGGCGCCACGTTGTGTTTTGGTTTGGGGTCCTTAACGTAAACGTGCAAACCTCTAAACCACAGACAATGGAATAAGCGGTGTAGCGGGGCAGAGTCGTTGCTGGTTAAAGTCAGTAGACGTAAGCACGGAAGACAAGTGAAGGCTTTTAAAATGATCAGAGGACATCTAATGGACATGGATAAAGAAAGACACAAAAAAGAACTAAAAAATACCAGTCAGTGCCAATGCTGATTAGCAAGTAGACTCGACATTCAAAAACATATCACAAAAAGGGGGGAAAATAAAGAAAAATGTGTAGGTTTAACTGAAAAAAAATATTAGCATAAGCGTTCATAGAAACATTAAAATGCCTGTTGTCTACTTAATTAGCAAGTAGAGTTGAAATTCAAAAACATATCCCAAAGACTGGGAAAAAGGTGAAAAAATAAAGAAAAAGTGTGTAGTTTTAATTGAAAATAATTAAATAAATTAGTATGTGTTCATTAGAAAGAAAAAAGAAATAAAAATACCTGTTTTCTACTTGATTAGCAAGTAGACTTGAAATTCAAAAGTATATCCCAAAGACTGGAATAAAGAGAAAAAAATAAAAAAAGTGTGTAGTTTAAAAAAAAAAATGAAGTCAGCATAAGTGTTCATTAGAAAGAAAAAAAAAATAAAAGTACCTGTTGTCTACTTGATTAGCAAATAGACATGAAATTCAAAAATATATCCCAACGACTGAAAAAGGGGAAAAAAATAAAGAAAAGTGTGTAGTTTTAATTAAATAAATTAGCATAAGCGTTCATTAGAAAGAAAAAAAATAATAAAAATGCGTGTTGTCTACCTGATTAGCAAGTAGACTTGAAATTCAAAAATGTATCTCAAAGTCTGGAAAAAATGAGAAAAAATAAAGAAAAAATGTGTAGTTTTCATTGAAAAAAAAACTAAATAAATGAGCATAAGCGTTTATTAGAAAGAAAAACAAATTAACATGCATGTTGTCTCCTTGATTAGCAAGTAGACTTGATAGTCAAAATCATATCCCAAAGTCTGGACAATATAAAGAAAAATGTGTATTTTTAATTAAAAAAATGAAAAAGGCCTAAATTAGCATAATTGTTCATAAAAATTAAAAAAAAAAGCCCGTTAGTGCCAGTGTTGATTAGCAAGTAGACTCGATATTCAAAAACATATCACACAGACTTGAAAAAAGGTAAAGAAAAAATAAAGAAATTTGTGTATTTTTAATTTAAATAAATCCAAAATTAGCATAAGTTTTCATAAGAAAGAAAGAAAAAGACATTGCACAAAAATATCTGTTGCCAATGCTGATTAGCAAGTAGACTCGATATTCAAAAACATATCACAAAGATTTGAAAAAAGGGGAAACGATAAAGAAAAATGTATTTTTAATTTAAAAAAAAGCCAAAATTAGCATAAGCGTAAGTTAAAAAAAAATACCTGTTAGTGCCAGTGCTGATTAGTAAGAGGAGGAGGAGGTTGGGAGCATGATTAGCAAGTTGATTTGATATTCAAAAACATATCACAAAGACTGGAAAAAAGGGAACAAATAAAGACAAATGTGTAGTTTTAATGAAGAAAAAAAAAGGCTAAATTAGCGTAAGTGTTCATAAGAAATGTTATGATATACTTCGTGAGGTAGAAATACCTAATAAATAAGAACAGCTGTGGCATATATTCAAAATATTGAAATGTGTGCTTCCATACGAACGTTTTTAGTGTAAATATTCTGTATTGTAACCTGACAGTTTCTTCAGGGGCACTGTATAATGGCTGCTCCTACACGCTGACCCACAAAGAAAATGCAAAAAGACAATTTTCCCTCAGGGATTAACAGAATATATAAAAAAATGTCATTTTTTCATTTTCTGATAGAGGTTCCTGTAGGGCTAGATCCCTAGTAAATGATCAAAAATCAAAAATAACAGCATATTCATAATCACTCACTTTGAAATTGTCTTAATACGATACCCCACGCGCTTGTTTGAAATTTGTCATTTTTAACATTGAGTAGCTCTTAGAGGAATAAGGACCACCAACAACCAAATATCAAAAGTATTGTCATGGCAGGCAGTGTGGTGTAGTGGTCAAGGCTGAGGGATTCATACCCTGAGGTTAAGGGTTCGAGTCCTGCTAAAGACACTGTGAACACTTCACTTTTTCTAGTTTTACAACTAGAAAAACAAAAGAAATGTAACCAGGGTTATTTCAAATGCTGCAAGTTGCCTTGGATAGAAATGCCAGTCCAATATATAAAACAGAGTTTATCAAAATAATTTTGGGGTATCTTAGCTATTAGCTCAACAAACAGGCTTGATGGGCTGAATTGTCAAATTTTTTATATTTCTTATTATCATGTTTGTGATCAGCAACCTCAAATCTGCATAAAACGACACTCCACATGCCTATACTGGGCAATTTCCACTTGGGGATTAACAAAGTATATAAAACCAAAATTACAGATCCCTATTTTGTTTTTTAACTTTTGTGAAAAGGAGTAATTATGACCCCTTGTACCCCATTAGAGAGATTATGAACCAATGGGGTCAGTTGATGTGGCCTACATATTCTGTAGTTCTTCTGATCATTTTTGTGGAAGACATCTATTGGTTTACCCTTTATAATAAGGGTGTAATTTCCTGTACAAAATATGGTCCTAAAATGGCCTCAAAATGAGTTTTATTTTGGGTCAGAGGGACAAAGATAGGGATGCGGAGGGGGCACAAAAAGCTTGACGTCTTGCTTAACTGGACACCAAGATGAGTTGAGAGCTATATCATACGGGGGGTTTCTTGTACCGGTGAGTCAAGAGGCGCCAAACAAAACTGAAGTGATTTCAAATTTTTATGAACAGAATCAAACTGCCAACATGTCAAATACTTAGAATCTTAAGGACTTAACACATAAGTAACTGACTTGTATACGAAATGTGGCACTGTAGTAAAGGTAAGCAGTAACCAGTAAGTTATGTTTTACGTGTATAGGTTTATAGGGTCACTAAGGGGTTCGTCCCCTGCTCGCTTCGCTCGCCAACCCCCCCGGCCTGCGCTACGCACCAGCCACTTGGCATCTCTGCCATTTGTGTTGTGAAGAGGGGGGCTGAATGCACCCCAAGGAGACGCGGTCACTGCTTTGAAGCCCCCTTTTAAACGATGATACAATGGGAAACAAATTGGTTTTTTTTATCTCCTCTTTGCTCGATCAACTGCTGACTTGCTGCTAGTGCTGTGCTGCGTGATCTGCGTCTTAACATTTAAAAGCCTGTACAGCCGCTGTCCTACTCTTTGACTTTTATTTCTGGCCTCGGGTGTGGTTAATTCTCTTGGCACAAAGTCTCGTCTCGCAGGACATGAGTTCTTGATATTTTTTAGTTTATAATTTAAAAACGGAATAAGAATCTGAAAATCTAACAACATCACATTAAAGTTCGATTAATTCTGGAAAGAATGATTCCAAACATATACATGTAGTTTTTAAAATAAGCCTGATTTAAAGCGTGACAAAAAAGTGACCTAAAATTGCACTTTTAGGCTTAGGATTTTAGATATAGAGAGTAGATTAATGTCTTCTTATTTGCTTGTGCTAAACAACATGCAACATATCACCACTCTGTGAGTGCCAATGTATTGTAAATCTGCAACCTCAGTGTAGGAGAGTGAGGACCCCCCTAATATGGAATTACTCTAGTGACCCATCTCAGCTGGGTTGAAGAAAATTTTAGGCCACCATTCGAGTGATCTGTGGCAACATTGGGTAAGGTAAAACAAGGAAGGGGGGCACACCAGTCATCTCTCTCTCAGAACCCTGGTTTGACAGACTTGGTTTCTTTTTTGAATGATAAATATTGAATATTTTTAAACCCTTTTCATTGGCTTCTGGGTAATTGTGAATGGCTTCCACTTAAAAGAAATATTCATAATTTTACCCCTATCAATAATATTAGAGATTGTGAAAAAGTGAAATGCCTTGGCATCTCTATTTGTTAAAATGGCATGGAGGATAATTTTTCTACTAAACTTCAGAAAACCTCTGTCTTATTTAATGGCTGCTTACAAAGAGATCTCGCACTACAGGGCAGGGTGCTTCTCTTCAATCCTTTTTTTGATTTATATGAAGGAATAAACTATATAAATTTAAAAGGTTCTTGCTGTGCAGTATTTATATAAAGGGTGGCTAGATAGTATACATTTTAGTAGTTTAGAGAGTGCAGGCAGGGTGGCGTGGGTGGAGAAGAGTGTCAGGAGTGATTTGTGACTGACGGGGATCAGCAAGAGTGAAAGGGAAGGTCTACAAGACTGTAGTGAGACCAGCTATGTTATATGGGTTAGAGATGGTGGCACTGACCAGAAAGCAGGAGACAGAGCTGGAGGTGGCAGAGTTAAAGATGCTAAGATTTGCATTGGGTGTGACGAGGATGGACAGGATTAGAAATGAGGACATTAGAGGGTCAACTCAAGTTGGACGGTTGGTAGACAAAGTCAGAGAGGCGAGATTGTGTTGGTTTGGATGTGTGCAGAGGAGAGATGATGGGTATGTTGGGAGAAGGATGCTAAGGATAGAGCTGCCAAGGATGAGGAAATGAGGAAGGCGTAAGAGAAGGTTTATGGATGTGGTGAGAGAGGACATGCAGGTGATGGGAGTGACAGAACAAGATGATGAGGACAGAAAGATAAGGAAGAAGATGATCTGCTGTGGCAACCCCTAACGGGAGCAGCCGAAAGAAGAAGAAGTGAGTGCATTTTGAGTTAAGTGGCTAAAGAAGGTTTTTCCTGCATAATGAGTCCATTTGGGCTCATAGTAACGGAATAAGATATAATAAGAGTGTAACTTTGAATGTAGGAAACTTTCAGGTCCTTTGTTAGATTTTTATGGCGAGACACTAAGGGCAGCAAAACTGTGTCTTTTGTATACTTTTGCACCAAATAAATTGACTATTTGGAATAAAATATGTATTTTATATAAAAATTAGTCTTTACTTTCAGACACTTGGATTAACATGGCAATGTTTTAGATGATCACAAATTGACAATCAGGTTTTGATTCTCTGAGTCTTGTCTTAAATTTTGTTGCAGTGAACTTGTATTTATGTAAGCATCGTCCTAAGCCTTCCACATTTATTCATTGACACTGTAAATATTTTGGAACAAAAATGTTACAATACATGTTAAAGGACTCATATCTCTTTATGAAATCAGATTAATCCAAGAGTGTATAGTTTATGGGATGCGACTATTAAAGATACAATTAATTAGCAGAAAGCTGGTAATTGCTAATAATTATCATCTGTTACCATAGGTTGTGAAATCCAATAAAATTCTTCATAAAATTTACCCAGTTAATTCCCTTATCAGTAAAATGTTTCCAGATATAGATATTAGTTGCAAATTTTACAATTCACAAGCAGAATTTGAACATCTTTTTTTTGAATGTCCTGTCCCTAGAAATCTATGGAATGAAGTGTCTCCCTGGATTGCCCAGAAACTGTTAGTTTATTTTTTTCAAGGTAAATGATTTTATTTTCTTTTATGAAAAACAATCCTAGTAACTTTATCACTTCATTTCTGATGACAATTTAAATACTATTTGGGAAATATCTTATTCGTTAAGTGTAAACGGATCAGGTGTAGTCTCTTATTAAGCCTGTTTCTTACTGAATATTTGGTACACGTAAAGTCTCTTGAGTTATTTAAGAGCCGCAAAGCTAAGCCTCTGAACCTGTAATTCCCAAGATTTCTACCCTAATGAGAATATTACTGTTGATGTCTTTTTTGTTTGTTTCCTTCCTTTATTCTACTATAATGTTTGAATGTATTATTTATATTGGTATTTACATTTTAAAGTTTTTTGTATAATTTTACAAATAACTCTTTATTATTCAAATTAAAAAAAAACTTTAAAAGTCTGAATTAGCATAAGCTGCTCTAATTCAGGGTCCTCGTAATAAATGTAATGGTTTACTTCATGAGGTAGAAGTATATAACAGACATGAAACACTGCGTCGGATATTTGAGATATTTAAATGTGCACTTCAACTTAAACGTTATAAGTCTAAATATTATCGATTGTAATAGAACTTTGTCGCTTTTCACCCTCTGGTAGTGGTCCATAGAGGGCTAGAGCCCTAGTAAAGGATCAAAAATCACATCATATTCATTAGCACTTATCTTCAACAATTCCCCACATGCTTATGTTTAAAGTTTGTCATTTTTAACCTTCTGGTAGAGGCTCTCAGAGGACTAGGACCACCTTTAAAAAAATAAAATATCAAAAATATCATATTCGTGATCAGCAACCTCAAAATAGCATAAAACAATACTCCACCTGCCTATATTACTGATCCCCATTCTTCTGAAGTTTTATGAAAAGGAGCAACTTTGGCCCTTGATATCACATTAGTGGGTGAACCCTGGAGGTTGAATGATGCGGCATGCACAACTTCAAGTCCTTCATTGCTGAAGACACCTATTGGTTTACTCTTTATCATAAGGGTGTCATTCCCTGCACAAAATATTTCCAATGATGGCCTAAAAATGTTTGCTTTTTTTTTTGGTGTGGAGGACCAAAAATGGGGGGATTCCCGAAAAGTTGGACGTATTGCATAACTAAACATCAGGATGGCTTGAATAGAATATCATTTGTGGAAGGTTCTCTCATACTGGTGAGCCTGGTGGTTCCGGACAACAAAAAAAAAAAAAAAAAAAGTGATTTCAGAGCATTTAGAAGTAATTGTTATGAGCGCAAAAATAAAATAAGTCTCTGCTTGTTTAAAAAGAGAGATGGGTCAAGAAATGGATGAATATAAGCAGTTAGCTTGTGGTACATTTGAGTATGTGCTTAAACTGCCTTAGGATGTGCTTTATATAGTGCCTGACGCAGGGGCAGACTTCGGGGTTGAACAATTGTTCAGGACCCACCTACCTGTTCTGAGGAAAACACTAAAAAAACGAGCATGTAATGACAAAGCTGTTAAATACGTACTACATAAGAACAGCAAGAAGTGAGAGAGTATGTAATTTGTATGGTTAGCACCCCCCCCCCAATAAACAGAAACAGCATCTATGATTATGAGAGAGATAGATAAATAGATAGATAGATAAACAGATAGATAGATAGATAGATAGATAGATAGATAGATGTGAAAGGCACTATATAATAGATAGATAGCTGTGAAAGGCACTATATAATAGATAGATAGATAGATAGATAGATAGATAGATAGATAGATAGATA
>JANRMT010062817.1:18024316-18038123 GCA_026402145.1 Polypterus bichir lapradei | reverse complement strand
TATCTATCTATCTATCTATCTATCTATCTATCTATCTATCTATCTATTATATAGTGCCTTTCCTATCTATCTATCTATCTATCTATCTATCTATCTATCTATCTATCTATCATGGCCATTGGTTTTGCCTTTATGCTTTCCTTTGCTGCTATGTTCCAGTGGTCCTAAGTGAATCCCAAAACTGAGCCTGATATAATTATTATGATTTTTATAAATCATTTGTTAAAACTCACTTTGCTACATTGTGAACATTCGTAATATAAACACTTTGGCAACATATTAGCACCATGCAACAATATAGACAGTAAATAAATTCTTGAAAAGATTCCACCTAAAAACAATTTCAGATACTTCAGAGTTATTTTTATGTACTTTTATGGTCTTCATCCTAAATAAAATGTTTAGAAGTAATGAAGTGAGCTAGATTTCACAGCAATTGGAGTATCTTCCTGTATTCATTTAAGAATTGGTATGTTCTTGTTTCAACATTACTAAAGTGAAATGTTTAGAACAGTTAGTTTAGTATAAATTATCTATATAATATATTGGTTTACTGTGACTGTAACTGCCAAGTGAGAACTTTTTTTTCTTTTTAATTCTCTTGCTTTTTAGTCATTCTAGTGTGTGTTCAAACCAATGTATGTGTGTGTAAATATTTATTTATCTTTTAATGTATTTATTTATTTAGATAGCTTCTTTAAAAAGGCAAATTTCCCCCTGGGGACAAATAAAGTTCAATGTCTGTCTGTCTAAAGGTTTAGTGTTTCATCATTTCATGTTTTTTCGATACTCAATATTAGATGTTTTTGATGTTTTCAAAGATATCCAATTACATATTGTTAATCATAATAGTTGTTAGTAACCTGAACTATCTGGAATCTAAACTGTCTATAATATAGTGGCTTTCGCATCTATATACAAGCATTAAGTAGTGTCTTTCATTTCTATCTATCTATCTATCTATCTATCTATCTATCTATCTATCTATCTATCATATAGTGCCTTTCATACCGTTGGTGGAGTGTGACAGGCAGATGTAGATGAACCATAACAAATAATTGATTCACAACCATACTGCTACAAGTTGATGTCATACCCCAAGTCAAATATCATATGTTGTTTGTGATATAAAGTTACAATATGATGTAAACCTCCCTTGCATTAACGTAGTTAAAAAATTAAAATTATGAAAAAGTACACAAGTGCAATATTTAAATAAGATGTTGCTTTTTAAAATTTGTCTATCTACTTATTGTAATTGTGGCAAAGTAATTTTTTAAACAAGTTAGAAAATGTAGGCTTGGTGTAACATTTGGATGCGTTGAGATACTGGGTTTTGGAAAAAACATAGCAACATATTGAAATCAGTTGTTTTCATTGGCCACCTGAGGTTTGATTTCTGAGTTTCCAGAAGTTCGTGATGACAGCTCAGTTGTGATTTAGACCCTGACTGATAAAATCACAGACTACTACAGACTTGTGACTGCAGTCTGACAGGTCAGATAATAAAGAAATCCACTAGTATGTAATGAATCCAACACCAAACCTTAAAAACTAAAAATTATTAGTAATTTAACATTTGATAAGAAGAATGCTGAACTTTTTAAACTGTTAACGTAATATATTTGTTGTCACAGTAATCAACTTTAATTATTTCTGTTAAATGTCATCTTTTGTGCCTTGTAGATTCATCCACCTCAATAAAAGGACAAGTCTGTGTGTCTTTGTATTTGTGTGTCTACCCGGTTGCTGTGTTTCTGTTATTCAAAAGATGGTCAATCAGACACGTTGCACTGGTGTTACGAAATCACATACCAAATGGCATATAACAGAGACATAGCACCTGGACAGACACACTGCACTGCAAATGCTGAATATATCTGACAGAGATTAACTGCCGGATGGGCATAAATCAGCTTACCACCTTGATAAAAATGACAACTTTCTTTGTATCTGTGTATCCCTCCAGTTGCTATGTCTGTTATTTAATAGATGGCCCATCACAAACAGCACAGACTTTATGGATCCCATATCAAATGGCAAATAACAGAGACATAGCATTCAAATGGAGAGACTGCACTACAAAATACATTTACAGCATACGTCTGACAGAGAACTGCCAGAGATGTACAGAAGTCTGCTTATCCACCTTAATAAAAGGACAAGTGTCTGTGTGGGTGCCTTTGTGCCTGCGTGTCCATCTGATTGCTATGCCTCTGTTATATGCCATATAGTTTGGGATTTGTAAAAGTAGTGCTAATGTTTGTGATGTCCCACCTGTTGGAATAACAATTGAAATGCTTTTTATTACTACAAATGTTTGTGACGCACCACCTGCTAGAATGTGGAACTGTTGAAGTCACCCTGTCCAGAAACTATCCTTGCCTAGTGCACAGTGTTTACTGGGATAGACTCCCTGGATAAGCAGATCAGAAAGATGGATGGAAGCCTATAACATTTGTCCAGTTCATATCACTTGATTTTATGCTACGTCTTATGAATGCCATGCTGGACCCTTTCCTGGCTGGGATGACATACTGGGAGAACAATGTGGATGGAGGCATAACCTGGCCGGGATGGAACTTAAGAAACATCCCTTACAAAGGGATAAATGAATGGATAATGTGGGAGAGTTTGTGCATTTAGGACAGTACCTCCCCCAGTACAGTAGATGGCAGTGCTCCGCTGGCGTGGACCCAGTAAGGACATCCGCAGGGATGTATGGGAGTCGTACTCCAGAGGGTACCGCCAGGGGGTGCTGCAGGGAGAGAGACTTTACAGGTGGCTTCTGTCTGACCTGGATGTGTTCCAGTACTGGAAATGCTCCTGGATCTGACATAGAAGCGAGCCGTCCAGCCTCCTCCACTGCGTCACTGGAGGAGGAAGAGGAGAACTGTTGATTGGAGGGCTATGGATTGGTTTGGGCAAGAGGTATTTTGTGAAAATAAAAAAAGCCTTATTTTACACCTGGGACTGTTTAGTGTGTTGTGTCTGTAGTTTTGGGGCTCAGTGGTGCCCCCTGTCTTTAGCAGTGTCTGCTCAATTTTCTCTCTCACCGAAGCTATGGTAGGGGATACATATATCAATCCAGCAGTATCAGGCAAGCTTCTATACAGTGAAAGAATAAAAGCAAGAATATAATCCTGTGACTTTTTTCAGTAGTTGCCTATAGAACAGAGACCGCAATTGTCAGCAATTCAATGTCAATAACAGCACTTGGTGATGAATTTACAGGGAGCAAGACGAGCAGCTAAGTGTGTTTCACAGCCGGTCTCCGTTTAAAATGGGCAAATCGCACAATATTGTTTTGCTTTTTTCCTTCTTAAAATGACACGGATGCACTTTTTTTGCAATAATGTGTGTGATCTCAAGACACAGATCAATACCTGATAACATTTGTGGCTTGAGATATGAACTTATTCAGTAAGTTTTAAGGCTTTTTTTCCACATAAGGACCTCGGCACCCATAAACTCCATTATAAAATGGAATGACAGGCTGGTTATTTTTATATATATATATTTTGTACATTTTAAGTTGTTATAAATTAAAAAAAAAACAATTTAATGTGGCAAATCTATACTAATAAAAGGCAAAGCCCTCACTGACTGACTCACTCATCACTAATTCTCCAACTTCCCGTGTAGGTAGAAGGCTGAAATTTGGCAGGCTCATTCCTTACAGGTTACTTACAAAAGTTAAGCAGGTTTCATTTTGAAATTCTATGCGTAATGATCATAACTGAATCCTACTTATGTACATACATACGTCCAAAGCCTGCAGCTCGGTCGCCGTGTGAGGTGGGGTTGCGTGTTGCGTCCTATGTTCCCCAGCCTCCCACGTAGTTGGCTGCCTGTCTATATAGCGTCCCACATCCCCACGCCTCCCACGTAGTTGGCAGACTGCCTTATATAGATTTAAATGCTTAAATGAGCAGAGCAGACACGCTGGCAAACAACACTGAAAATAAATACTCGCGGGCTAATCCACAAGTTCATAGAGACGCTGTCGCTAAATACTCACAAGCAATTCCACAAGTTCATAGACATGCTGCCGCTAAATATTCACAGGCAAATCAAAAAGTTAATACCGGGAATGCCTGTTAAACACTAGCAAACAACACTGAAAATAAATACTCGCGGGCTAATCCACAAGTTCATAGAGACGCTGTCGCTAAATACTCACGAGCAATTCCACAAGTTCATAGACATGCTGCCGCTAAATATTCGCAGGCAAATCAAAAAGTTAATACCGGGAATGCCTGTTAAACACTAGCAAACAACACTGAAAATAAATACTCGCGGGCTAATCCACAAGTTCATAGAGACGCTGTCGCTAAATACTCGCTAGCAATTCCACAAGTTCATAGACATGCTGCCGCTAAATATTCGCAGGCAAATCAAAAAGTTAATACCGGGAATGCCTGTTAAACATCTTAGATTCACGAGTACCGATTTGGGTAATGAATACTTCGATGAATGAAACCTGTTATCTTTACAATGGTTAACAAACACGGAATGTAACTGAACACAACACATCCTCCAAATACGAACCTGATTGAAAGAAATAATGATAATCAAATCCTTGATGACAGCAACACTCATAACAGTGACAAAACAATTACATTGACAATCATGTTACGTTATTTTTAAAATGTTTCCTTTTCTTTTGCATAACTTCTTTAACACACTGCATCTCTGCTGCGAAGCGTGGGTATTTTGCTAGTCTATACATAAAAGCCAAATCCCACTGATTCACTCATCACAAAATCACCCGAACCATGAGGATTTGGGACTTGAAATTTGGAATGTAGGTTACCCTTGACCCATAGGTGCTCACTAAGAAACGTTTTTAAAGATTTCGTGGTCCAAGCATGTTCTGTCTGTATGTCTGTCCGCTTTTCACGAGAGAATTACTTAGCGGATGTGGTTGTTTTCTATAATTTGCTTCAACTTTCCGGTTGATTTTGCAACTTCTCTAATTACGCCAAGTACCATAGTTCGCTTGCGGTACCGATGTGTTTATGCAATTCCAAGAGAGTGGCTGTGGGCCGAGAGCAGGGGGACGGGGCCTTCTTCATTCAGTCACTAGCCTCTGTTCAAATTGCTGTACCTCTCACCACGTGTTGCCTCCGCTTAGCTAGCGATATCTGTTTGTTCAGCAGACATGATCATCTAGAGATTGTTAAGGGTTAGGGTAATGTTTGATGTTTTTGAGAGAGATCAGAGCTACGTGTGTTTCAGAGGGTAGCTGCTCATTGGCAGAGATATCACAGCCACGTGGGGAACGCTCTCCCGTCATATGCTGAACACGATCAGATACAGTGGCAGCGTCTATAGATTTTTAAAGTTTGTCCTGTTTCACTACTATAGGGTGGTCCAGATCCAATTATGCAATTTTCATTACGCAATAACTTATTAAGTTTATTGCATAGAAAATCACCCGAAAAATCCCGGACCATCAAAAAGTGTGCAAACTGACGACATGAAGAATCGTCTTTCGGCCAAACTGGAATCGCCCCCGCATAAATCAAAGTCATCCAGATGATGTGGATCTGCACAATTAGATATGAACCACCCTGTATGTGGGCGCAGCCATGGAGTACAGCTAGTTAATGTATAATTGTGAAGAATTGACTTAGACTTGAAAAGTACGAAACTTCATTTACTGTAATATGCCTAACTTGTCTTATAACTAACTGACATGCACTAAGCAGTAAATTTGATTAAAGACTAATGATTTCTGTCATACAGTTTGTTCCTTCAACTGGTAATAAGTTGCTTTGGATAAAGTGTTAGCTAGTTAATTAAATAAAATTTGAGAAGGTAAGCTATTCTGAAATATTGGTTTTAAAAAGATTAACTGCCATACTGTGAATTTCTCAGACAAGGAGTGACAGGTGACTGTCACTACCTGGTAAAGTAAAGGAGACGTACAAACTCTGAGGATGCGACTGCCAGTCCAAAGGGATGAGACAATATTTGGATAACTTAAGTCCAGAATGTATTTCAGGAAATTCAGACAAAAAAAGCAAATAATAAATATAGCGGTCAATAAAAATATTAGTTTCTATCATGTGACTCACTGTAATGGCAGGTCTAGGATGGAACAAGCAGCCTCATTTTTGGAATAAACAAGATAGATGTTCCAAATGTGGACCTTTTTCAACTTTCAAAATAATCTGATGATGTGGAAATTGATATTCAGCCCGCATGTATAAGTAGAAGTACATGTTGTGCTTCACCAGATGGGCTTAGAAGTAGTTTTCTGAAATTAGTTACAGAAACTAGACGTACTGTATACATAAATAGTTAACTGTTTTTTACGTTTATCACGTAAAGTGATTTTTCTAAATAAAGTAAATGGGCTCAATTCAATTAAATTAATTTTCTGTTTAATATATTGCCAAAATAATTAAAGGATTTCAGTAATTTTTTCTCACCTTTTCTCAGTAATGTTATTCTCCTACAGTAGTGATTATTGACAGGAGTTAATAGCTGCATAGTACAGCAGATTCAGAAAGTATTCAGAGCCCTTCACTTTTGCAATTTGTGCCCATCTATCTACACACAATGACCCATAATGAGGTGAAAACATGTTGTCTTGGTTCATTTTTCCTGCTTCTTGCTCTTATTTATTTTATTTTATTCCCCCTCCATTAGTGCTGCTATTTTCTGTTAGGACTCTTAGGTGCTGCACTAATCAAATCATCAGTTACCCGAGAGGCCTATATAAGACTCTGTAGCATTAATCTGCATTTGGCAGCTGTGTTCTTCACCTCACTTTTATGTTTTTCCTTTATGTGTTTATAGTCTCATAAACTGATTTGATTTTTGGATTCTTATGCTCCAGATCAGGGGTCTCCAACACGTTGCTCGCGAGCTACCAGTAGCTCGTAACCCCTTTCCAAGTAGCTTGCCAAAACGTTAATGAATCCTATATAAATTTGAAAACTTAATTAGTCAAATTAGGGGTGGGTGATCTTTCCAAAATATCATATCACGATCCTTTTAACACAAAATCACGATCCACAATCTGAATTGCAATCTGTCTTTTCAATGTGGCATACACTTAAGAGAATATCCAGACTCAAATTCATCAAGACCTAAGTAACACATTATTTTAAATATCAAACAAAGTTGAATTCAATTGTTCTCTCGTTCACTATCTAAGCGGAGTTAAGGTACATGCCCGAAGCTGGTGAGTGAGTGAGGAAAGCCCCTCCCCTCTGCCCGCTGTGTGTTTCTCGGATTTGTACAAATAAGTCGGTACCACAAGAGATGATACATAGTGAAATGAGAGAAGTCGCAAAATCAACCAGAATGTTTAAGCAAATTATAGAAAAAAAACTCAATCTAAATCCGTTAAGTAGTTCTCTCGTGAAAAGCGGACAGACAGACATTGGATTTTATATATTATATATTAGTAAACCTTCAAAATAATGTGCAGTTAAAGTCTCAACAGCTTTCTCAGCATTTCTGGAGTTTCATAGAGCCACATAACTATAAGAATCTTCACCAAACAGCTCTGAAAATGTCTGCTTTGTATGGGTCTTCATACCTCTGTGAGTCTAACATGAATGTCATGAAATCAAAGTTCAGAACAAGACTGACAGATGAACATTGAAATGACTCCATAAGAGTGAACCTCAGTGGCTCCACTCCAACCAGCCGCCTCTCTTGTTGACTCCATGTAGTGCCAGTCATCTGACTAACTAAAAAACACATCACATATGCAACTGGACCTGTGAATAAAGTGACACAGTGACATGGAACAAAATGACAAATGAATAAGGAATATCTGTGGATTTGGAATTGCATTGTTTGGTTTTGACAGCATTCATGTTTTAATTCAATAGTGTGAGATACACTAGAAAATGCATACAGAAATACAAAATGCACTTGCAGGTGAACTAAATATTTTTGTTGTAATGTTTTAATGCAAAATGTGAGTTGTGGACATCAACATTTTGTAAATGTTCAGGCAAAACAAGCTTATTCAGTTTGTTTGGGTTTAAATAAGCTATGAGAATGAGTGTGTTGAGCAGATGGAAAGAGTACTTTGAGAGGCCGATGAATGAAGAGAATGAGAGAGAGAAGGTTGGATGATGTGGAGACAGTGACTCAGGAAGTGCAATCGATTAGCAAAGAGGAAGTAAGGACAGCTATGAAGAGGATGAAAAATGAAAAGGCCGTTGATCCAGATGACATACCTGTGGAAGCATGGAGGTTTTTAGGAGAGATGGCAGTGGAGTTTTTAACCAGATTGTTTAATGGAATCTTGGAAAGTGAGAGGATGCCTGAGGAGTGGAGAAGAAGTGTACTGGTGCCAATATTTAAGAATAAGGGGGATGTGCAGGACTGTAGTAACTACAGGGGAATAAAATTGATGAGCCACAGCATGAAGTTATGGGAAATAGTAGTGGAAGCCTGGTTAAGAAGTGAGGTGATGATTAGTGAGCAGCAGTGTGGTTTCATGCCAAGAAAGAGCACCAGAGATGCAATGTTTGCTCTGAGGATGTTGATGGAGAAGTTTAGAGAAGGCCAAAAGGAGTTGCATTGCGTCTTTGTGGACCTGGAGAAAGCATATGACAGGGTGCCTCGAGTGGAGCTGTGGTATTGTATGAGGAAGCCGGGAGTGGCAGAGAAGTATGTAAGAGTTTTACAGGATAGGTACGAGGGAAGTGTGACTGTGGCGAGGTCTGCGGTAGGAGTGACAGATGTGTTCAAGGTGGAGGTGGGATTACATCAGGGATTGGCTCTGAGCCCTTTCTTATTTGCAATGGTGATGGACAGGTTGACAGACAAGATTAGACAGGAGTCCCCGTGGACTGTGATGTTTGCTGATGACATTGTGACCTGTAGCGAGAGTAGGGAGCAGGTTGAGGAGACCCTGGAGAGGTGGAGATCTGCTCTAGAGAGGAGAGAAATGAAGGTCAGTAGGACCACCACGACAGAATACATGTGTGTAAAAGAGAGGGAGGTCAGTGGAATGGTGAGGAGGCAGGGAGTAGAGTTGGCGAAGGTGGATGAGTTTAAATACTTGGGACCAACAGTACAGAGTAATGGGGATTGTGGAAGAGAAGTGAAAAACAGAGTGCAGGCAGGGTGGAATGGGAGGAGAAGAGTGTCAGGAGTGATTTGTGACTGACGGGTATCAGCAAGAGTGAAAGGGAAGGTCTACAGGACGGTAGTGAGACCAGCTACAGTATGTTACTGTATATGGGTTGGAGACGGTGGCACTGACCAGAAAGCAGGAGACAGAGCCGGAGGTGGTAGAGTTAAAGATGCTAAGATTTGTATTGAGTGTGACGAAGATGGACAGGATTAGAAATGAGGACATTAGAGGGTCATCTTAAATTGGACGGTTGGGAGACAAAGTCAGAAAGGTGAGATTGTGTTGGTGTGGACATGTGCAGAGGAGAGATGAGGGGTATATTGGGAGAAAGTTGTTAAGGATGGAGCTGAAATACAAAGATGAAGGCCTTAGAGGAGGTTTTTGGATGTGGTGAGAGAGGACATGCAGGTGATGGGTGTAACAGAACAAGATGGAGAGGACAGGAGGATATGAAACAAGATGATCCGCCGTGGCCACCTCTAATGGGAGCAGCCTACAGAACAAGAAGAATTGTCAAGCTTTTCAATGATTCCCTTTGTGCCTTCATCAGATTTGCTATTCCTTTGTTATGTGGAGAAAAGCCGGCACACTAGTAGGCAGCATTCCTAACCCTAGCAAATGGAATCCAGGACAGTTATAGATTGAGGATCACTTTATGCTTTCCTTCTGTACTTCAGAGACATGTCCCAGTGTCTGGGGTCGTAAATGGAAAAAAATAATAAAAATAAGATAAAAAAATTGATAGTATTAAAAAAAATCCAATCTGTTAAAGGCTAATATCACATTTCTCTAAAGCAAAGTTTGACACGATGGGTTGCCGTGGATTGATTAAGCATTGGGTATTGCTGTGATGATCCTCCGACAATCATCCATGATTCTCCAAGGGGAACCCCACACTTACACCACTAACAATCATCCAGACATTCAACAAGGAATGAGTCTCAATGACACTGAAATGGGCAAGATTGGCTCACATACAAAACATTTTTAGGAACCCTACATTTTCATTTCAGAATAACATTTTTAAATAAAAGGATCCGTCCACACTAGCGTTTTCATATCATTTACAAAAGTATCACCGTCCCCACTAAAATGACCAAAAAGACACTGACATTCGCCTAAATGAGCATGCATGCATTCATGGTGAAATCCTTGAAGGGATGATAGCACCACCAGCCATGGGATTTCTCGCAGAACTGTAGCAATCTGTACATTTCTTGCCTTTACTTTATATGCAGCATTCAAACTGTATAAAACACAATTTAGATTTGTACAGGTGAGCAACTCCCCTCAGTCCACTATGTTGGAATGTGGTTTTTGTCCATGTAGGATGACCAATCAGGGAATGACATGTTGTAATAAGTGGGATCCAATCAGGGAAGGGCTACGCAAGAAGTGCAAACCTATCAGAGTGCGATTAGAGTTTACGTTTTTTTTTCACCCGTCCACATTGCATTTTCAAAAGCATATGACTCTGGAAAATGTTTTTTAAAGTCTGTTGATCTTGGGGGTCAAAAGTGCTGGGGCAGCATGGACAAAAAGTGATATCGCTGCTTACGGCTAACAAAAGCAACTCCACTCTCACTCACAATAAGAATGCTGTTAATTGCCACAATTACGTTATGTCACACACGTGCAATTAGGAGACAACTAAAGGGCCTGAATAATAGTAATTCCATGCCTGACCAGGGGGCGACGAGGTGCACTGATTGTCTTTCTCAATCCCTTACAGACCATTCTTGCCGGGACAGGAAGTGATATCATCAGTGGCGCGGGAACTGGAAGTGACATCATTGGTGGTGCCCGAACCAGGCGGGATTTCCCGAGAATGGTCTGTAAGGGATTGAGAGAGACAATTAGTGCACCTCGCCACCCCCTGGTCAGGCATGAAGTTACTAATTTTCATGCTGATGATGTCACTTCCGGTTCCAGCCCTGATGACACAACTTCCTCCACTGCCATTTTAAGGCAGCAACACAGTTCTGTAGGGTGTTTCATTTTCTAAGGCAAAAAATAAAATGTAAAATTTTTGCAGGCTTTGCTTATGCCCCGAGTCTCAGTGATATAAAAGATATATATGCCAAATTTCAAGAAGATTGGATAATATTTAGAGGTTGCACACTTTGATCAGTTTTGTAAAAGTAGGCAAAAAATACGATTTTTCAATGTTAATTACTTTTATTGGGAAAACTAGAAATCACAAACTTAAAATAATATTAAAACTAGACACTAAGATTAATAGGTAGTATGCAAAACATGTGTTATATTAATCAACTTTGAACGATGCAATCCCTTGTGACGACTTTTCTGTGATGCTTGACTACCCTCAACAAGAATTGTTTTTGTTGTTCATCCCTGACTGATTCGTTAAACTTTTTTATCAGAGCAATTCCTCTTTCTGCGGAATCATTGACCATCTTAAGAGCATTCACATGGCTTCTTAGAGAATCACTGCCGTATTCTGTCACGTCGTGGATCCCAAACAATTCAAAGAACGTCTTTGTTTTATTAGTAACGAAATGGCTCAGGTCTTTTCCTTCAAAAACTAGGTTTTTACCCTCTAATCATTTCATTTCCTTTTTCTTTGTGGTTTCTAAATTTTTAGTCATATTTTCCTTTTCAACGTTCGTCCAAAAAAGCCAGTCCTACGTTTGTTTCTGACAGATACCAAAGGTGTCTTTTAGCAACTGTGAGAGCACTTTTTTTGACGTCTGCATCTGGGTAAGTGCTCAGAAGCTGTAGCATATCCAAATCGTTCTTTGGAGCCCATCGACTTACAATGGCCTCGTGCCAAAAGCGAACATATATGAGGCTGACAAAATGTGCAACCCGTTTCATTCCTTTCAATTCTCGTTGAGGAATATTCAACTGTTTAGTGAAGAGGACAATTTTAAGTGCATATATTGCCTTTGCCATCCACCTTGCTTGATGCAGAGCTCCTGGGATCCTGAAACTTAAGTCGTTTTTAGACCAACCTCCTAGGTACACTGTAATAAAAGTGATCAATATTATAATTTCTTCTTGAAATTTGGCATATATATCTTTTACATCACTGAGACTTGGGGCGTAAGCAAAGTCATATGAAAATCACATCTTTGGAAAAATGTAACACCCTAGTAGGGCCTGTGGGACACGGGGAAGAGGTGCCCCACGGCTGAAGAAAATAAATCGTTTTGTTTATTTTTACCCATGCCTCAGTTGTCAGTCTGTGTCGGGTTGACATCTATATAGTACCTTTTGCCACAGTATTAAATTGCCGGAAAAGAAGTTTAAAAAGTCTGCACTGTTGCCTCACAACGTTTGGACCTTAGTTTGAATTCTGGTCAGAACATTATTGTGCCAAAATGTATTCTATGGTCAACTGAAGTTGTATACATAGGTGTGGACTGAAACCTATTGAAAGTTGGTTTCTGCCTTGAGACCAATGCTGTCAGTTTAGGCCCATAAACATCTATTGCATAAAAGCATTCAGAAAAATGAAACAATAAGACATGCAGTACACGTGTATATACATCAGAACTTTTGAAGATAACTTATTTGAATATGGCATTTTTCATTGGTCTTTGCTGTGAAAGAAATATCTACCATATCATAAAACACTAGCAATTATGTGTGTGTCCGGTCCCTCAGAGCAATCTGATTAGTCAGTTCGACTTTCATGTGATTGGTCAGTTTGGCTTTGGCGACGTGATTGAAAGGACAAGTGAGAGTATAAGAAAAACAAGGAGGAGTAAAGGTATATAAGGCATGCAGAGAGTCTAAGCAAAGCACCTCAAAAATGTCTGAGAAACAGGCTTTACAGGAGCATGCTGGACAGAGGGAGCATCAGGTAAGAAAGGTTCATATACATAAGGATACTGAGGAAAGACACTGAAGGTATACAGAAGGCAAGAAATTTCAAATATTTTAAAATTCTATTCTATTACTTGTTTTTGACAGGTAACATGTCTAGTATAAACAAGGATATAAAGGATATAAATGTCCTTTTGAACTACAATAGACTGCATACGAAAGTATGTTGAAAATTACAAAAAATGATGTATGATGAAACAAAAAATACATTTGAAAATATAGCACTTACAATTGTGAGAGCAAACATGATGGTGTTGATGTTTGCTCCGCATCCCTGTAATTCCCGACATGGGAGCCTAGCAGAAACCCTAAGCTCAAGTAGAGAGTCTCCAGTTAGCTTAAGCAAAAGGAAGTTCCCAGGAGTATGATCCACCTCTTGAGGTCCACAGAAGGACCAGACTACCTTGTTTGGTCCTGTGATACAAGATGGCAACATTAAAAGGACACAGCAGAGCAGAGTTAGTCAGTTCTGGTTTAACCACCAACCAATCAGAATCTCCACCCTTTAATGAATGGAGGACATACCTTTTCTTGGACCAGTCCAATAAAAATAAAGAGATCCATAAAAGACTGGATAAACAAAGACTTTTAGATTTACACATCTTTGGGAAGCAAGGAATAATTGGTGGTAAAGCCCATTAGGATGAATATTCTGCCTTTTGTCTTTCATAGACCTAAAAAATTGAAGTTCATTTTTTGCATGGCTTAGCTGTGGCATTTCTTCTGTGCCTAATAGATTGAGGGCCCCATGTGGCCATGATAGTTTAAAACAAATAAAATCAGCAGTCACCCGAGATTGTGTACATTACTGTAGGTCTGAGACTCTGAACCATAACAATT
>JANRMT010062817.1:17989590-18007618 GCA_026402145.1 Polypterus bichir lapradei | reverse complement strand
TGGCCCAAATAGCTGATATTGCCCCCCTCCTATAGATCCTTCAACACGTGTTCTCCATTTATCTCCTGAGTTTGCAGAAAGTTCTCTCGCTGTGGAAAACATCAAGTGGTCCCAGTGATCCCAAGGACTTTGGACCAGTTGCTCTTACTTCAAATGTCATGAAAATCTTTGAGAAGTTGACCAGTTCCGACCCTTGATGTCAGAACTTCTTGATCCCCTTCAGTTTGCCTATCAGACACAGACATGTGTGGTAGATGCTCTGCTCTACGTGCTCCACATTGCCAACTCCCACTTGGGCAAATCCAGCTCCACAGTCACGATCATGTCCTTTGATTTTCTAGTGCCTTTAATAACGTTCTGCCTCATTGACTGGGGAAGAAGATCAAGGATTTGAATCTTGATGCCACCACAATCTCCTGGATTATGGACTACCTGACCAATAGACAGCCGTAAGTGAGGCTGAGGGGGCTGTGTGTCAGAAATGATGGTGTGTAATCCTGGAGCACCCCTGGGAGCTGCCCCACCTTCCTTCCTCTTCACCCTCCACATAACGGACGTCCAGTACAATACCAGCACTTGCCACCTGCAGTAATTCTTAGGTGACTCCTCCATCATAGGCTGCATTAATAATGGATACGTGTTGGAGTACATGAGACTTGTGGGAGACTTCTGTCTTGAGGTGCAGGGATAACCACCTTCAACTCAACATCAGCAAGACAAAAGTGCTGGTGGTGGACTTCCAGTGCATGAAAGAGCCTCTGAGACCAGGGGGGAGACATGGAAGTGGTGCAGAGCTACAAGTACCTGGGGCTTCACGTAAAGAGCAAATTGAAGTGGTCTGACAACACAGTGGCACTGGACTAGAAGGTCCAGAGCAGACTGGACTTGCTAAGGAGACTCAGGTCTTTTGACGTGTACAGCAAACTACTGGAATTGTTCTATCAGTCCATAGTAGCCTGTGTGGTGGTCTACAGTTGTGGCCAAAAGTTCTGAGAATGACCCAAGTATTGTTTTTCACAAAGTTTGTTGTAGTGTTTTTAGATCATTTTGTCAGATGTTTCTATGGCATACTAAAGTAGAATTGCAAGCATTTCATAAGTTTCAAAGGATTTTATTGACAATTACATTAAGTTTATGCAAAGCGTCCATATCTGCAGTGTTGGCCCTTCTTTCTTTTTCAAGACCTCTGCAATTCACCCTGCCATGCTGGCAATGAACTTCTGGGCCAAATCCTGACTGATGGCAGCTCATTCTTGTATAATCAATGCTTGGAGTTTGTCAGAATTTTGGGTTTTTTTGTTTGTCAACCCACCATGGACCCCAAATTTTGATGTTTTGTCCCCCATGCCACTTAGTTCTCGCTGTTGCCTCATGGCCCGGTGCTCCATCATGCTGGATTGTTCATTGTTGATCAACAAACTGTTCTTGGATGGTTGGGAGAAGTTGCACTTGGAGGATGTTTTGGTCCCATTCTTTATTCATGACTCAGGATCGGGGCACCACCAGGGCAGAGCTTGCTCAGGAATGGCAGCAGGCAGATGTGAGTGAGGCGAAGATTTTTGGAAGATGGCCTGGTGGGTGTCAGGAAGGGCAGCAAAGAAGCCATCAGGGACAGACTGATATTCTGGGATTGGACTGCTGAGGACTGCTGGGGTCAAGTCATGTTCTCTGATGAATCCCCTTTACAGTTGTTTGAGGCATCCAGAAAAAAGAGAAGGCGAAGAGCGCTACCATCAGTCCTGTGTTATGCCACCAGTAAAGCATCCTGAGACCATTCATGTGTGGGGTTGCTTGTCAGTCAAGGCAGTGGGCTCACTCTCAATTTGGCCTAAGAACATAGCCATGAATAAAGAATAAAGCATTCACCCAACTGAGGTTAGATGACCATGGTCTTGTTTGAAAATAGTTGTAAGTAGGGCGCGACTTGAAAGAATCTCATGAGACTTTATACAGCGCCATCGTTTTTGTAATCTTTTAATTCTTGCTGGCAACACGAATTAGACAATCTACAAGTCTCCGACTTAAAGTTTCAAATCCGAACAATATATTCAGCCTCTTTACGCTGTTCCATTATTTCACCGAGCAATAATTTCTGTTTGTTTGCACTAATGCGATCTTTCCTATCTTTTTTTTTTTGAGACTTTCGAATTTTTGGACTTCCATTATCTCTAACCTGCTCTGCATGTGTATCGTGCCAGCATTTTTGAATTCTTTACGATGTTCTACTTTGTCATCTACTCTTTGTCCTTTATTTCCGGACCCAAGGTGTGGACTCATCTCGTGGGACGTATAAGTGTCTCTCTGAGAAAATCACGTCTCGTCTCCTGCTCATGCTCTACATGTGTATTGCGCCAACGTTTTTGAACGTCTTTATGAAGTCTTTTATTTCTGACCTGCAAGGTTTTCAATTCCACTTGGTCCGGGCTGATTATTACTTTTCTTATTTTCAGAATTTGCACATAGATTATTATTGTTCTTTTTTGCCTTCTTTTCTCTCCAACGCTTTCGTGTCTCTTTTTGACGCCTTTTGCTTTCTTTTTCGCTTAGTCGTTGACGTGCCATCTAGAACGTATAGAATTTTTAAGAGCTGAGAGTACATGAAGTGTGTCTGCCGAAAGCATTCCAGCAACTGCTAGGTTAGATGCCCGTGATCTTGTTTTAAATTGGTTGTAAGTAGGGCGTGATGTGCAAAAGTCACCGTCTCACGGGTCTTGCTTCCTAAGGTTGTAAGTCTCGCGGGACGTGAAAGTGTCTTTCCAAGATGATCACATCTCGACCCAAGATTTTTTTATATAATAGAGAGATGTATTTATTTGATTGATTGATTGGCTGTATTATTTGTCCTGTGAGTCTGTATCCTTGTTCTTTATGCTTCCGCTGCATTATGCATCTACATTTCTCCTGGGGATTAACAGTTAATCTAATCTAACCTAATGTAGCAGTCTCTTTGACTGGGAGAACGTTTTTCTCACTCCTCCTTCCAGAGTTATTTCAGCTATGAGATGTTTAAGGCATCTGGAGTCCTCCCCATGGCATCACGATGGGATTCAAATCCTGGCTTTGACTTGACCATTCCAGAACCTTCCACTTCTTTCTTTTCAGCCATTGCTTGGTGTATTTCCTGGTATGTTTAGGGTCAAGGTCAAGTTGTAAGGTGTACTTTCAATCTGACAGGTGGTCTCACATTGTACTCGAGCAGCCTCTGGTCTAATGAAGGATTCCTAGCGGATTCTGTGATGGTGAGCCGTCCAGGCCCTCATACAGCAGTGTATAACTATCTGTGTGGGTGTGTGTGTCAGTGTGCCCTGCATTAGACTGGTGCCCTACCCAGGGTACCCGATATTGTTGGCATACACACCCCCTGGCCATAATCCTTAATTGGCTACAACTACAATGTCTGGAGAAAAAAAAAACTTTAGAGCTGAATTGGTCTGAAAATTTCCATTAACATTATCGGATACTTTTCTTGGTAAATGTTTTGTATGCAGGAAAGATGCAATATTAGTGAAAGGCTGAGTGATAATGACAGAATGTGGAAACGAAGATCAGATCATCTTAACAAAGAGTTCAAGTTTAAACACACAAGTAAATCATCTGCGCTCACCTCCTTCCTGTTGGCTCGGCCATTAGAACTGCATTTCTGAGGTATGGCAAATCGATTTCCGCACTGAAAAATATTAAATGAGGCATTACGCATGAAGCATAACACAAGAAAATGAAAACCAATATGGGCGTATAAGGAATGATTTTGCATTTTATGAGATTCATAGGAATAATCCAGGCCAGCCTGAGAAAGAAGACAGCCAGGGCTCATCTAAACTTTAATATAAGAAAAAATGACATTCCGTTCTCGGTGCCCCTGAATCTTGTAGAGGGTCACAGGATGTCAGAGACCGTCTCTAAAGCAGTGGGCACAAGGCAGAAAATTGCAGGGCCCGCTCAGACACATTAGCCAGAACCTGCATGTCTGGTGGAAAACCCAGGGAGAAGATACAAATTCCAAACAATTCAAAAACTGGGCATGGGGTCTGTGAAAGCACCCACCATTACAGACATCATCGAAAATACAAAAGTGGGCTCTCACTTGAGAGTTTGCAACTGAAACAATATTAAAAAACAGAAAACTTGGGGAAGGTCAAGGCGTTCTGAGACATCATGAGGACAGTACAAACGCGGCAGAGCAATCTAAGCCAGCGGCACATAACATGACTTCTATTAGGACAGATGTCAAACTTGATGACTGTAGTTGCTGATCTCATGACCTGGGGATGTCAGATTACATGACTAGAAATTGCAGGGTAACTCAAATTAGAGAACTGTGTATGCCTGTTAAACAGATGTGACATTACTTGTCTGTTAGTCAGAGGGGATGTCAAACTTGATGACTGCTGTTAATGATCTTGTCAACTGAGAATGTCAGATTGCACGACTAGTTTATTACAGGGTATGTCAAATTAGTGAACTGTGCGTACCTGTAAAACAGATGTCACATTACACGACTTCCAGTCGGAGGAAATGTCAAACTTGATGACTGCAGTTAATGATCTTGTCAACTGAGAATGTCAGATTGCACGACTAGGATATTACAGGGTATGTCAAATTAGTGAACTGTGCGTGCCTGTAAAGCACATATCACATCACACGACTTCCAGTCGGAGGGAATGTCACACTTGTTTTGTGCAGTTGCTGATCTTGTCACTTGAGGATGTCAGATTACATGACTCGAAATTGCACCGGATGACAAATTAGTCAGCTGTGTGCCTGTTAAGCAGATGTCACATTACTTGACTGCTAGTCTGAGGGGATGTCAAACTTCATGACTGCAGTTGCTGATCTCATCAACTAATGATGTCAGATTGCACAACTAGTAATTTCAGGGAATGTCTATTTAGAGAACTATGTGTGCCTGTTAAACTGATGTCACATTACATGAATTCTAGTCGGAGGGAATGTCAAACTTGATGACTGCAGTTGCTAATCTCATCACTTGAGGATGTCAGATTACATGACTAGAAATTGCACCGGATGACAAATTAGTCAGCTGTGTGTCTGTTAAGCAGATGTCACATTACTTGACTGGTAATCGGAAGGGAAATCAAGCTTGATGATGTCAGATTTCTTGATTAGAAATCATAGGGGATGACAAATTAGAGAACTGCGTGCCTGTTAAGCAAATGTCACATTACTTGACTGTCTAGTTGGAGGGAGTGTCAAACTTGATGACTGCAGTTGCTAATCTCATCACTTGAGGATGTCAGATTGCACGACTAATAATTGCAGGGTATGTCAAATCAGGCAACTGTGTGCCTGTTAAGCAAATGTCACATTACTTCACTGTTAGTCAGAGAGGATGTCAAACTTGATGGCTGCGGTTGCTGATCTTGTCAACTGAGGATGTCATATTCCAAAACCAGTAATTGCAGGGTATGTCAAATTAGAGAACTATGTGTGCCTGTTAAACAGATGTCACATTACATGAATTCTAGTCGGAGGGAATGTCAAACTTGATGACTGCAGTTGCTAATCTCATCACTTGAGGATGTCAGATTACATGACTCGAAATTGCACCGGATGACAAATTAGTCAGCTGTGTGCCTTTTACAGTATGCAGATGTCACATTACTTGACTGGTAGTCAGAAGGGAAATCAAGCTTGATGATGTCAGATTTCTTGATTAGAAATCATAGGGGAGGACAAATTAAACAGCTTTGTGCCTGTTAAGCAAATGTCACAGAAATCTTGACTTGACTTGACTGCTAGTTGAAGGGGATGTCAAACTTGATGATGTTGATCTTGCCACTTGAGGATGTCAGATTGCACAACTTGTAATTACAGGATTTGTCAAATTAGACACTTGTGTGCCTGTTAAGCAAATGTCACATTACACAACTTCCAGTTGGAGGGAATGTCAAACTTAATGACTGCAGTTGCTGATCTTGTCACTTGAGGATGTCAAATTACATGACAAGAAATTGCACGGGATGACAAATTAGACAGCGGTGTAACTGTTAAGCAGATGTCACATTACTTGGCTGCTAGTCAGAGGGGATGTCAAACTTGAAGAACGCAACTGCTGATCTTGTCACTTGAGGATGTCAGATTGCACGACTAGTAATTGCAGGGTATGTCAAATTAGTGAACTGTTCGTGCCTGTTAAGCAGATGTCATTACATGACTTCTAATCGAAGGGGAAATCAAGCTTGATGACTGCGGTAGCTGATATTGTCACCTGAGGATGTCAGATTACATGACTAGAAACCACAGGGGAAGACAAATTAGAGAACCGTGTACTGTTAAGCAGATCTCACATTACTTGACTGTTAGTCTGATGGGATGTCAAGCCTGATGACTGCAGTTGCTGATCTAATGACTTGGGGATGTCAGATTGTATGACTAGAAATCGCAGGGGAGGACAAATTAGAGAACTGTGTACTGTTAAGCAGATGTCCGATTACTTCACTGTTAGTCAGAGAGGATGTCAAACTTGATGACTGCAGTTGCTGATCTCATCAACTGAGGATGTCCGATTGCACAACTAGTAACTGCAGGGAATGTCTAATTAGAGATCTAATGTATGTGTGCCTGTTAAGCAGATGTCAAATTACATGACTTCTAATCGGAGGGGAAAAAGTGAAGGGTCAAAATACTTTGTAAAGGCACTATAATTCTGCGATACCACACAGAAATTTGAGGTTTATTTTTTGACAGAAATGAACGCACAGTGTGAGGTGGGTGCTTTATTTCATATAGTGCCTTTCAGAAAACCTCACCAGGAACGCAGGTTAAATGGATTTTTTTGGGTCGTAGGGGGCAGCCGTTTTTATCTGATCCTGGGTCTTGTTTTATTTCTTGGCCAAGCATTGAGCGACTAAACCACACTGCCTGTCAGTTTTCATAATTAATACACTGGCTCCACTTCCATCCTCTACTTAAATAATCACATTTTGTGTATGCAAGCAAATGGCCGTCTTATCGTTGTGAGCTCTGCTTTTTTCCCATTGTACTCCTCTGTGGCAGAGCCCGGCTCATTATTATAATTATTTTGTCAGAATGAATTTTGTCAAATGCTTTCTGGAATGACCGCCGCTACCTCGGTGCATTTCAGCCTGCCTACAAAAAAAAAAAATATTCAAACATGATCGGTCTTTGCAAAAATATACCCAGGTTTATTGTAATAATGAAAAAAAAGTCCCCTCCAGTTCCAGTTTATTGGAGTTTCCATGATATTTAACGGACTGATGTGGAGTTTCCTGGCCCGTGTCTCAGCACTGCGTGTCTCTCTTCCTTCACAGATTGCAGCTGACAGACAGCTGCTCGGCCCCTGGAAACGGAGGATTTAGACAGCAGATGTTCGAGAACTCAGACAGCACAGAGGGGGCGGCTTGTCCTCGCTGATTTTCTTCACACTTTACCTGCCACCTCGGGACAGCCATCAATGTCAATATGGCGATCCAAAGCAGAGGATCCACCTACAGTTAGCCTCGGAGTAAGGGCACGCCGCTTCAGTTTGGGAGCCCCCATAACACATTTCTGCTATGTCTACAGGTGCTGGGATTTAAATTACAGTTACCAAACTGAAACCGTTACCAGAGATAAGATTTCATGACAGCTGCCATTTTTAACATAGCTAAGCCTGAACAGCACTTTTAAACAAGATTCATTCAATATCTTACATGTTTCCCCTGTTTTGTGAATGTCTATATGCGTTAAATCTTATTTTATTCTAGTACACACAGGCTGACTTAACACACCTTAATCCCAGGCTGGGACAGCACTGAGGCAATCTGCACACGAACCGAAGGGGTGGAATGTACAGGGTATAAAAGAGCAAGGAAACGTCCCGCAGCCCGCACAGGCATAGGAGGGGCAGACGCATTACTTCACTGACCAATCATTTACAGTGCTGCTGATGGGAATCCGCAATGGGAAGACATTTAGCCAATCTGGTCCTAGTTAAAGGCTGAGTTTTCGGAAAGATCATCGGCCATCTTGTGGGTGCTCCATGGACAACACAGGTAAATCTGGAAAGGCTTTGGGACTGAAGGAAAAAGTGTGATTGCACAGTGAACCAGGATGGAGAGCTCACGGTGGGCCTTAGTGATGGGTGAACAGAAATCATGATATGCCGCCCATTATACAGTGCCTTACATTATCTATCTATCTATCTATCTGTTATATAGTGCCTTTCCTATCTATCTATCTATCTATCTATCTATCTATCTATCTATCTATCTATCTATCTATCTATCTATCTGTTATATAGTGCCTTTCCTATCTATCTATCTATCTATCTATCTATCTATCTATCTATCTATCTATCTATCTATCTATTTATCTATCTATCTATCTCTCTGTTATATAGTGCCTTTCCTATCTATCTATCTATCTATCTATCTATCTATCTATCTATCTATCTATCTATCTATCTATCTATCTTTCATATAGTGTCTTTAACTCTATCTATCTATCTATCTATCTATCTATCTATCTATCTATCTATCTATCTATCATATAGTGCCTTTAACTCTATCTATCTATCTATCTATCTATCTATCTATCTATCTATCTATCTATCTATCTATCATATACTGCCTTTAACTCTATCTATCTATCTATTGTGAACATTGCCCCGGACACAGACAAGCAGACACACTCATGTCACCCAGCACACGTTTATTCTTCATTATACAATACAATAGTCAATGCCCAATACCCCTCAATCCAGGTCAATCCAATGCCTTCTCTCTCTCTCTCTCTCTCTCTCTCTCTCTCTTCTTCAGGCCGCCTCCTGCCTTCTCCAGACCTTGTCACTCTTCCACCCGACTCTTGTCCCCTCTGCAGGGAGGTGGCCCCTTTAAATAAGCACCCGAATGTGCTCCAGGTGTGTTCCCGGCAATCTCCCACTGACACGCCCCAGTGTGGCAGAAGTGCCAGCTGTCTCCTTGAAAGCACTCCGGGTATCCCAGTTTTCTCTTCCCCCCAGCACTTCCGGGTGTGACGGAAGTGCTGAGGTCTAGGGTCTTCCTGGTATTGGGGTCCCCCTGGCGGTAACCCCGGGTCCCTACAGGGTCGAGCTTCCCAGCTCTTTACCCGAGGCCTCCAGGGCGGTCGCCCCCTCGAGGTCTGGAGGAGGCACCAGCCCTCCTCCTGTCTTCTCAGGCATCCCGGCTGCGTACCACCTCCATCCGGTTGTGACACTATCTATCTGTCTATCTATCTATCATATAGTGCCTTTATATCTATCTATCTATCTATCTATCTATTGTGAACGCTGACCCCGGCACAGACAGACGGACAACATTTTCGCACCCAACACACCGTTTATTTACACTATTTACAACTGTCCAGATCACGTGCACTCACGAACCCCAGTGCCTTCCGCACCGATTTCCCCAATGTCCAGGGCCCACAGTCTCTGTGCCTTCCTGGCCGCCTCCCGTCCTCTCTCTCCAGTTCCGTCTGCTACCTCCCGACTTCCACCTCCCGACTGGAGAGAGGCGGCCCCTTTTATGGGAACCCGGATGGGCTCCAGCTGCTTCCCGGCACTTAACGCGGGCCACACCCCTGTGTGGCGGAAGTGCCGGCTGTGCACCCGGAAGCCGTCCGTGTGTCCCCTGTTGTCTTCCCCCCAGCACTTCCTGGTGTGGCGGAAGTGCCGGGCTCCCGGGATAATTAGGCACTGGGGCGCCGCCTGGCGGTGGCCACGGGTCCCTACAGGGCTGGGCTTCCAAGCCCTGTACCCGAGGCCCCCTGCATAACCAGGACGGACGCCCCCACTCGGTCTGGAGGAGGCACACGCCCTCCTCTGGTCCTCCAAGGCGTCCCGACCGGGCTCCAGCCCCGGCCGAGGACCACATGGGATAAACCGGCATCGGGGCGCCGCCTGGCGGTGACCACAGGCCCCTACAGGGTAGGGCTTCCATGCCCTCGACCCGTGGCCCCCAAAAGAACCAGGACGGACGCCCCCTCGCGGTCTGGAGGAGGCACAAGCCCTCCTCACGTCCTCCTGGGCGTCCCGGCTGGGGACCACAGTGCCCCGCCGCTAGCGAGGACACGTGGGTCCGAACGACACAACCCGAAAGGGCAGCACGTCCCCGGTGAGGGTCCTACTATGTCCCCAGGGTCCAACACGGCACCCTGGGACATCCGTCTTCGGCACCCCCTCCGGCGCAAACGTGCCCCTCTGGTCTGCGCCGCTCTCGCCCCCGCTGTTCCCTGCAGCGGGGTCACTATAGGCATCCCGGCGTGGAGCTCTCCCGCGGAGCGGCCCGTTCCAGGAGGGCAGGTCCCTGACGACGTCGGCCTCAGCGCTCGTCGGGGCTTCGGGCCTGTGGGAAAAAGAAACAGAGGGCCAGAAGCACTGCCAGGACACTCACCCCGAGCGCCCCGTCGGTCTCCGTACCGTCAGTGCTCCTGCCCCCTTCCGACAGCCCCTGACTTGCCTGCTGAAGTCCTCCGCCGCAGGTTCCATGCCCGTCCGCTCGTCGTCCGCGGCACCGCTCTCGCAGGCAGCTCGCCCAGCCGCCCAGGGGATTTCCTCTGCCCGCGCAGAGGACGGCCCTTCTCCGGACGCGTGCACCCAGCGCCGCGTCCTCTCCTATCAGAGAAACCGGCATTCTCCCTTCGGTTCCTCCTTCTTCTCTTGGATGGCCTGACGGTCTGGGTCTGAGCACAGCAAAAGCTCAAATCCAGCCCCGTCTGCGTCCAGGCAGAGCGACAGGAGACAGCAGCAGGCTTGGAGCGTAGGGTGCTAGGACCCAGGGCACTCAGCAGCCCCGATCCTACCAACCCCTGCGTGTTCGACCTCCTCGCTTCGCTAGCCGCCTGCACCGCCGCGTCCGCTGTCGGGAAGTTGCCTACTCGGAGCTGATCGTCCCATAAAAGGTCACAGCCATGTTCGGCGAACCCCCCCACTTGCTTTACGGGGACGGTAATACTCACCCCCCCCGTCGTGCTCTGCCGGCCTCCGGTTTCAGCGCCGCGCCGATCCTCCGTCTCAGGCGGCGTCTCTCCCGACGCGACCGCCTTCCCCGTCAGCTGCTCACACTGAGCGGCGAGAACACTCAGCAAATCCTTAAACGACGGCTCGGCGGGCCGAAGAGACTCCTCCGACACGCGCCGAGCCGCTGGTGGAAAGAGAGAGACAGACGTCAGTGAGCTTACCTGTCCTTCAGCTCCACGCGACGCCTGCCTCCTCTGGGCCACTCCCTCTGGCCCAATCGGGTCTCGTTTTGGCACGAGACTGGCGTTCCTAGGTCCCGCCTCCATCCAATCCTCGGCGGGCACACCAGACACACCAACCAATCCCGTACCTGTCAGCGGGCGGGACCTCCGGCCCGCGGCCATCTTGTCCCCCCTGTTCTGGGTGCGGAGACGTGCCTCTTCGCAGCTCCGCAGCTGCGGCGATTCTTTGAGCCGCAGCGGCTCCAAATACGCAGCCTTCTCTGCTGCTGCCACCGCGCCGTCGACAGCCCGTGGCCTGGTGTGCTCCTGCCACGGACGCGGATCCGGTTCGTCCCTCCCTGCAGAAAACAAGGTAGGCACGACCCCTAAGGGCCGATTGTTACAGGGCAGGGCACTCACCTCCCGGATCCCATCATGCCGAGGCCCCCGCCTCGGTGTGGCTTTTCGTGTCGCAACGCCGGCCTGGCTGTCCGTCCCCACGTCGGTTCCTCCTCCGCACCCGGGGATGGCCTCTCTGCAGTCCGGCGGCAGTCTCGGGGTTTAACCGCTCCCACGGGGTTGTGCACGGGCCGCTCCTGCGGCCAGTGTGTGGGGTCCGCTGCTGCGCCGGGCCGTTCACAGAATTTGTTGTTTTTGATGCAGGTCCCCGCCTTGCACCAGGCGGAGCATCCTGCCGACTACGCCACTATGAACGCTGGCCCCGGCACAGACAGACGGACAACATTTTCGCACCCAACACACTGTTTATTCACTATACACTATTTACAAAGTCACGTGCAGTCACGAACCCCAGTGCCTTCAGCACCAATTTCCCCAATGTCCAGGGCCCACAGTCTCTGTGCCTTCCTGGCCGCCTCCCGTCCTCTCTCTCCAGTTCAGTCTGCTTCCTCCCGACTTCCACCTGTCGACTGGAGCGAGGCGGCCCCTTTTATGGGAACCCGGATGGGCTCCAGCTGCTTCCCGGCACTTAACGTTGGCCACACACCTGTGTGGCGGAAGTGCCGGCTGTGCACCCGGAAGCCGTCCGTGTGTCCCCTGTCGTCTTCCCCCCGGCACTTCCTGGTGTGGCGGAAGTGCCGGGCTCCCGGGATAATTAGGCACTGGGGCGCCGCCTGGCGGTGGCCACGGGTCCCTACAGGGCTGGGCTTCCAAGCCCTGTACCCGAGGCCCCCTGCATAACCAGGATGGATGCCCCCACTCGGTCTGGAGGAGGCACACGCCCTCCTCTGGTCCTCCAAGGCGTCCCGACCGGGCTCCAGCCCCGGCCGAGGACCACATGGGATAAACCAGCATCGGGGCGCCGCCTGGCGGTGACCACGGGCCCCTACAGGGTAGGGCTTCCATGCCCTCGACCCGTGGCCCCCAACAGAACCAGGACGGACGCCCCCTCGCGGTCTGGAGGAGGCACAAGCCCTCCTCACGTCCTCCTGGGCGTCCCGGCCGGGCTCCAGCCCCGGCCGGGGACCACACTATCTATCTATCTATTGTGGTGGATGGCCGGCTTCATATTCCGGTCCTCACCCCCAGGCCACCAGGAGGAGCTCTCCCAACAGCGTGGACAGGCCCCGAATTCCGGCAGGGCCTTATGGACTATGTAGTTTTTATGCACAGCCCTGCTGGATACCTTGGGGGCCACTGGGAGTCGCTGTCAGAGGGTCCGTGGACTCGTATATGCCCTATAACCCGGAAGTACGTCATAATCCCGGGACAGGAAGAGACAATGTGCTTCCGGGGTGAAGATATGGACTATTTACCCTGACCCGGAAGGAGTAAGGACTTGTGGACTGTTGGGCAGGAACACCTCCGGGTCAGGGGGTATAAAGGGACGCAGGGAAAGCCCAGACACTGAGCTGAGCTGGGAGGTAGAGGGGCGAAGTGTCTGGGAGAGGAGGAGTGATAATTGTGTTTGTTGTAGAGTTTATTAATTATATGAGTAGTGTGGAGTGGAGGGTTCTTAGTGCACATATTTAGAAATAAAAGAATAATAGTTATACTTTTATCTAGTGTCTGGCGTGGTACCTGAGGGTTCAAGAGGTGGATCAGAACCTCTACTGTGACACTGGCGTAGCCGGCAGGATTCTTTGACCGTCTGTTGGCAGGGAACCTGCATTTAAAATAAATATTGTGTGGGCAGACAACCCTAGGTGGGTCACGCTTCATCGCACGGAGGTGCAAACACCACCCACTACAGAGAGTGCTGCGACTGTGAGCCTCATTCTACTTTGGAGCACGATGGGGAAAAAATCCGGGAAAAAGAAGGTCAGTACCAGCTGGGTACAGAGCCTGACAGAAGCTGAAATGACCTGGGCTTACCTGAATGGGAGCGAGGAGGACCGGGCACTAATAAAGGCTGAACGAGCTCGAGTGGCGCAAAAGCAGGAACGCGGTCAGCCATCGAGCGCGCCGGACTCCCTAATTAGACTGGGGACACCGCTGCCAAGTCTGGAGGTAGGTGCAGGGAAAACGCCCGAAGTGTCGGGGTGTTTTTATTCTTGTTTTGCAGAAGCCCACTTCCAGAAAGCAAGCGGTGCGTCGGATGCCTGCCTCATACCTCAGCAAGATGGCTGCGATTTCCAGAAGGCAAGTCAGGCTTGGAGTCGGCAAGCGACAACCCCATTCAAGGACAACAACCGCGTGACCTTGCGCGGTGGATGCCGGGACGGAGAAGGTCACTTTGGGTCCCTCGATGAGGTTGTATGTTCCCCAATGGATCCGAGCCTCCTGGAAGGGAAGGGGAAGGCGAGCAAAGCAGCGCCGACACTAAAAAAAGGTAAAGAGGAGCGGGAGGTGACTGAACAGTCCTCCGTTACAGTAGGAAAGAAGGAGTGCATTCGGCCGGTAACAGCCTCCCGATCCTCGATGGACTCCAAGGCCCAAGAGCCTTTGTGCGACCCAGCAGAACACGTGCCAGGAGGTGACGTGCTCATTGGTTCCCAGCCGGCAGGTAAGGAGAAGGCGGAAGCAAAATTACCTCCGGCCGTATTAACTAACTTTGTGGACTTATGGGGTCTCGAGGAATACCTCGAGCCCCTACACCGTTTCTTCCAGGACTTAAAGGAGCTGAAGGAACGAGTGGAAGAGCTGGGAGTGACGGCCGAGGCGCCGCTGAATGGTCTAATGGAATATTTACGGCGACTGGGTCGTGAAGCTCCGGTGGTGATCGATGCGGGAATACAGGAGAGTCCGGCCTGTATCGTACAGCATAAAGGGACACAGTGCGAGCCGGCACCGCAGTTAATAAGTAGCGGATGTCAAAGCACCGTGTGCCTGACAGTGGAGCGTGGCACGATAACCGAATGGTCGCGGGGAGGAACGATCGAGCCAGGGCATGCGTGTGACGCGGCCTACCGGAGCAGTTCAGACCTCAAGACCCCGACCGGTGTTTTGAGCGGGTGGTCACTGGTGACAGGAAGGGCGGGGGAAGCGCCGATCGTACCTGTACAGCTGAACAGTGCTGTTACTCGGAGCGATGCAGTACTAATGACGTCACCTCCTAAACAACGTAGATCAACGGGCGTGCAAACAGCAAAGGGGCTCTCTTTTCCCAATAGAGAGACTCAAGCTGTGCACCGGCCCCAGAGTAAGCAGGACATCCCCAAAATACATCGTGGGTCTCCTGACAAAGTGGAAGAAAGGGCGGAGTATACAGAGACGGCCAGTAAACCTCCCTTGGTGGAGAAAAGGGTGGAGCTGATGGAGTTCCCGCGGTGTTTTCAGCCTCGTGGAGGAAGACTACCAGGAGGGCAGCTTCGGTGCTACACCTGTCGTCGGCTGGGACACGTGTGGCGGTGCTGTCCTCAGAGGACAGGAGATTGGTGGGACAGAAGGTACACCGTTCCCCCAAGGTTCTCTGGGGTGCCTAGACAGCAGAGCCAAGGTCCAACTGACGTGTCCTCCTCGAGGAGGACGTCCCTCGCGGGGCTGGACGCTCCGCCCCAGTTGGCTTCGCTAAGGGGGGGGATTGTGGTGGATGGCCGGCTTCATATTCCGGTCCTCACCCCCAGGCCGCCAGGAGGAGCTCTCCCGACAGCGTGGATAGGCCCCGAATTCCAGCAGGGCCTTATGGACTATGTAGTTTTTATGCACAGCCCTGCTGGATACCTTGGGGGCCACTGGGAGTCGCTGTCAGAGGGTCCGTGGACTCGTATATGCCCTATAACCCAGAAGTACGTCATAATCCCAGGACAGGAAGAGACAACGTGCTTCCGGGGTGAAGATATGGACTATTTACCCTGACCCGGAAGGAATAAGGACTTGTGGACTGTTGGGCAGGAACACCTCCAGGTCAGGGGGTATAAAGGGACGCTGGAAAAGCCCAGACACTGAGCTGAGCTGGGAGGTAGAGGGGCGAAGTGTCTGGGAGAGGAGGAGTGATAATTGTGTTTGTTGTAGAGTTTATTAATTATATGAGTAGAGTGGAGGGTGCTTAGTGCACATATTTAGAAATAAAAGAATAATAGTTATACTTTTATCTAGTGTCTGGCGTGGTACCTGAGGGTTCAAGAGGTGGATCAGAACCTCTACTGCGACACTACAGTGGCTTGCAAAAGTATTCGGCCCCCTTGAACTTTTCCACATTTTGTCACATTACAGCCACAAACATGAATCAATTTTATTGGAATTCCACGTGAAAGACCAATACAAAGTGGTGTACACGTGAGAAGTGGAACGAAAATCATACATGATTCCAAACATTTTTTACAAATAAATAACTGAAAAGTGGGGTGTGCGTAATTATTGAGCCCCCTGAGTCAATACTTTGTAGAACCACCTTTTACTGCAATTACAGCTGCCAGTCTTTTAGGGTATGTCTCTACCAGCTTTGCACATCTAGAGACTGAAATCCTTGCCCATTCTTCTTTGCAAAACAGCTCCAGCTCAGTCAGATTAGATGGACAGTGTTTGTGAACAGCAGTTTTCAGATCTTGCCACAGATTCTCGATTGGATTTAGATCTGGACTTTGACTGGGCCATTCTAACACATGGATATGTTTTGTTTTAAACCATTCCATTGTTGCCCTGGCTTTATGTTTAGGGTCGTTGTCCTGCTGGAAGGTGAACCTCCGCCCCAGTCTCAAGTCTTTTGCAGACTCCAAGAGGTTTTCTTCCAAGATTGCCCTGTATTTGGCTCCATCCATCTTCCCATCAACTCTGACCAGCTTCCCTGTCCCTGCTGAAAAGAAGCACCCACAGAGCATGATGCTGCCACCACCATATTTGACAGTGGGGATGGTGTGTTCAGAGTGATGTGCAGTGTTAGTTTTCCGCCACACATAGCGTTTTGCATTTTGGCCAAAAAGTTCCATTTTGGTCTCATCTGACCAGAGCACCTTCTTCCACATGTTTGCTGTGTCCCCCACATGGCTTGTGGCAAACTGCAAACGGGACTTCTTATGGTTTTCTGTTAAATAAATATCTATCATAAAGGACAACTTTGTGCAGTGCACGACTAATAGTTGTCCTATGGACAGATTCCCCCACCTGAGCTGTAGATCTCTGCAGCTTGTCCAGAGTCACCATGGGCCTCTTGGCTGCATTTCTGATCAGCGCTCTCCTTGTTCGGCCTGTGAGTTTAGGTGGACGGCCTTCTCTTGGTAGGTTTACAGTTGTGCCATACTCCTTCCATTTCTGAATGATCGCTTGAACAGTGCTCCGTGGGATGTTCAAGGCTTTGGAAATCTTTTTGTAGCCTAAGCCTGCTTTAAATTTCTCAATAACTTTATCCCTGACCTGTCTGGTGTGTTCTTTGGACTTCATGGTGTTGTTGCTCCCAATATTCTCTTAGACAACCTCTGAGGCCGTCACAGAGCAACTGTATTTGTACTGACATTAGATTACACACAGGTGCACTCTATTTAGTCATTAGCACTCATCAGGCAATGTCTATGGGCAACTGACTGCACTCAGACCAAAGGGGGCTGAATAATTATGCACACCCCACTTTGCAGTTATTTATTTGTAAAAAATGTTTGGAATCATGTATGATTTTCGTTCCACTTCTCAAGTGTACACCACTTTGTATTGGTCTTTCACGTGGAATTCCAGTGAAATTGATTCATGTTTGTGGCTGTAATGTGACAAAATGTGGAAATGTTCAAGGGGGCCGAATACTTTTGCAAGCCACTCTATCTATCTATCTATTGTGGACATGGCCCAGACACAGACAGGCGGACATGTTGTTACTCACCACCACACGTTTATTATTTACAATATTTAAGTCACTCAGACTCAGTCCCGTACACCACAAACCCCAACACACAATCCTGGCCACACAAATGCCTTTTCTTCGGGCCGCCTCCACACTCCTCTCATGCCTTGTCCTTCTTCCACCCGACTCCAGCCTTGAATGAAGGGAGACGGCCCCTTTTATACATGTCCCGGATGAGCTCCAGGTGTTTCCGACACTCCCCCGTTGGCCACGCCCCAGCGTGGCGGAAGTGCTGGCTGTTCTCCCGGCAGCTCACCGGGTGTCCTCTTTAATCTTCCCCCCAGCACTCCTGGCGGTGACCACGGGCCCCTGCAGGGTGGGGCTTCCATGCCCTCAACCCGTGGCCCCCAAAGCCACCAGGGCGGCGGCCCCCACATGATCCAGGGTGGGCGCAGACCCACATCCGGTCCCTCACGGCGTCCCGGCCGGGTTGTTGCCCCTGGCATCCCTGACACTATCATATAGTGCCTTTAACTCTATCTATCTATCTATCTATCTATCTATCTATCTATCTATCTATCTATCTATCTATCTATCTATCTATCTATCATATACTGCCTTTAACTCTATCTATCTATATTGCCTTTCATATCTATCTATCTATCTATCTATCTATCTATCTATCTATCTATCTAT
>JANRMT010062817.1:17902717-17983320 GCA_026402145.1 Polypterus bichir lapradei | reverse complement strand
TATCTATCTATCTATCTATCTATCTATCTATCTATCTATCTATCTATTGTGTGTCCACAAGCCCCAAACCCCAAGCCTGAACACACAGAGAGTCCTGGGTTCAAATAATAGAGTGTTTATTCCACAGAATTCCACAAAGTAACAAAAGCACAAACCAACATCCTTTCTCTCTCTCTCTCTCTACAGTTCACCTCTCCTTCCACCACCGCAATGCCCTCCTCCAGTTGAGTGTTGCCTTATGTCCTCCCAGCTCTGACTCGCCTGGATAAAGGAGTGCAGTCCCTTATATTAAGGACCTGGGAGTACTTCCAGTGCCAGTGCCACTATCTGATGGAAATCCCGTTTTAGGGAGCTTATCTCCTGACAGCATCCCCATGTGGCACCCATTGGTCCCCAGTAGGGCTGATTTGCTGGACTACATCTCCCAGCATTTCCTACTGGTTCCCAAATGGGTGTCAATAAAGAGGGCTACTACCATCTCCTGTTCTATTATATAGTGCCTTTCATATTATCTATCTATCTATCTATCTATCTATCTATCTATCTATCTATCTATCTATCTATCTATCTATCTATTATATAGTGCCTTTCACATTATCTATCTATCTATCTATCTATCTATCTATCTATCTATCTATCTATCTATCTATCTATCTATCTATCCACTATATAATAGATAGATGGGACTTTAAAATAGATCTATCTATCTATCTATCTATCTATCTATCTATCTATCTATCTATCTATCTATATCATATAGTGCCTTTCATGTCTATCTATCTATCTATCTATCTATCTATCTATCTATCTATCTATCTATCTATCTGACATAGTACCTTTCATATCTATCTATCTATCTATCTATCTATCTATCTATCTATCTATCTATCTATCTATCTATCTATCTACAGTATCTATCTATCAGCACACAGACCCCTTGAAATGAATGTTTCCAGAGGTTTATCTGTCTATCAGGTCCATTCACAGGTCCTCTCTGCAAGTCCTCTCTTGTCTGTGTTGACTGCTGACCCCAACACCTCACAGTTTCTCTTACAACTCCGAGGTTTCCTTTCCGCTCTTTTTTGTTTTCTGTCACATTGATGATCACAGAGGTGAGTTTGCGGGTTGTGGAAGGACACCGTTGGCCAAAGTCTGCCTTCAAATTTTCCAAATGCATCAGCCTAAATGTCCCACCAGCTGACCCCTTTGAATGTTTAAGAGACTTTCCGGGGATTCGATTGTTTGTCGGCTACTTTAAAATGCTAAAGCCTCTACAGGTAGAGTACAAACACACACTTTTCAGCCTGCTTTCCATAAAACTGAAGATGCTGCTTTCCCTTCATGCTGCCTAACTGATGTGTTCACGCACGGTAAACATGATTAGTTCTGAAGCCAATCTCCAAAACAGAAATCAATTGCTCCCTTAAAAGCAGCGTAATACGGCCTTACAGACAGACCGGGTGCTAATGTGATTGGGCTCAAAAGAAGCATAAGAAATGATTGAAAATAAAAAACGACACTTCCGCAGAGGTGATGTCTGGAAAATCCTTTATGCACTCGTGTTTATTTCAGGAAGGAGTATTGATTCTGTGTGCAGTGAGCAGCGGCGGAGCGATGAAAGCCGGCGGTCTTGGCTCGCCGCATGTTTCATCGGGGCGGTCGGAGGTGCCCGAGGGATACATTAAGTCCTTGCAGTCTTCAACATGGAGCATTCATTCTCTCGGCTGTCACTTCTAGGAGGCTCATTTCTTCGACCCACAATGGTGTGTTGATCCCCCCACCTGCCAGAGCTGCTGACTCAGGGAAAACTGAATGAGGTGGTCAGTACAGCCGCTTTCAGAGCTTTACACATTGTGACCGCTACTTCAAATTGGGTGTCGCCATTTAATAAGATTAATAAAAATTGTGCACAATGGCACAGACGAAAAAGATGGCATGATGATCCCAACTAATGAAAGGTTTTCCACAAACTTAGGGGTAACTCGAAGAGGTTACCGGGTCACGTTCAGGTTTCAAAATCAGATGGCATCCATCCTCTGTAGAGCATCGGGTTTTATAGAGCCCTGAGAGGAAGGGGTGGAGCCTGCTCTTGGCACTGTGGTTGGTTAGGTGCCCTCACTTGGTGGCTCCGCCCTCCAGCACAAATGTGTGCCAATGTTACCCCAAGTCTGGCACCTGACAATGATGGTGTTACAGTTTCATAGGCTCCCTATTATCACGTGTGTATAGGACAGTGACATTTTTACCTTCATATGCTAATCCATATGCAACACGTCACCGCTATTATATTGGATATTTTAAGAATATATTTTTTTTTTACATTTTTTTATTGATTTTAATGAGAAGGAAATAACATTCCAGACAAGTCAAGCTTAACAAACCAAAATTCAGCCCCCATCTAAGAGAAAGAGAGGAGAGCCAACAACCCGAGCAAATCTTTAAAAGCAGTAGGAAGGAAGGGCATCCTTTTCCCCAATACAGAAGCTTATTCTAAAATGTTATTGATTAGATCTGCCATATTTTTTAAAAAAAGATTTGTACAGATCCTCTAAGTGAGAATTTGATTTTTTCCAATTTCAAATAATATATAACATCGGTTACCCACTGACTTAACAGAGGTGGGGTGGGATTGTTCCAGGTGAGTAATACAAGTCTACGTGTTAGTAGTTATATAAAGGCGGTTACAGTCTGTTTGTCCTCCTCCATTTGAAGCCCACCCAGGAGTCCACCACACATAACTCTTAATGGGTTACGAGGGATTGGGACACCAAGGCATTTAAAGATTTGGTGCACACCAAGAACATGTGGCCCAATGAGGCTAGAGCTCGATTGCAACATTCAGAGGTTGAGTCTTACCCTGGGTACATTTTGGACAATTTTAAATGAGACAGATGCACTCGATAGAAAATTTTAAGTTGAGTGATTGAGTGCTTTGCACTTATGGAGCTCGAGTGTATTCTGTGCATGGCTGCCTTCCACTCCTTTTCTGAAATGTTAAGATGTCAGATCCTTTCCCCATTGCATTATTAGATCTTTGAAAGAAAGGGACTTAAAAATGTTTTTATATATTACAAGAAATTCTATCTGAGACTTCAAGACTGGTCAATATTTCTTCTGGAATAGATATAGGTGGAAAGTGAGGAAAAATTGAGCAGGCTCAGTTTAGGAAAGTTTCTAATTTGAAAGTAGTGGAAGAATTGCGTTGATGAGAAGTTAAATTTGAAGCTTAACCCTTAAACCGCCGGATCTGCCTATAGTCGGTTCCCAGTGCAATTTGCTTGCACGCCGGAGCCGAGTATATTGGGAAACGTACATTCGTTGAATGCTGTAACCAGTTATATTCGGTTCCCAATGCAATTTGCCTGCACGCCAGAGCCGAATATATTGGGCAACGTACATTCGTTGAATGCCGTAACCAGTGTTATTCGGTTCCCAATGCAATTTGCCTGTACGTCGGTGCCAAGTATATTGGGCGATGTACATTCGTTGAACACCACAGCCGGCTATAGTCGGTTCCCAGTGCAATTTGCCAGCACGCTGGAGCTGATCAGTCAGTGCTGTACATTCATTGAGCAGTGTAGAAGATAGCCTGGCCACAGACAGAAACACAGACCCAGAATGTCCAGAACAAACACTTTTATTTATTTGCAATGTCCTGTACACAATACCGTGCTCCAATACTCGACTCCACTCAATCCTTTCTTCTGCCACCTCCACTCCTCACTCGCAACCTCGTCCTCCTCCACCCGACTCTGGCTACCTTGCTGGAGTGAGCTGGCCTCTTTTATACCGCACCTGGAAGTGCTCCAGGTGCTCCTCGATCCTGTTCTGGCAGCACGTCTGGGTGTGGCAGAAGTGCTGCAAGGGAATCTGGCTCCTATACTGGTAGCACTTCTGGGTGTGGCGGAAGTGCTGTAGACCACGGCTCCGAAACTGTCCAGGCGCCCCCTGGAGGTGGTCAAGGGCCCACGCAAGGTGGAGCATCTAAGCTCCCGTCGCGTGACCCCGATGTGCCCCATGGGGGCTGCCCCCTCGTGTCCGGGAGGAGGTACTGCTGGTGATATGTCCACTCCCTCGGTCCTCTCCTCAAAAGGGTGTCCCGGCCGTCCATCACAGCAGCCAGCTCGTAACCACTGCCACCTCCTAGCGAATCACCATCACTGTCTCTGGGATTCAGCCACTGCACTAGACGAGCCTGCAAGCGTCAGCGTTGGCCTCTGTGTGTTTGCGTGCAGCCAGTTCAAGCGCAGATGGCTCAGTGATTTACTGAATTTCATCAATGGCGTCAGTTGCACCTCGTACATATAATAATAGATTGTTGCAGTCGTTTTTTTTTTATAGTTTTTACAGTTCATTGGCAGTGTGTAATATGATCGAGTGTTGCAGTAATTGTGATGCTCTTTGCATGAAGAAAAATAGGTGTTCCATTAAAATTTCACTTTTTCTTGGCGAATTGTGACGTTTCCTTAAAAAGTGCAGCAAAAAAGTATTTGCCGTCCAGGGGTGCATTAACTCTCCAAGTATGTGGCGGTTTAAGGGTTAATTGTTCATAGGCTGCAGAGGCGTTATGAATATACAAGTCTCTAAGTGTTTTAATCCCAGACATTTCCCAAAAATCAAACACTGTGTATGTCTGAGAGGGTGAAAAAAGGTTGGTGGTCATGCACAAGTGCAACAGGTTAAAGCTTCTCTGTCTTAAAGTGCTTCCTACATTGGTTCCATATTCTGAACGATTGAAGGCCAGTTGGATTATTAGTGTATTGACAATAGTTTGTATTTACTGGGGAGCATACCAAGGAATATAAAGAAGTACTGCAAGATTTTAATTCTATTGTAAGACCAGGTGTCACACATGGGCGAATGGGAGGCAGCTAAAGGGTCCGAATAATGACTATTCCATGCCTGACCAGGGGGTGGTGAAGTGCACTGACTTTTGTCTCTCAATCCTCTGCAAACTATTCACGGGAAATCCCACAGGGTTCTGATGCCGGTGCTGACGTCACTTTCCTGGCATGGTGACGTCACTTCCGGTTCCGATGTCTGTGATGACTTCACTTCCTGTTACGATTATGTCACTTCCGGTTCCGACGCCTGTGATGACTTCACTTCCTGTTACGATGATGTCACTTCCGGTTTCCGATGCCTGTGATGACTTCACTTCCTGTTACGAATTATGTCACTTCCGGTCCCGATGCCTGTGATGACTTCACTTCCTGTTACGATTATGTCACTTCCGGTTCCGATGCCTGTGATGACTTCACTTCCTGTTACGATTATGTCCCTTCCGGTTCCGACGCCTGTGATGACTTCACTTCCTGTTACGATTATGTCACTTCCGGTTCCGATGCCTGTGATGATGTCACTTCCGACTCAGGCGCCCATGATGACAGCCTTGTGGATGTCGATGTCCAGATCTTTATAGCTTGTATATTTGCCACCCAGTAATGAAATTGAAAGTTAGGTAGTGCCATGCCACCTTCTGCTTTAGGTCATTGTTGAGTCGCCCTTTGGTAGGGCGACTCAATGTTTCCAATATTCCAAATAAATGAGGATGCTTTGAAATATGAAGAGGAGCTTGGGAAGGATGGTCATCTTAATAAAGTTGATTCTCCCTGCTAGTGTAAGGTGGAGGGCAGACCATCTTTTCATGGCTTGTTTAATTTTTTTCATGCAGACAGCAACATTTTGTTGAAAAAGAGCTATATATTTACTTTGATAGTGAAACTGATCTGCTAAGATACAGTGCTGCTTGAAAGTTTGTGAACCCTTTAGAATTTTCTATATTTCTGCATAAATATGACCTAAAACATCATCAGATTTTCACTCAAGTCCTAAAAGTAGATAAAGAGAAACCAGTTAAACAAATGAGACAAAAATATTACACTGTACTTGGTCATTAATTTATTAAGGAAAATGATCGAATATTACATATTTGTGAGTGGCAAAAGTATGTGAACCTTTGCTTTCAGTATCTGGCGTGACCCCCTAAACGTTTCCGGTAATATTTGATCATTCCTGCACACCGTCTTGGAGGAATTTGAGCCCATTCCTCCGTACAGAACAGCTTCAACTCTGGGATGTTGGTGGGTTTCCTCACATGAACTGCTCGCTTCAGGTCCTTCCACAACATTTCGATTGGATTAAGGTCAGGACTTTGACTTGGCCATTCCAAAACATTAACTTTATTCTTCTTTAACCATTCTTTGGTAGAACGACTTGTGTGCTTAAGGTCGTTGTCTTGCTGCATGACCCACCTTCTCTTGAGATTCAGTTCATGGACAGATGTCCTGACATTTTCCTTTAGAATTCTCTGATATAATTCAGAATTCATTGTTCCATCAATGAAGGCAAGCCGTCCTGGCCCAGATGCAGCAAAACAGGCCCAAACCATGATACTACCACCACCATGTTTTACAGATGGGATAAGGTTCTTGTGCTGGAATGCAGTGTTTTCCTTTCTTCAAACATAACGCTTTTCATTTAAACCAAAAAGTTCTATTTTGGTCTCCTCCGTCCACAAAACATTCTTCCAGTAGCCTTCTGGTTTGTCCACGTGATCTTTAGCAAACTGCAGACGAGCAGCAATTTTTTTTTGGAGAGCAGTGGCTTTCTCTTTGCAACCCTGCCATGCACACCATTGTTGTTCAGTGTTCTGCTGATGGTGGACTCATGAACATGAACATTAGCCAATGTGAGAGGGGCCTTCAGTTGCTTAGAAGTTACCCTGGGGTCCTTTGTGACCTCGCCGACTATTACACGCCTTGCTCTTGGAGTGATCTTTGTTGGTCGACCACTCCTGGGGAGGGTAACAGGGGTCTTGAATTTCCTCCATTTGTACACAATCTGTCTGACTGTGGATTGGTGGAGTCCAAACTCTTTAGAGATGGTTTTCTAACCTTTTCCAGCCTGATGAGCATCAACAACTCTTTTTGTGAGGTCCTCAGAAATCTCCTTTGTTCGTGCCATGATACACTTCCACAAACATGTGTTGTGAAGAGCAGACTTTGATAGATCCTGTTCTTTAAATAACACAGGGTGCCCACTCACACCTGATTGGCATCCCATTGATTGAAAACACCGGACTCGAATTTTACCTTCAAACTAACTGCTAATCCGTGAGGTTCACATACTTTTGCCACTCACAAATATGTAATATTCGATCATTTTCCTCAATAAATAAATGACCAAGTATAATATTTGGTCTCATTTGTTTAACTGGTTTCTCTTTATCTACTTTTAGGACTTGAGTGAAAATCTGATGATGTTTTAGGTCATATTTATGCAGAAATATAGAAAATTCTAAAGGGTTCACAAACGTTCAAGCACAACTGTAATTGATTTTCAGTCCAAGATATCTTTTGAAAATCTGCTAGTACTTTTAAGACTCCTGGCATAGAATTTTGCCAGTACCATATCATCTGCATATAATGACATTTTCTACACAAGTTCTTCTCTGAAAATCCAATTTATTTCTGATGCATTTTGAAAGTATACAGCCAATGGCTCGCTGGCAATTGCAGAGAGCAATGGTGATTGGGAGTGGAGTACCGCGTTCTAGTTTGAAATAATCTGAAATAATGTTGTTAAAATGACCTGAGGCTTCTGGACTAGTACAGAGTAATTTGATCCATGTACATATGTTTGGGCTGAACCCAAATTTGTAGAATGTGGTGAATAAGTTGTCCCATTCAACTATGTGAAATGCTTTTCCTGCATCCAAAGATAATAAGATCTCTGGGGCGTTAGAATTTATTGGGTGAATCTATACTGCTTAAAAAATTAAAGGCACACTTTTTAATGAGAGTACAGCATCAAGTCAATGAAACGTCTGGGCTATTGATCTGGTCAGTTAAGTAGCCGAGGGGCTTATTAATCAGGTTCAGCAGCTTTGGTGCACTAGAGGGGCAACAGTGAGACGACCCCCAAAACAGGATTGAATGGGTTAACAGGTGGAGACCACTGACAATTTTCCCTCCTCATCTGTTTTGTCACTCGTTTTGCATTTTGTTATGGTCAGTGTCACTACTGGTAGCATGAGGCAGGCGATACCTGGACCCTACAGAGCTGGCACAGGTAGTCCAGCTTCTCCAGGATGGCACATCAATACGTGCCTCCCATTGCCAGAATGTTTGCTGTGTCTCCCAGCACAGTCTCAAGGGCATGGAGGAGATTTCAGGAGAGAGGCAGTTCCTCGAGGACAGGGCCCCTCATAGAAGGTCCTTAACCCATCAGCAGGACAGACTGGTATCTGCTCCTTTGGGCAAGGAGGAACAGGATGAGCATTGCCAGAACCTACAAAATGACCTCCAGCAGGCAGGCAGGCAGGCAGGCCACTGGAGTGAATGTCTCTGACCAAACAATCAGAAACAGACTTCATTAGGGTGGCCTGAGGGCCTGACGTCCTCTAGCGGGTCCTGTGCTCACTGCCTGCCTGGCACTGTGGAGCTTGATTGGCATTTGCTATAGAATACCAGAATTGGCAGGCCCACCACTGGCATCCTGTGCTTTTCACAGATGAGAGCAGGTTCACCCTGACCACATGTGACAGACATGAAGGGGTCTGGAGAAGCCGTGGAGAACGTTATGCTGCCTGTAACATCGTTCAGCATGACCAGTTTGGTGGTGGGTCAATGATGGTCTGGGGAGGCATATCCATGGAGGGACGCACAGGTGCCTCTACAGGCTAGACAGCGGCATCTTGACTGCCATTAGGTGTCGGGATGAAATCCTTGGACCCATTGTCAGACCCTGTGCTGGTGCAGTTGCTCCTGGGTTCCTCCTGGTGCATGACAATGCCTAGCCTCATGTGCCGAGAGTATGCAGGCACTTTCTGGAGGATGAAGGAATTGATACCATTGACTGGCCCCCACTCTCACTTGCCTGACCGCAATCCAATAGAACACCTTTGGGTGGGACATTATGTTTCGGTCCATCCGACGCTTCAGACTGTCCAGGAGCTCAGTGATGCCCTGGTCCAGATCTGGGAGGAGATCCCCCAGGACACCATCCGTCGTCTCATTAGGACATTGTCAGGCATGCATACAAGCACGTGGGGGCCATACAAACTACTGAGTACGATTTGGAGATGCTGCAATAAAATTTTGGCAAAATGGACTCACCTGACGCATCATTTTGTCACTTTGATTTTCGGGGTGTCTTTGAATTCAGCCCTCTGTAGGTTGATCATTTTCATTTCCATCAATCGATGTGCCGTCCTTTCGTTCCTAACACATTACCATATCAGTCCATAGCAGTAGAGATAGCGAGCAGGATTTTTTTTCTCTTTGAGATCTGATGTGTTTTCAAAGCATTCCTTTCATTTTTTGAGCAGTTTATTATATTAAACAAACACTGAAAATTAGAGGCTAAGTGTCTACCTTTAATAAATCTGGTTGGGTCTTGTGATATTACAGAAGGAAGCACTTTCTCAACCCTTCTAGCTGGATCTTTGGAGAGTATCTTAATATCATTATACATTAGTGAGATTAGTCTGTATGATGCCCATTGTAGTAAGTCCTTATTTTTCTTAGGAAAGACAGTAATTAATGCTCGGTGAAACGTTTCAGGTAGAATTTTGATGGCTTTGGCTTCTATAAATGTTGCTAGTAATAGTGGCGCTAACTTACTTTAATTTTTTTTTTCAATTCCAGTGGGTAGCCATCAGGGCCTGCTGCTTTCCCACTCTGAAGTGAGTTTATAACGTCTAGTAATTCTGAGAGTGTCAGAGGTTTATCCATTTCCACAGCACTAAGAGTATCTAGCTGTGATATCTGTAATGAGGCAAATAACTTATTAGATTGTGTCTTATCTTCTTTTAGACTGAGTAGAATATAAGGACTTACAGTACTCTCTAAATGTGTGGGTTCTGTTTTTATGGACAATAATTTTATCTCCATTTGTGTTGGTAATTATGCTGTAATTGCATTGCGGACTTTCTGCTTGTGGATTTGTTGGGCTACAATCTTATTGGCCTTCTCTTCGTGTTCATAATAACGATTTTGTGTTTTATAGATGAGCTGTTGTTGTTTCTTTAGTTGTCCGGAGGTTAAATTCCAATTGTAAAACCTGTCTTTTCCTATAAAGTGCCTCATTTGGTGACCTGGCGTATTCTGGATCTATTCTGGTAATTTCACTGAATTAACTCAGATGCCTTCTGGGTTTCCAATTTATTTTTGTGAGAAAGATTTTTAAATATTTAAGTGTGTTTAAAAAGAAGGTGATTTTTCTGTTTCCTATTCACTGATTCTTTAACGTTTAATTGTATGAAAAATGGTCTCCCTTTGTTCTGAGAGCTCAGCTTATGACAAACAATAAAAAGTTGTATTCAGCGTTTGTCTAAGGGCAAAATAAATGGGCACATGACCCATTTCTGCCGAGGTCTGAGAACCCCAAAAGCCTTGTGAGCGAGAGGGAGCCTACCAGGAGGAAGGAGTAGGAGGATGTGTGTGTCACTTGTGCCTTGTTTGTTTCTCATCAGTTGAGTTGTACGTTACGACTGCAGTGCATTCTACACGCTCTGTACTAACATTTCAAGATAATTACAAAGCAGCTGAGATTATTTCTGTCTCTGCTATGTTTATTACTCAGAATCAGGTCAGGTCAGGTTGGGGAGTAGGCACTGGTAAAGCGCTTTGTCGCACCCACCACATGGAATCCCGGTTGACAATCCCCCAGGCAGACACGCAGTCCAGTCCCACTCTCCGGAAATAACCGTCTATCTGCTTCAGCCAGGTCTTATGTGGTAGTCCCCTTGGCCTGGTCCAGCCACTCAGGTTCTTAACAATGAGCCGGATCACCCTCGGGGAATTGTGTCACATGGCCAAAGTGTCATAACTGACGCTCCCTCACAATGCAGATAATGTGCCTCATTCGGGACTTCGAAAGCAACGCAAAGTCAAACCAGCGGTACCGAAGGATTCTCTGAAGAGACACAGTACTGAAGGAATCCAGTCTTTGTCTCAAGTCACTGGATAGTATCCATGTCTCGCAAAACTGGAAACACCAGGACTCTGAAGACTTGGACCTTCATCCTTTTGCATAGATATCGGGAGCGCCACACACCCCTTTCCAGCGACCTCATGAACCCCCCATGTTTTCCCAATCTGTCTACTGACTTCACAGGAAGGGTCACCAGACACATGAATGTCACTGCTGAGGTAAGTAAACCTCTTGACGAGATCGACACTCTCTCCACAGACAGACACACTGCTGATGGCCGTGCCCAAGAAGCCATTAAAGGCCTGGCTCTTTGGTTTTTATCAGGACACTCTCAAGCCCAGACACTCAGACTCCACACTCAGTCTCTCCAGAGCCCCGATCAGAGCCTCCATTGACTCCGCGAAGATCACAGCATCGTCAGCAAAGTCAAGATCCGTGAATCTTTCTTCACCAACAGATGCCCCACAGCCGCTGGACCCCACGACTCTGCTCAACACCCAGTCCATGTAAGCACTAAACAGAGTAGGAGCAAAAACAGACCCCTGACGAACCCCAGAATCAACTGGGAAAAACGCAGAGGTTCTCCCAGTGTACAGGCCAGCCATGATATCCAGCAACTTTGAGGGGATCCCACGAAGATCCCCTTCCTCAGAATCCTACACTTAAAATCCCAGTAAAATTTCAGAAGGATTTAATAAGGAGAGAATCACTAGATGCGAAATAATCCTAAAAATATGCACGATGAGGAGTTCATAAATGTCAGGTGTGCTTTTTATTTATTGTATACATTTGATTACTCCTCTGGGCAAACCTGGATAGAACAGCTAGTACATGCAGGGCCTTCCGAGTATTCGCAGCCCTTCGCTTTTACGCATTTTGCTGTGATGCAGCCTGGTGCTAAAATGATTTAAATTCATTTTTATTCTCCACATCAAGCAACACTCCATAGCCCAGAATGACAAAGTGAAAACAGGATTTTAGAATTTTGTGCAAATGTATTAAAAACTAAAAAGCTGAAACCTGACACTGACACAAGCAGTCAGACCATTTGCTATGGCACTTGAAGTCTGACTCAGGTGCATCCCGTTCTATTGATCGCCGCTGAGATGTTTCTACACCTTGTTTGATGCCCATTTCTGGTCAATTCAATTGATTGGACTGCATAGTAAAGTCATACACCTGTCCTACGGTTGAGAAAAAAAAACCAAGCCATGAGGTCGAAGGCATTACCGAGCTCGGAGACACCTGGGGAAGGCGACAAAAAATAATCTGCAGTATTGTGGCCTCCATAATTCTTGGAACAAACATGATTCTCCCTAGAACTGTCCCATCTGGTCACCTGAGCACTCTTATGAGAAGGGCCATGGTAAGAGAGGTGACCAATAACATGATAGTCGCTCTGAACTTATGTAGAGGTGTGAGAAATGTCCAGAAGGAGAACCATCACTGCAACACTCCACCAATCCTGGCGTGTTTATGGCACCGTGGCCAGATGACACATGAAAGCCCACTTTGTACCTTACGGACTCTCTCTGGTATGATGAAACCAAGATTAACGTTATGGCTGGAGGAAAGCAGGCACTGGTCATCACCTGCGCAGCACCATTCCAACAGTGACACATGGGTTGTGGTGGCAGCATCATGCTATGGGGTTCATGAGGGAAAGCTGAGATACTGAGATATCGTTAATGAAAACCTGCTCTAGAGTGCTATAGACCTCGATGCTGGGCTAAAGATTCACCTTCCAATGGGGTGATGAACCTGAACACAAAGCAAAGTCGACACAGGAGTGGCTTAGGGACAACCCTGGGAATGTCCTTGAGTGGTCCATCCAGAGCCCAGAACTCAATCAAAAATCTCTAGAGAGCAGGGCCAAATCTACGAATAAACTAAGAAAGCTTAAGCTTCAGGATCACTAATCCCTGAGGGGTTAAAAATATAATAGTATTAATAATATGGGGTAATTCACTACAGCAGTTTTAATCAAAATCTGAGGTGTAGTGGGTATGTTTTCAAAAAAAAATTGTTGATCTGCTGTGGAACAATCCCACTGAAGAGGATAACAGTGGTTAGCCAGACCTCGTTGCTGGTTTCTGAAGGGGCCCCCATAACAGTTCAACTTTCAGGCCCCCAAATGCCGGAGAGACCTGAATACAGCAGTGGACCGATGGTCTCCATCCAACCTGACAGAACTTGAGGGGGTCTGCAGAGAAGAATGGGAGGAAATCTCCAAGTCCCGGTGTGTGAAGCTTGTTGCGCCAGAACCAAGAAGACTCCAGAAAGCCAAAGGGGCTTCAGTAGGGAGGAAAGGGTCTGACTATTGGTGTCAATGGGAGATTTCAGTTTATTATTTCTAGGGAATCTGCAAAAATTTCTAAAATCCTGTTTTCCGTTAGTCATTCTGGGGTATCGACTGTTACTTGATGTGGAAAAAAAATGAATGTAAAGGATTATAGCTTAAGAATGCAACATAACAAAATATTTAGGAAGTAATAGGTTTGACTACGCTCTGCAGGCTCTGAACACAGAATGGTAACGTACTTTTGTGGTGTTGTAGTTCATTATCAGTACATTTGTGTAAGCTCCATGAGCCCAAGTTATAAATTGAATTTTTCATATAAATGTTTGTGGAAATCTGGAAGTGATTACCAAGTCACGCGGTCAAATCAGAGACCCTGGTGACTTTGATGAACCATCTGGACGTTGAGACGCTTTAGTGGTCTGCTAACCGCCAAAGGAATCTGACAGGCTGAGCAGCTTCCTGATGTTCATTGTGACGGATGGCCAGGACCGGTTGGAATTACAGAGGGAGAGAGCACGGTTGAGATATTATCTCCTCCAGGACACTAGAGGGCAGCCCCCTCCTGGGTTGCTGTGGCACCATGAATTCCCACAGGGCATGCTGGGAGTTGGAGTTTGGAGCGGGTTCCATGGGCACCACCAGGGGATGCTGCACAGATGGTGGAGCCCTTTGAGGCAGCTTTTCTACCACACCCAGAAGTGCTGCTGGAAGAAGGTCAAGGAACACCTGGGCGCTATAAAAGGAGCCACCTCACTCCAGTCGAGGAGCCAGAGTCGGGAGGAGGTGGATGAAGATTGCTGGAGGGGCAGTGGAGACAGAGAAACAGAGAAAGTGAAAGCGGCCAGAAGAAAAGAAGGGACTGTGTTATTTGGTGTTTGTACTGTGCAGTACTGAGGGGGAGCAAAAGAAAAGTGCTTCCCCACTTAAATAAAGGCATGCTGTGTGAGAAGATTTGTGTCTTTATCTGTTGGGGTTGGGGTTGGGGCGGTGTGGTATAGCAGGTCCACAGCTCAGAGCGAAAAGCCCCGTTTTTAAATAGATAAAGCGGGGGCGTGGTAGTGTGGCCGAAGCAGTTCTCAGACGCTTCGTGATGCGGCCGTTTCCTCACTTAAGTGCACAGGTGAGGAATCGTCCGTATCCGTAATTGAAACCGGGTGCTGCTAATCGCCACACCTGAGCCACGTCCCCGTAATAGATAGGAGAAGCGCGAGGCAGAAGAGGAAGAGAGCGAGAGAGCAGCACTGGGGGAAAGAGAGAGGATGAGCCAGCCAGCTGAGAAAGAGGAAGGTCAGTGTGGGCAGGGATCCCAGATGGAGCGAGCAAGCGACGGTCACGGGACAGGATCGCTCTCGCTGAGGCTTTTAATAGAGTGGGTACGATCAGGGACAAGTCCGTCCTAGGGATTCGAGGGACGACTTTGAGTGCAAGAAGGAAGATGACAGGACAACCGACCCTGGGTGGTCAGGCAGACGCCTCCTGAGGCAGCCAGGATGGGGGGTCGGTAGTATGAGGACCGCTGAATATACCTTAGGTGAGCTGGAGATACTGGGAAGGGGCAGAGCTTAGCTGGTGTGACCCCAGTGTTGTCAGTAGGATTTTAATCTCATTTTAGCCTTGTTTTAATCGTCTGGGATTTTTACCTGTTTTCATGGATTATTTATTTAATGACTACAACACTGCACTATTTATTTGGACGTTGTTCTTGTTTTAAATAAAAGCACTTTGCACATTTTGCACCATCCCTTTGCTTCGTGATGTCTTCAGTGATCAGCTCATCCGGTTACATTCCCGACAGTGTTGGGTGCAAGAGCTCCCAAAACTCGAAACGGGAGCCTGGAGCAGAACCCGCATCATCACAGGTGGCTAGAGCCCCCCAAAGGTTTCCACATCGTAAAAATGTCCCGATCTCCCGTGCCTGGACCCACTCGACCCTATTTAAAGAGCCCACTCACGTGCTATAAGGTCAGGTGTCCTCTTTAAATTGGCCCGGAGTGAGTGCCCACCTTAAACTGAACCGACGTCCCACCCGGGGCTGCTTGCTTTCTCTGATCCTTTCCTGTCTGTTTAGATTTTGCCTCTTTGTGGGTTCTTTACAGTTGAAGAAATTGGCTGTGGTGGGCTGGCGCCCTGCCCGGGGTTTGTTTCCTGCCTTGCGCCCTGTGTTGGCTGGGATTGGCTCCAGCAGACCCCCGTGACCCTGTACTTAGGATATAGTGGGTTGGATAATGGATGGATGGATGGATGGAAATTGGCCCAATGAACTTTGAAGAGCTACGTGTTTTATGGGCACCTCCACAGCATCGATTCCTGCCTTTAGCCAGATGCTGCCAAGATGGGTACCCTTATAAGTGAATGAATGGGGAGATTAATTTTTTTTATTTCAAACTTCGGCATTAATTATTTTGATTTTGACATTTCAGACTCCTCATCTCATAGCCTCGTCCGTTATTCCCTCCTCTGTCCCTTTTCTTGTGTGTTTCTTTGTTGTCAGTCAGTTTCATTGTTTCACATGTTGTGATAGGGAAGATGGTCTTTGGGGAATATTTATTATATTTCCGTGTTGTTTTTGCATGTTAAAGAGAGTGGTGCGTGTCACTCCTGACAGAATCCATGCTTTACTATGCAATCATGTGGTAGCCCCTCGTTTAAGAAACGCTCCCCTCATGAATTCACAATTAACTGTTAGGAACTGTGGGAGACCCTCTGGCTTTACAGGGCAGAGGGCAGTTCATGGTGTTGATTGGCAGGTGGCCCCGCCTCTTGAGGTACCACCAACAAAACACACAGGACGTAACAAAGGCAGCTTACTGTATATACAGTACGAGGGGGTACCCAAAAATAACTGGAATTGAAAAAAGAAATTGTACTTACTGAAACTTTAGTCTCCTCCAAAGTGCTCTCCATGTGAATGAATGCATTTGTCCGAACGGTTTTTCCCCACTGGTGGAAACATTTTTGGAATCACTGAAGAGGAACGTTGGCCAAAGCCTGCAGTGATTTTTCTTTGACTTCCTCCATGGTACAAAAACGCTTTCCTTTGAGTTCTTTTTTCATAGAAACATTTGCACAGAACAAAGGTCAGGCGAGTAGGGAAGGTGGCAAGAACTCCAGGACACACAAGTCAATTCAGAAATCTCTTCAATAGTCCGATGACGATCTTTGTAAAAACTGCATTGCAAACTTTTTCAAGATTTTCATTGTTCCTATTTGTGGAAGGTCGGCCAGATCTAAGTTGGTCTTCAAGTGACATTTCCCCTCGGTTGAAACACGAAAAACATTCGTAGACCTGTGCTTTACGTAAAGCTTCCTCTTTAAAAGCAGTCTCAAGCATCACTGCAGCTTCAGCAGCTGTTTTACCTCAGAGAAAACCAAATTTAACGTAGACTTGCTGATCTTTATGATCACCCATCACAAAAATTGCACAACGCGTTGTCAGGGATGCCAGGGGCAACGACCCGGCCGGGACGCCATGAGGGACCCGATGTGGGTCTACGCCCACCCTGGATCACGTGGGGGGCGCCTTCCTGGTCGCTCTGGGGGTCACCGCCAGTAGGCGCCCCAATGCCTTGGGGACCTGTTACCCCAGCACTTCCGCCACACCAGGAAGTGCTGGGGGGAAGATTTAGGATGGCTCCCGGGGAGCAGCCGGGAGGACAGCCGGCACTTCCGCCACGCTGGGGCGTGGCCAGAGGAGGAATGCCGGGAACACCTGGTGCTCATCCGGGAACCATATAAAAGGGGCCGTCTCCATTCATTCAGGGCTGGAGTCGGGAGGCGGAAGGACAAAGCTCAGGAGAGCTGTGGAGGCGGTCCGAAGAGAAGGCATTGAGTGGCCAGGACTGTGAATTTGGGGGTTTTGTGCACTGAAGTAGGTCTGTGTGACCAATTTAATATTTGTATATATTGTAAATAAACGTGTTTGTGGGTGACATGAACGTGTCTGCCTGTCTGTGTCCGGGTCAACTTCCACAGCGTTTAAAAAGTACCAAGAAAAACCGACACGGAATGGCGTATGAACAATAAAGAGCAACGCCACTGGGCAGACTGCCACAGAATACTGTAAGTCTGCTACACCTAGCAGCGAAATTCAGAACTAAATCGAGATTGTGCGCCAGGCACAGGTTCCGGTTATTTTTGGGCACCCCCTCTTAGTTATACTTAACATACTTATAATCAACATGAAAAGACAGAAACATAAAACATGAATTTGAACCCTGGCCAGCGGGGGAACCATGGCCGAGACCTGACATGGACAGTGCTGAAATAGTGACATCAACCAACCAGACTTTATGAGCGATCCAGAAAGATCTTACTTGTCAAATGTGGCAGAGACACTTAAGAAAATAAGAATGTTTGGATATCTGGAATCTGGAATCTTGGTACAGGGTGGCGCAGTGGTAGCGCTGCTGCCTCGCAGTTAGGAGACCCGGGTTCGCTTCCCGGGTCCTCCCTGCATGGAACTTGCATGTTCTCCCCGTGTCTGTGTGGGTTTCCTCCAACAGTCCAAAGCCATGCAGGTTAGGTGGATTGGTGATTCTAAATTGGCCCTAGTGTGTGCTTGGTGCGTGGGTGTGTCCTGTGGTGGGTTGGCACCCTGCCTGGGATTAGTTCCTGTGTTGGCTGGGATTGGCTCCAGCAGACCCCTGTGTTCAGATTCAGCGGGTTGGATGATGGATGGAGTCTTGGTACAATACAATTTATTTTTGTGTAGCCCAAAATCACACAAGAAGTGCCACAATAGGCTTTAACAGGCCCTGCCTCTTGACAGCCCCCCAGCCTTGACTCTCTAAGAAGACAAGGAAAAACTCCCAAAAAAAAAACCTTGTAGGGAAAAAATGGAAGAAACCTTGGGAAAGGCAGTTCCAAAACAGACCCCTTTCCAGGTAGGCTGGGCGTGTAGTGGGTGTCAAAAAGAAAAAGGGGGTCAATACAATACAATACAATACACAGAACAGAACAAATCCTCAATCTATACTAATAAAAGGCAAAGCTCTTACTCACTCATCACTAATTCTCCAACTTCCCGTGTAGGTAGAAGGCTGAAATTTGGCAGGCTCATTCCTTACAGGTTACTTACAAAAGTTAGGTAGGTTTCATTTCAAAATTATATGTGTAATGGTCATAACTGAATCCTACTTACTTACATATATACGTCCATAGCCTGCAGCTCGGTCGCCGTGTGAAGCGGAGTTGCGTCCCTCATCGTCACGCCTCCCACGTAATTGACTACCTGCCCATATAAGGCCATCTGTCAGCAGCAACTTTGATGTTTATGAATGTTTCAACTCTCAAAAGCTGGATGCAAAGTTATCAATGAAGCCAGTTGTATGCTTACAACGCTTGACAGATGCCGAATGTCACTTCAACACAAGTCCTGCAAATACTGTCGTAATTGAAACAAACCATGAAACTCAAACCGATTATGACAGCAGCAATCCAAGCTGTGAGAAAACAGTAAAAAGGAGGCGTGTCAGACGTTGTGGTACATTTTCTGATGCAGCTAGACGGAAACAACTTCGTGACGCTACCGCCAAATACTCGCAGAAAAATCCACAAGTTCATAGAGATGCTGCCACTAAATACTCGTGGGCTAATCCACAAGTTCATAGAGACGCTGTCGCTAAATACTCGCAGGCGATTCCACAAGTTAATACCAGGAATGCCTGTTAAACATCTTAGATTCATTAGTAGTGAACACTTCGATGAATGAAACCTGTTATCTTTACAACGGATGACAAACACGGAATGTAACTTGAACACAACACATCCTTCAAATACGAACCTGATTGAAAGAAATAATGATAATCAAATCCATGATGATAGGAACACTCATAACAGTAGCAAAACAATTACATTGACAATCATGTTACGTTATTTTTAAAATGTTTCCTTTTCTTTTTCATAACTTCTTTAACACACTACTTCTCCGCTGCAAAGCGCGGATATTTTGCTAGTGAAGTATAAAAATAAAAATTTTAGAAGTACGGAGCCGAATTTAACTTGGTACTTGTGTTATGACCTGAAGTCCAGTTGAAATTCCTTAAGCAAATTAAAAAAGAGATAAATGAACTTGTAGTTGTCTAGCAGGGCAGCACGGTGGCGCAGTGGTAGTGCTGCTGCCTCGCAGTAAGGAGACCCGGGTTCACTTCCCGGGTCCTCCCTGTGTGGAGTTTGCATGTTCTTCCCGTGTCTGCATGGGTTTCCTCCGGGTGCTCCAGTTTCCTCCCACAGTCCAAAGACATGCTTGGTGTGTGGGTGCCCTGCGGTGGGCTGGCACCTTGTGCCCTGTGTTGACTGGGATTGGCTCCAGCAGACCCCCCCGTTACCCTGTGTTAGGAAATAGTGGGTTGGACGATGACTGACTGACTCTACATGACATACTACATGTTGAAGTAATTTGGACAAAAAGGATATGTCAGAAGTTGCCAGTGAAACCAACTGAAGGTCCAGGGTGGTGTGTCATGTACAAGTGCTTCGGAGTCGTCTTCAGGGTTCAGGAAAGGTAAGCACTACCAAACCAGGAGGGGGTGCCAGCGTTGATGCATCTTTCCTCTCTGTCCACAGTCCAGAAGCTTCCACACCAGAAGAGCCATGACATCATATCCACTTCCACCACAATCACCTGCCCTTTCTGGGCAGATCAGAAGTCATCGTTGATTTGGAACCAGGAGACCCTCATGACCTCTGTAGTAACCTTTTTGGCAGCATTGCCGTATTTTGCCCCCTCTTGTGCCTTTTCACTTGCTGGAACTTAAATATTGACCCTATTAAATGGGGTGGTTGGCTGATTCTCCAACACTCTTTAGTTCAGGGGTCCCCAACTCCAGTCCTGGAGGGCCGCAGTGGCTGCAGGTTTTCATTCTAACCCTTTTCTTAATGAGTGACCTGTTTTTGCTGCTAATTAACTGATTTTGAATTCATTTTCATTGACTTGTTTTTTTAAGTTTTGTACCTCTGAGTTTCTTCATTGTTCCTCCCAATTGCTTCAGTTCTTTCCTTAAACGGAAGTGAAATGTGAAGTGAGGGAGCCAACAGAAGATAAACTAAGTCAGGGCCTCAAACTCCAACTGGTGGCTTCATTAGGCGCTGAGTCTTGTTGTTAATTAAACTCGTTCTTTAATTCCATGGCTTGTTGCTGCTCTCATTGTGTGTTAGCAGACATTTCTGTAACTGTTGATCTTCTCTTTCCTAACAGTTCTGGTGAAATATTTTGTGGACCTGAGCAGATCAACATTCCTGAGACCTTCATCTTTCTTTATTTTCAGATATTGTATGATGGACACCAGTTGTTTTGGCTCATTTTATATCTCATTATTGTTTGGCTGCTAATTAAGGAAAAATAAACAATTAAGGGGTCCGAGTCTTCAAGAGCAGGTCAGTGAAAATGAAATCAAAAGAAGTTAATTAGCAGCACAAACAGGTCACTCATTAAGAAAAGGGTTAGCATGAAAACCTGCAGCCACTGCGGCCCTCCAGGACAGGAGTTGGAGACCCCTGGGCAGTCCATAGCCCCCTCCCCCCCATTTCTTGTTTTTGCGCCATGCTGTAGTTGTTTTCAGGTTAGAGATGCCAGAGCCTGTCCTGGCAGTAATGGGCACAATGTAGGAAATAACTCTAGACTGGCACCATTCAGTCACAACTGTCATGCCATCTAAATAAAGTGGCCATAAATGCAGCTGCATACAGTTCTGGAGTTAGAAAAGCAGCAGCCAAAGCATTTCAGAGACCACCTTAGCCACGCCATACACTTTAAACTCAAAGTGGCCGTTAAAGGTTGCTGTGGTTATTTTTTACAAAGTGGCCATGTCAATAAACGCGTCCTCTTTTAAGTGATTCTGCTTTAGGTCACTAGAGTGAGGGCAGCCTCATTGGCATTTCCTACGCACGAGAACGTTATTCCCCTGAAACAGATGGCTGCAAAGACGCTTATATAATAAGGCAACCATAATTATTATTTTCAGCTGCAAACTACAGAGAAGAAAGAGAAAAAAAACTACCTCTGTATCTGAAGGGGAGAAACAGGTGGAGCAGACAAACTGGCAAAGGACAGAACAAGAAAGAAATGAAAGTCAAATGTTGTCACCAAATGAGTTTGATGAGGCAGCTGAGCTAAGGGACTTGGGCGTCATTCACTGACAAACATGGAGGGCTTCTCCCAAAGTTTTACTCACCGACAACAAGTGAGGCCTACAGGAATGTTACGAGGGGCCGTCACCCATCAAGGAGGACCGCAGCCACCATGCAGATACATCGATTCTGGCAAAGTCAGCAAACTTGTGATGCTAACATTGGAGGAATGGCAGACACTGAGGAGGAAGCAAAGACAATGTGTCATGGTTATTACTGCCAGACGGGCTGGTCTGAGTATTTCAGAAATTGCTGATCTACTGGGATTTTCACGCACAGCCATCTCTAGGGTTTACAGAGAAAAAGGGGAAAATATCAGACACTGAGGAGGAAGCAAAGACAATTCAAGAAGACCTGGAGGATCGTCAGACCTGGGCGAGCGCTTGGGAAATGCAGTTTAGGGTAGAAAAGTGCTACAGGTGGGCAAAAGGAGCGTCAATAATAAACACAAGAGGGGAGACGCCGAGCTCCAGGAAGGAACCTGTGAAAAGGAGTGAGCGGTTTATGATGGCACAACATTTTCATCGACTAAACAAAGGCAAATGTTAGCTTATATTGTAAAAAATGTCAAATATCTACCCACCGGCCACTTTATTAGGTACACCAGTTCAACTGCTTGTTAATATCTGATCAGCCAATCACACGGCAGCAACTCAATGACATTGTGAAGACGACTTGCTGACCAGTGAGCGGCAGTTCTCTGCGTGAAAATGCCAGATGTCAGAGGAGAATGGCCAGACTGGTCTGAGCTGATAGAAAGGCAACAGTAACTCAAATAAGCACTCGTTACAACCGAGGTGTGCAGAAGAGCATCTCTGAGCACCCAACACATCACACCTTGAAGCAGGTGGGCTACAACAGCAGAAGACCCCACCGGGTGACACTCCTGTCTGCTAAAAACAGGCAACTGAGGTGACAATTCACACCAAAATTGGACACTAGGAGATTGGAAAAATGTTACTTGGTCTGATGAGTCTCGATTTCTGCAGTGTCATTGAGATGGTAGGATCAGAATTTGGTGTCAATGACATGAAAGCAGGGATCCATCCTGTCTTGTATCCACAGTTCAGGCTGGTGGTGGTGGTGTAATGGCGTGGGGGGTATTTTCTTGGCACACTTTGGGCCCCTTAGTACCAACTGAGCATTGTTTCAATGCCACAGCCTACCTGAATATTGTTGTTGACCATGTCCATCCCTTTATGACTGCCATCTTCTGATGGCTCCCTTCCAGCAGGATAACACACCATGTCACAAAGCTCAAATCATCTCAAACTGGTTTCTTGAACCTGACAATGAGTTCACTGGACTCAAATGGCTTCCACTGTCACCAGATCTCAATCCAGTAGAGCACCTTTGGGATGTGGTGGGACGGGAGATTCACATCACGGATGTGCAGCTGACAAATCTGCGTGTTGTCATCATGTCAATGTGGACTAAAATCCCTGAGGAACATTTCCAGCACCTTGTTGAATCGATGCCACAAAGAATTATGGCAGTTCTGAAGGTAAAAGGGGGTCCAACTGGCTACTAGCAAGGCGTACCTAATAAAGTGGCCAATGAGTGTGTTTGTTTAGCAGGTGCTTTTATCGAAAAGGTGATCAACATAATGGATTAAACATCAGTCTGGGGGACAAGGGGTCCAAAACTGATCATCACAAGTGGAGCGCTCAGAACAAATGCAAGTTAGTGACACTTCCTAGATTACAAAACCTAACAGCTGATATCCATTTGACACTACTTCACCAAACAAGAGAGTCGTCGCACGCTTCTTAAACACTTTGAGGAAGTCAGAGCTTTGACTGGAGGTGGGCAGCTCGTTCCACCAGCTAGGATCTACACATGAAATGAATCTGGAATTCAGATTTGATGCCACCAGATTGTGTTCATCAGTAGACTTGAGTAGGCGAGAAGGAGCATAGGACCCGACAAGTGTCTTCATATCTATAGGTGCTAACTCATTGACTACTCTGTAGGCAAGCATCAGGGATCTGAACTTACTACGTGTTCTACAGGGGGACAGTTCAGTGATCTGAAAAGTGAGCACCAGACGTTCCACTATGTCTGCCACTACCACTACTCCTGTCAGCAGACAGTGCAGTAGCTCAGCCATGACAAGACCAGAGCTTGGGCCAGCAGTTGTGCTGTCAGATATGGTAGATGCGGTCTGATCTTGTGGATGTTGACTGCATAGAGTGTGTGGACATTAGGGGTCGCTGTTGCTCCTTTAACCTCAACCGACAGACGCACTGGACACAGGGTTAAAGCACCAAGAAGATATTTAATTCTTTTTCTTCTAGGAATGGTGCCCTAAGCACCACAGCCGCCACTAATCAAGTCATGTCAAGTCAAGTTGGGGAGCAGGCACTGGTACAGTGTGTTGCTGCACCCACCACACAAAGAAACAGCTCGGGATCCAGGTTGGCAACCCAACAGGCAGACACGTGGTCCAATCTCACACTCTGGAAATGACCCTCTATCTGCCGCAGCCAGGTATTATGTGGGCGACCCCTTGGCCTGGTCCAGCCACACCAATCCCCAACAATGAGAATGCTGTGAGCCGGATCATCCTCTGGGAATCGAGCCACATGGCTGTTGTGCCGTCACTGACTCTCCCTCACAATGCAGGTCATGTGCCTCATTTGGGACTCCATGAGGAACACAAAGTCAAACCAGTGGGACACAAGGATTCTCCGAAGAGACACAGTACCAAAGGAATCCAGTCTTCATCTCAGGTCACTGGACAGTGGCCATGTCTCTCAAAACAGGAAGCACCAGGACTCTAAACACTCGGACCTTCGTCCTTATGCAGAGATATTGAGAGTTCCACACACCCCTTTCCAGCGACCTCATGATCCCCCATGTTCTCCCAATCCATCTACTGACTTCGTAGGAAGAATCACCAGAGACATGAATGTCACAGCCAAGGTAAGTAATACAAATAAATACAATAGTAATCACAATACAGCACAATTCTCGTTGTCTACTACCACCAGACTCTGGCTCCCGTCCTTTAAATAGTCCTTGATTCGGAAGTGCTTCTGTCCTTCCATCCATGTGACTTGCTAGCACTTGAGGGTCAGATGGAGAACTGGCTTTATCTTCAGCACCGAAGTACTTCGGAGTTTCCGTCCTTATGACTTGTGAGTACTTCCGGGCTATGGATGAGGCATGGCTCTTCCGGTCCTTTCACAGCTCCTCCTGGTGGCACCCACGGTACCCGGTACCCAACAGGGCTGAGAAACTGAACTCCAAGGGCTGAATCCAGGGCACCACTACTCTCCAGAGGAGATGCCATCTAGCATTTTGGGGGAGGCAGTATCCAAAAGTATCTGCCTTCCCCCATCCTTCCATCTCAGGGGCATCCAGGCCCGGGTTGAGCTGCCGGCCATCTGTTACAAGTGAATTAGCAAGACTGAGAGGCCTTTTCAGTGTGGTGAGTGAAGGACAGCTGGTCAACAGTGGCCACTTGGTGGGTGTTAGCAATAGTGTGCCACTCTGAACAGAGAAGGGGTGCTGTATAGACGGGCAAACTGGGGTAACATGAGGGTCCATTTTTGCCGGATTGAGCTGGAGTTCTTTCATCCAAGTTGAAATATTGGTAAGGCATGTAGAGATTCTCACTGATACTGTGGGGTCCTCCGGAGGAAACGAGAGGTACAGCTGAGTATCATCGGCCTAACACTGACAAGAGAAACCCTGGGACAGGATGACAGGGCCTAGCGAGGAAAGACTATGGAGACTTTGGTTATCTACTTGCTGATTTAGGCTACTTGTTTACGACGGTATCTCCCTCCAGACTAAAACAAAGCTGTAAAATAGGAGACGAGACAAGATCAAATTTTGGGGCACCTCGAGGACGAACCCTGTAGATTTGATTGAAAAACACCAAAAAGATATCAAATTCACAAATGGTCCTTGCAGACTGGAGTCACAAATGGTGGCAGCGCCCCTTAAGAAAAAGCCAGACCGGAAAGGGCGGAGCCAGGAAACTGTGGCCAGGAAGTGACATCACTGGTGCTGCCAATCGCCTGATCTGTTGGGGAGAAAGGAAGAGAATGTCACAAGAATGGACAGGAGACATAACAAGGTTTGGGGCAGCCACCTATATATTATGCCCTGGCTGCAAAAGGGTTGGATTTTGTGGAGTTGTGTCTGGTTCAAAGTCCAAAACAGGACTGATGACATGTGTTAAAGATGACGGCTTTAAAGGTGTGGATGGACAGGAAGTGACGTCATCACGGGCGACGGAACTGGAAGTGACATCATCATGGGTGCCAGAAGTGGTGTCACCAAGGTGCCAGGGGAAATAAAATGGAAGTGACATCATCTGGGCAGAAAGTGACGTCACCATGGGCACCAGAACCCTGTTTAATTTCCCATGAATGGTGTGCAGAGGATTGAGAGAAAAAGTCAGTGCACCTTGCCACCCCCTGGTCAGACATGGAATTGTCATTATTCGGACCATAGACATAGAATTACTAGATGCTGCATGACCAGCATGTCAATGTCGCCGCCATATTGCGAGTGACACTGCTATGGAGTGAATTAATGGATAAAGATGCCTCACGCATGTGATGCTTGGGATTATACAAACCGCCGTACGCTCCAAACCAGACCCTGGGGGATTACATTTCATAGGTAAGGCTGAACAATTGTTTTGGTTATATCTGCCCATTAGAAAATCCCGTTTTATAATCTTAACTTTAGCTACGCCAGGCTAAGCTAGCAAAGCTATGCATGTATGTGCTCAAGTGAGCCTCCAAACAACGTTTTGGCTAAAAGTATTTAGTCACTAACTATATAGATTGTTGTTAGCTGTTAACATTTCTCAAACTTTGAAGGTTTCCCGTAGAAATCCACCTCAGGAAGCAGTGGGAGGTCAGGTAGCCCTTAGATGGGATTTTGAGAAAGCTTCTTGTGATGTGTGCCATGCTAGTTTGGTAACAGATGCTGTACCGGCATCATATGATCAAAGCTACCACTCGCTCACATTAAGAAACAAAGGAGGTCTGATGATTCTTTCTGAGGGTCCAGTCAAGGTGGTCAAAGTAGCTGAGCGTGTTATCCGACAGTCGACATTAGGGCAAGCTGTCAGTGTATCTTTGATCAGTCAGTTTGTTCGGGCTGAGATTGGTTCAGATGATGTGTTTTTTCTCAAGGAGCACATTGAGGAAACACAGTTTGAAACTCATAAGGCCCTCATAAACTCATAAACTCATAAAACATCATTTCATGCTCATGTCTTTAGTTGTGTCTGTCTTCCACAAACTAAGGCTGCACCATATTGTCAGACTGAATACTCTCAAATTACAGGATCTGAGTGAGCGAGAGGGAGTGTCAGTCTGGAGGAGATCAGTGAGGCTGTGGGGAGCTTTAAATGTTCAGAGCGGTATTTAGTATTGTATTCTGTAGTGAACAGGGAGCCAGTGAAGTTGAGTTAGAATAGGTGGGATATGTTCAGTGGATTTAGAGCAGCAGGTTATTATCCTGGCAGCAGAATTTTGAATAAGTTGTAAGCGATGGATACGTTTTTGTGGGATGGCAGATAGAATAGCATTACAGTAACTTGTACGTGAGGTGACTCGGGTATTAACCAATTCTTCAGTACTGTGTTGCGTAAGAACAGGACGATGGAAGAAGGCGGTCCGAGAAATGTTACTTATATGGGAGGAATTATTTAATAATAATAATTATTATTAATTAATAATTGCCATTATTAGTGTATATATGGATATAAATAATTGCATTGAAATGATTCGCCAAAATCTGTTGTATGTAAACGTTACTGTTTTAAACATTATGGTTTTTTCATCAGAGAACCCGGTTTCCACGTCTCCCTGTATTAGTTTAAATGGCACTTTTGCCACTCGCAATATGGCGGACACGCTGACGTATTGTGTCGACTGGGCAACACAGTGAATACGGCGTCAATCTGTATATGTCTATGATTCGGACCCTTTAGCTGCCTCCCATGTGCATGTGTGTGACAAGAAGCATTAAGCAATAGCGCCAACCCTCGACTCGGAGTGGAATTACCATTAGATAAGCCTTGACGTTGTCTCCCAAGCACACATTGGTGACAACTCCTATGATGTATGATGTTCATCTACACTGGTCAGTGGAAAAACCCTTGAAGGGATGGAAATGTTGCTAGCCATGGGATTTATTGCAAAACTGTAATGACTGGAAAATGATTTGCCTTTTTGTGCTGAACAAAACTGTATAAAACATAACTTAGGTGCATACAGCCAAGCAACAGAACAAGCGCCATGGAAAGCAACTCCTGTATGTCCACTCTGTTGGAATATGTTGTGTATTCTGTGAATGGCGACCAATCAGGGAAAGAGACGTAATGGACAGGATCCAATCAAGGAAGGGCTTTTAATGAGCGCTATCCAATCAAAGCATGACGACAGTCTGCATATTGAAAGCTCTCTGTTTTCACATCATTTTCAGAAGTGTGAAGCTCTGGACAGCAGTCTCAGAAGTCAGGGGTGGTGTGGACAAAAGGCGAAAATCGAGACCAATGCCGGCGTTTTTTTAATTGGAAAATGTAGCAGCAGAGTCAGCGAATCCATTAGGTGACACAGGCGGCCACGTAGGGTACTATCATTTGAGAAACGTTAAGGGTCGCGCGCTCCGGACACTGTGGGGGACCTCCACCCGTCTAAGTACTCTGATGATGCTGATATGGGCACCATTACTGACTTGGCACTGTCAATATAAGTAAAAGTGCACACGCTCTGTACATCAAGGGCCGTGCACACCTTAAAGTCCATGGTATGTACAAAAAGAGGCACCATCTGTGCTACCGAAGGGGTGGGAGCCCCCACAGATCATGTGGACAAAGAGTGGCGACATCTATCTACCCCACCTAATATGCAGCTTGAAACCTTTTGCCTGTCCTTAACTTTTGTCTTGTCACGTCCCCTGTGCCTTCATCTCCTGACATTTCTGTCCCCTCACAGTATCCCTCAGATCCCGATAACCCCCCACTGTAACTTTACATAATGGTAAAGGATTGGGGCAAAACTGGAGGAGCAGGGAAGCCAAACGAAAGGAGCGACAAGCCTTAATAGAACTTTTAACACTTGTAAGTCAGTCGACTGGACTGAAGGGTGGCTGTGTGCCCGGCTGTTCTCACACCACCGTGTTCATGGATTAGTTTGTGCCCATCGCGGCTTTTATTCCTGTTGTTCAGCAAAGCACATTGCCAGGAGTTCAGATGCAGAAAAGGTGCTTCAGAACAAAGGATTGCAGGGATTTTGTTACGGTGAGTCACCAATAGCTGGGTCGCCATTGCCAGGACACGTCATGCGTGCAGCGACTGCGTTCACATTAAACGGAGACAGGAATTATTGGTAGGGAAATGCGGTGTGCCAGCTGGCAGAGGCTTCATGGATTAGTCTTAGACACTCTGAGGTTTTTCATTATTTCCCAAAGCATACAGGCAGGTTTTTTTTTTTTCTGCACTCTGTGCAAGACAAATTGACCGAAGAAAAACCAAACCTAACCGTTATGACACGCGTGTATTGGCCAAGCAGTGTTCTCCTGCCAGAGAGCTTTAATCTATTCATATGTCATACTTAGTTATGTGAGCCTCCCAGTTCCTGAACGATGCACCCTGCCTGCCTGAGTGACTTGGAGACTCTGCGCTCTGTAACTTCACATCTGGTTAGAGTCACTCAGGGTCCAAAGAAACGCTCAGCGCCTTCTTGGGGAAAGTAAAATGTATTAAAAAGCACACAGCGGGTACCTCTGGGTATTGTTTTACATGCATCACCATTGGCACTGTTGGTTTTCCAGTGTGGATGGGTGGATCCCTTAGAAAGTTTTGGGGTGCCTGAAGGGGTTGCCCCTTTTAATTTTTTAGGCAGTAAACAAGGAAACAGCTTGAGAGTGCAAAACAGAACATACAGGAGCCATCATGGCATTTCAAAGCAATGGCTGTTGTGAGCAGGCAAGTATCTCGGGGCTCCAAATGGGAGTGTCGGGCGGCTATAGCTGTCCGGGTGGAAGGGGTGCTCTTAATTGTCCTCAGTGGGAATCTTCTGCCTGCTGAGGAAGAGAAAATGGACAACACTGATAACAGATGCCCCACCTCTTGACCTGGGGGGGGGTTATATACCTTGGCTGAGCTCTGAAAGTGTCCCTCAGATGTGCATGTGTGACACCAACCAGTTCAGCACTATGGAGGCCAACCTTGATGGCACTGGGCATCATAATGAGTGAACCAGGCATACAGTTCTGCAGAAATGACAATTTTGCAATTATGGCAAAACAAGGAATGCTGGTCTCTAAATGCCGGTTCACATATCCATGTTTACTGGTTGTAAAATAAATAAACAAGTAGGGGAGGATGATGGGTTGGGAGCCGGCCACTGCCATATTCAATCACTCTCTCTCTCTCTCTATATATATATATATATATTGTAAATGCGTGGCTGCTTGGTGGCACTATTGCTCACCTTTTTCCAACAGGCAGACGCAGGACACGGGATAAAATCACCAAGAGGATATTTTTTCTTCTTTTTTCTTCTTCTTTGCGTTGTGCTCCAAAGCACCTCCACCACCATAAACAGCAATAAATACACACAGTAAATCATGAAGTTCTCCTCCACACCTCCAAGCAAGCTCTGTCACACTCCCTCCCAACTCCAGCTCGCCTGCTGGGTTCCCATTAGTCCTTTAAATAGTCTTTGACCCCCGAAGTGCTTCTGTCCTTCCGACCACGTGACTGGCTGGCACTTCCGGGTCTAATAAAGAACAGGGATTTCTTCAGCCTGGAAGTACTTTAGGGCTTCCATCCTTGTGACTACCTCATACTTCTGGGCTACAATGAAAGAATATGTCCCCAGGTCCTTTGACAGCTCCTCCTGGTGGCAGTCACGGCACCCAGCAGGGCTGTGTATCTGAACTCCATGTCCCATAGTGCCCTGCGGAAATCCGGGGTACCACTGCACTCCAGGGAAGCTGCCATCTAGAGTTTTGGGGGAAGCAGTATCAGCAAGTAGCTGCCTTTCCCCATACTTCTATTCCAGGGGCGTCCCGGCCTTGTTGAGCAATATATATTGTGGAGGACTGCCGGCTTCCCATGCCGGTCCGCACCCCCAGGCCGCCAGGAGGAGCTCTCCCAACAGCAGGATCGTGCCCCGAGTTCCAGCAGGGCCTTATGGACTATGTAGTGTTTTTATCCAGCCCTGCTGGATACCTTGGGGACCACCAGGAGTCGCTGTAGGGGGGCTCATGGGCTCTTGTGTGCCCTATAACCCGGGAGTACGTCACGGTCATGTGACAGGAAGGAACGACGTGCTCCCGGGTTGAATAAAAGGACTGATTGCCCTGACCCGGAAGGAATTAGGAACTATGGATTGATGGGACAGAAACACCTCCGGGTCAGGGGCTATAAAAGGACGGTGCCTCAGTCCAGACACTGAGCTGTGCTGGGTGGGAGAGGAGCAAAGTGTCTGGGCGAGGAGGAGTGGTTTATTGTGTTGGAATTAGTGATTGTTTGTATGAGTAGTGTGGAGGGTGTTTGGTGCACTGAAGAACAAAATAAAAAGTATTGGACTTTTATCTGGTGTCTGGAGTCATACCTGAGGGTTCAAGGGAGCACTAGCGCCCCCTACTGCCACAATATATATAGGGTGGTCCAGATCTAATTATGCAGATCCAGATCGTCTGGATGACTTTGATTTATGCGGGGATGATTCCAGTTCGGTGCCAAGACGATTCTTCATGTCGTCAGTTCACATACTTCTCGATGGTCCGGGATTTTCTGGGTGATTTTCTATGTAATAAACTTAATAAGTTATAGCGTAATAAAAATTGCATAATTAGATCTGGACCACCCTATATATGGTATGGACCAACCAGTATGGAAGGATCTCCTTGCCAGGAAAGGTGGCCAAAATAATGGAAGTGATGCTGGAGATAGCCATTTTAGAATGATGCCTACACCCCAAAATGATCCTGTGTTGCTGCTCTCATTTACCTGCATGCTAGGAATTGGAGTCCATTGTGACACAGGGGGCCACCAAGGCTGAGCTACATGGAATGGGCCAATCTTATTTTATGAAACTTCGGCCTGACCTGGAAGTACCTCCTCTGAACTTCACCCAAACACTGATCCAGCTTTAAAGGATCCCTCCGCCTCACCTCAAGGAGTCGAGGTCGAGAGGCACGAGGTGACACTCACCAGGAGGAGCAGAAGGAGTAAGAGAGGAGGTATTTCATTCTACAAGTTGTTAATATTAGTTGTGTTAATCTTGACTTGGTATAACCCCCTGGTGGTTACAATATATATTATATTATTATATGCATTATACCCTTTGTAACGTTCCAAACATTGTTTGTTTGTGTATATATTTATACAGGTATAATTCCGTTACAACGAACTGCCAGGGACCTAAAAAATATTTCGTTGTAATGAGATTCTGTATTTGTTGCTATAGTGCTTTCTTTAACTTGCGTCCAGGCGTTTGCAATCATTTCAATAGCTTCTTTCGCGTTAATTTTAATCTTCTCCTGTCTACAAGTTATGCTGATGAGAATGTTTCTCAGCATTTCCTTGCGGTAATACACTTTCAGGGTGCGAATGATGCCCAAACTCAATGGCTGAAGCACTGCTGTGCAATTGGGTGGGAAAAGTTCAACGCGAATATTATCTAAATGCAGAAGCATGTTGTGGGCAGCACATTTATCAATCAGAAGCCGAATCATCCTTTTCTTCTTCTTCATATTGTAAGGTTTCTGAACTCTTTTGGGTTCTTCCCCCCCCACCTAACGGGAACGTCACGCTGAAGTGTGTCCCGTAGCACGATTTCCGCGTCTGTGGAAGATTGTTTGTCCGTTGCAGGGGCAGGGCAACAGCGGGGTCACAGCGCTGCCGTGAAGCGCCACAGAAGCGAATCCTAAAAGATCGTGGGCGCCCTATAAGTCCATGTCTTGCACTCCAAAACACGAGGCTGAGTCTCAGTACTTTAGCAAAGCCAGCTTTATTCAGCTTGAAACAAGACCAGCACGGTTATTTATTGTAGCGGGATCTGCCACTCTCCTATAAACAGGCACAGCAGTCGGGCAGGAATGTAACCAGGCTAGTAGCCAAGTGATGCTGTGCCCTGCATTTACAATGTTCCTTGCATCACCCATCGAGATCTTTTCTGTTTGCTTCGGTGAGCTGTGAGCTCACCCGCTGTTGCCCCGACAACAGATAAACAGTCTTCCACAGACGCGGTCATCGCACTCCGGGATGCTGTTCAGCAAGTTGTCCAGTTGGGGGAGGTCCCAAGAGAGTTTGCAAACCTTCACATTTTCTTGAATGAGTGCCGCACTAATAGGAATGTTTCTTGAACGAGCATCACTGAACCACATAAAAATGGCTTTTCTGACATCTTCAAATGCAGCAGTTCGCATACGTTTTGCAACCCGAGATTTTTCTTCTTTTTTTGCTCGGAAAGTTGACAGTGTCGATGGTGAAATTCCGAATTCGCTGCCAATGTCTTTTTTCTTTTTGCCACAGTCGAGAGCTGCAAAAAATGTAGTGTTTTTTTTTCCCCTAATATGAGCTGTTGTCGTTTTTTTGTGTCTGCTGTTTCTATAGGAGGGTGACAATGAGTTAAATTCCAATGGATGGTTTTCAAATGTTGATGAGCAATAAGCAAAAAGTATCATTGAAAACCACCGAAAACAAAAACAGCAAAAGAACAGTACGAGGAAAGTTTGAAGAAAGAATTTTTTTTTTACAAGGTTTCTGTTTGGGGATCGTTGTGCACAACTGAGCTGCGGCCACAAAACTAACTGCTCTGTGGATGATTGATTCACGCATTTCTAGGTCACTTCATTGTAATGAAAGTATCTGCTGAATGTACTTCGTCGTAACGAGATTTCTACAGACTCGTGTCATATGGGGAAACTGTCAGGATGCTGATGTATACTTTCATCTTGGTATCTATGGAGAGCTGCTTGTTGTCAACAACAACAACATTTCTTTCTATAGCACATTTTCATACAAATAATGTAACTCAAAGTGCTTTACTTGATGAAGAAAGAAAAAAGAGACAAAGTAAGAATTAAAATCAGAGAACACTAATTAACATAGAATAAAAGTAAGGTCCAATGGCCAGGGAGGACAGAAAAAAAAAAAAAAAAAAAACACTCCAGACAGCTAGAGAAAAAATAAAATCTGCAGGGGTTCAGAGGCCACGAGACCACCCAGCCCCTTCTAGGCATTCTGCCTAACATAAATGACCTCAGTCAGTCCTCATTGTATTCAGGGTTCTCATGGCAGAACTTGATGATGACGGTCATGTGGACTTCTGGCCTTTAATCCATCAATGTAGGGACATCACGGTGCTTTGATTAGGTGGTGGTGGTGCAGGAAAAAGAACACAAGAGAGAGTAGGGGTTAGTCCCATATTTTCTTCAATCTGCTCATGGTGGAGGATGCCTGGCTAACGCATGTCTCGATCTCAGCTGTAGTGTTGTTGTCTCAGGTAAGCGGGCTGCCAACATAAGTGAACTCTTGGACGTTGTTCACGTGATTGCCATTGGTGTGTAGGGAGGAACCTGAAGTGTTTATTTCCATCAATTTTGCTAATTATTATTTATACTGTGCATATTTATATTTAAAATACTAAAGTCCAGGTGTCTGTCACGCAGTTACTCGCCGACTACAGGAGCTACATTATTAATATTGGTCTTAATCGAAAGCTTAGGATCTGATTAGTTCTGCTAATTAAAAAAAAAAAAAATTCAGGTAGTGGCAAGCTGGGCACATTGACTTCTACTCATGTGTTTATAACAGCAAAATGATCGCAAAACCAAGTGACATGCTGGGAAGAAAAAGAAGACCTGCAGCATCTGCTGAGCATCAAGCAAATTGCAGTAGCTATTTATGTGAAGAGCAGCAATGTCAGTAAATGTGCCCACCATGGACAAGTCTGGACGAGCCTGCTCTGCATCCACAGGACATCTCAAGTAAGATAATATGATGGTCTAATTGGAAATGCCAACATGCCCTGCCAGGCCTTTCATACGTAGAATATATCCACAGACCACCAAACTCTACTCACTGTTGCTATATCTTATAGTGATGCTATTGTCCAAATGGCTGACAGATACCCTAGCAGACAGGAGATCTTCTCAAATGCATGGATCTAAGTATCTGAAGTGCTCTACGTGTGTCTTCTGTTGCTGAGATCATACATCCATCCATCCATTATCCAACCCGCTATACCCTAACTACAGGGTCACAGGGGTTTGCTGGAGCCAATCCCAGCCAACACAGGGCACAAGGCAGGAAACAAACCCTGGGCAGGGCGCCAGCCCACCGCAGGGTGAGATCATACAAATGAATCATTAAGCTTCTGTGACCTCGTGCTACTGAGCTCCTGAACGGATAGCAGCAATTTGACCTTTCTGTTCTGTCTCTGTGTCAAGTCTTTTTTTCGGTTTCTTTTTCCTTTTCCCCATATTTCCACAGATATTTTATGTATTTTACTAATAAATCCGTAGAAATAGGACACTGTAACCCTGGATGCTTAAAATAGACAAACTGGAGGAAATTAAGGGCAGGCCTTTACAAAAAAAAAAAAATACGAATGGGTGTAGCATTTTCAGTGGCGCTATTCCCTATGAACTTTCTAACAAGTTATCCCCAGACGCCTGTTCTTGTTCGAGAATCACTTCTGGCCACTCCAGACTTGATCAATGGGCGACACTGCAACGGCCCAAAGCTAGATCAGTGTGACCCCCTGTCTGGTTGTGAAGGGCTGTGCAGAATAAATGAATCAATGATGGAAATAGCAGTGCAGAAAAAGAGAAGACAAAAAAAACAAATGGGTCTGAGATTCAAATGAACCTCCTCATCCTCCTAATAATGAAGGGCAGACATGGAGAAGCCAAATTTAGCAGATAGGAAATGAAAAAGCTGCCTTCGGAATGGACGCCGCTGGAATGATTGAGGTGAGCGGGCAGAGTGAGACACACGGTGTGTTTATAAAAGATGGGAGCGCGAGATACGATCAGGCAGAAGAGCCGATGCCATCTCCGTGTCCCTCTCGGTGGCCGGTGGGGTCCGTGCTGTGTGCAAATCAGGATTCATAAACTGCAAGGTCCTTTAGTTACTGGGGGGGGGGTATGTTCATTAATGAAAAGGTTACTTTAGGTTTTTTATTTTTTTATATCCTAGCCACAGGCCAATCCAAGGTAAAAAAAAAGTAGAAGTTCTGCTGCAGTAAAGCTAAGCAATGACCCGATTGTGGTGGTCTTTAGAGGAACAAACCCACACTCTAATGTAGCTGGGAAAACAACATCAGCAATGCTTATATCGTGACACGTGAATCGCTGCCTTGCATCCAAAAGACGAGGCTGAGTATAAGGACTTCAGAAAAATTTGCTTTATTTAGCTATTTATTGTAGTGGGATCTACCAGTCTACAGTCATGGTCAAAAGTTTGGAGAAGGACACAAGTGTTGGTCTTCACAAAGTGTGCTGCTTCAGTGTTTTTAGATCTTTTCGTCAGATGTTTCTATGGTATACTGAAGTAGAATTACAAGCATTTCATAAAGCTTTTATTGACAATGACATGGAGTTTATGCAATGAGTCAATATTTGCAGTGTTGGCCCTTCATTCTTCTTCAAGACCTCTGCAACTCACCCTGGCATGCTGGCAATCAACTTCTGGACCAAATCCTGACTGATGGCAGCCCATTCTTGTATAATCAATGCTTGGAGTTTGTCACAATTTGGGGGTTTTTGTTTGCCCACCCGCCTTTTGAAGATTGACCACAAGTTCTCAATGGGGAGTGTCCTGGCCATGGACCCCAAATGTTGATGTTTTGTTCCCTGAGCCACTTGGTTCTCACTTTTGCCTTATGGCCCGGTGCTCCATCATGCTGGACTGTTCATTGTTGGTCACCAAACTGTTCTTGGATGGTTGTTAGAAGTTGCTCTCGGAGGATGTTTAAGTTCCATTCTTTATTCCCTAAGAACTCTCCCCTTGCGTTGCTGGAAGGCTTTTGTTTTTCAGTCTGTAATCCCACCGCTGACACCACTGAATGATTGTAAAACTCTTCCATTTCCTAAAACTAAATCCAACCTGTAGTGCATGCAATCCCACTTCTGACACAAATCAAGTCATTCACTAAATATGAATATGTACAGGGTGAGTCAAAATGATGTTAACATCTGAATGGTGGAAACAATTTATTCACAAAACATACTTGACATGTGCAAGATGATTTACAGGCATATCTCAACCTGTTCGCCATCACGTTCAACACGCAAAAACCAACGAGCAACAGTACCAGTTAAAGCCTGAATACACATTTCGCAGGGAATAGATGATACCACAGTCTGTATTCTGTCCTTCACGTCATTGATATCACGAACTTTCCTGATGAAGAGGCGTATCTGCGAGAATTAAAAGATTTGTTGTTTGCTGAAAGTGAAATCCCGTGAGACAAGAGCTTATGAAAAGAGATTTGGGAAAGTCCTGCCCACGTCTAAAACATTTCCAATCACGCACACGGTTCAATCATTTCTCTTTTGTGTGAATGCTATTGTCAGACACAGTTCGTGTAGAGAGAAAGAAACGATATTCACTCACGGGCAGTTATACATCGCGTTGTCACGATGTCATTCCAAACACGGAATCAAACTTCTGTGCGACATTGACGAAAAGGTAAAAGAGAAAAGAGATTGAATATAAGGACATATAGGTGATATGATAGAAGTATGTAGTGTGGTATCCGGCCGGGACGCCCAGGAGGAGGGCTTGTGCCTCCTCCAGACCGCGAGGGGGCGTCCGCCCTGGTTATGTTGGGGGTCACGGGTAAAGAGCTTAGAAGCCCAGCCCTGTAGGGACCCGTGGCCACCGCCAGGCGGCGCCCCGGTGCCTGAATATCCCTGGAGCCCAGCACTTCTGCCACACCAGGAAGTACTGGGGGGGAAGACGACAGGGGACACCCGGACGGCTTCCGGGTGCGCAGCTGGCACTTCTGCCACACTGGGGCGTGTCTGCAGAGGAGTGCCGGGAAGCAGCTGGAGCCCATCCGGGTTCCTATTTAAGGGGCCGCCTCCCCTCCAGTCGATGGCGGAAGTCGGGTGGAAGAGAGACGGAGCTGGAGAGAGGACTGGAGGCGGCCAGGAGAGAGGCATTGAGACTGTGAGGCCTGGACTTTGGGGAACGGTGCAAGAGGCACTGGGGTTTGTGGTGCACGTGAATTGTAAATATATTGTAAATAAACAGTGTGTGGTGGAGCCAACGCTGTCCGTCTGTCTGTGTCCGGGTTCAAGTCCACAGTAGATATTGTATGGCTTTAAACTTTAAGTCGGAGACTTGCAGATCGTTTAATTCGTGTTGCCATCAGAGATAAGTAGTGTTTCTTCACAATGAAGAGGCGTATCCGCAAGAATTAAAAGATTTGTTTTTTGTTGAAAGTGAAATCCACAAACACTACAGGCAAAATATCCAAATTTACAATAAACTGTTCGCGTTCACATCATCCATCCATCCATTATATCCTAACTACAGGGTCACGGGGGTCTGCTGGAGCCAATCCCAGCCAACACTGGGCGCAAGGCAGGAAACAAACCCCGGGCAGGGCGCCAGCCCACCTCAGGGCACACACCCCCACTAGGAACAATTTAGAATCGCAAATCCACGTAACCTGCACATCTTTGGACTGTGGGAGGAAACCCACACAGACACGGGGAGAACATGCAAACTCCACGCAGGGAGGACCTGGGAAGCGATCCTAAGTCTCCTTACTGCGAGGCAGCAGCGCTACCACTGCGCCACCGTGCCCGGTTTGCCAAAGTGTTCCCTGAAAATCTACTGTTTCCACCCTGGCTGGGCTTCAGAGTCTCTTTTGTCCATCTTTGTGACATTTATCTGTGTTGATGATACTTTTGTTTATTATCTGCATTGTTGCCAATACCTGTGTTGTGTTCCCTTATGCATTGGGGTTGGTACCCCAAGAGACGGGACCCCCTGCCAATCAATCATCGCTAGGCCCACCATTTCTTACGCTGCTGCTAAGGAGACACAGAGGGAGATAAAGGACTGTAAAGGAGTATAATTTAATGTTAGGGAGGTAAAGTGGTGCAGTGGTTAGCACTGGTGCTTCACAGATCAGGTCACATGTTTGGCCACAATATTCGGCCCAGCACAGTTGGCGGCCGCTTCCCAGGCTCGCAGGGACACTTAAAAGACCACCGCGTCATTATAATCCCCTCAAAACCTGTTCAGCTTCTCCTTCCCCATTGCCTTCAATGCATTTTGCAGAAAAACCAAACATTTTCTGTGACAGACTCAAGGCAAAGTGAATTCAGCGGGGCTCACTCATCACTCATTATATCTAAAACTAATTAATATTGACCTGCTCTGTATGATGTCACCTCCAGTAGTTTTTGTTAGCTTAGTTTTTCTTCAGTAGTCAACGGTTCCACTATAAACACCTTTACGTGAATTTGCTGCTGCTTTGTGGGTCACACTGCTGGGATTGAACCCTCAGCAATCTGCGGCTAGATTAGACAGCTAAGAAGTCGGCTTGTAGATGGACAGAGAGAGGAATGGATGGATAGATCTCTTTATATTTAACATCGAAAGGAATTCCTAGAAACCATTACAAAATAATAAGCTCTCATTTATTGATTCTTTCACTCTTTCATTGCCTTACTCATTCATTCCTAAACTTTCTATAAAAAAGGTCAATTCTGAATTCCTTTACATCCATTTCTTCTTCACTGGTAGATCCCCCTACTCTGCACATCAAGGACGAGCATTTTTACTTTGTGTTGTTTTGGGCATGGGTGGCACGGTGGCACAGTGGGCAGCGCTGCTGCCTCACAGTTGGGAGACCTGGGTTCGCTACCCAGGTCCTCCCTGCATGGAGTCTGCATGTTCTCTCCGTGTCTGCGTGGGTTTCCCATTGGCGATCCTAAATTGTCCCTAGTGTGTGCCCTGCAGTGGGCTGGCACCCTGCCCGGGGTCTGTTTCCTGCCTTGCGCCCGGTGTTGGCTGGGATTGGCTCCAGCAGACCCCCGTGACCCTGTAATTAGGATATAGCGGGTTGGATAATGGATGGATGTTTTGGGCATTGCTCACATGAAATCCTTTTAATCCTCCTATCATTCCAACTTTTGATTTCAAAATGCCGATGGCCAGACTCATAGCCTGATAAAAAAATAAAGGTCACACCGCAGACACCAGTTCTTACAGACAAATGAATGATTGAAGGGTGACCTGAAGAGGCAGACAGGCTTGTGCAGGCAAATCTTGTTACCGGCGTAGCCTTTGAATTGTTGAAGGCGGACAGAACTGGCTTGGCATTTCTTTTGTTCTGTCAGGAATAGCTGGTGGAGGTACTTGGCAATCATACCAAAGCACCCCTGCGTGAGCAATGCAACAGCATAACTAGACTTTGGTCAATGTCAATTAATTCATAGTGCACATTTAAAATAACATCAGCAGTGTTGTAGCCAAAGTCAGGTCAGGTTGGGGAGCAGGCACCGGTACAGCATCCACCACGAAACAGCTTGGGAGCTTAGTTGGCAACCCCCTAGGCAGACACTCACTCTTGTCCCACCCAGCTGCAGCCAGGTGTTACATGGGCATCTGTGGTAATCCACCTACCATAGGGTTGCCAGATTAGAAAATTAGAAATACGGGACACTCTTAAAATCTCTCTCTATATTACTATATATATGTAAATTTATACACACCCAGACCAATATAGAGACATAAGTTAAAAACATAAAGCAAGGATTTTAATGGTTTATGAGGAAAAACAAAAGTAAAATTATTTGAAAATTATTTAAGCTAAAATAAATTCTGTAAAAGTGAAATCATTTGAAGATATTTATCTAATACAGACAACAGAGAAATATTATTATTATGTAATACAGGCAGTTAAGTAACAAGTAGTACCAACACTTTGTCGACAGTCACTGTATGTTGCAATGCTGATCCTGAACTGCACAGCAGCGCGGCTGGAGAGCAAAACGGTCAGAGTGTCGCCATCCTCAGCCAACCAGAGCAACTGAACAAGGTGCAGACAGGCAGCAAACACTCGTGTCCTCGTTACATCGGGGTTGTTTTCATCAAGAGAATCTGAGAAAAGAAAGTATAATTACTTACAAAGTTACAACTAAGCACCGTAAGAAGGTAGTAAAAAGATATTTTTATTACAAAATTTGAAAATGAACTAAATACGGGACATTTGGGTGTCCCTGAAAGGTTAGTACGGGACAGGGGTCGAAATGATCAAATATGGGACATGTCCTGTGTACTGTATAAGGGACGTCTGGTAACCCTAGGGATTAACACTTTAAAGAAGAAAGTCATTAGAATTGGGTAAAGTGAGCTTTTTTTCAAATTAATTGCTAAAGCACTTACCTGTTTAAGTCATTAAGTGCCGGGTGCGCTTTCGCGGTCATTTTAACTTTGTCTTCGGCAGGTTCACGCGGGTCGGGCGCGCCTCCAGGTCAGGCTTGCTGGAAGATCCTGCGCGTACCCCGTCATAAAGGTGAGCGTCTCTTTTCTCCTGCCGTCGGCAAAGAGAGGTGTGAAGCGTTTTTAGGGAAGAACGTGCATGCATGCATTAGTGTGAGTAGGGAATAACCAAAGAAACGAAACTTAACTGTTGTAGTGCGTATCGGCTCTTCCGAAGGAGCGCGTCAGTTAGCGCTCGTCCTCGCTTGATCGCGCGCACGCGAGGCCGCTAGCCCAATGTATTACATACCTTGCAAATGTTGAGAGGCGCACCTGTGCAGAAAACACCTGAGTCACTCACCATTGGTTAAAGGGAGCAACATGTCGCGTGATTGGATAAAAATTTATGTCCAGACTATCAGAGGCACTTCCTGCCTTGTAGAGTTATCTTTAGACGCGGTGCTGTCGTTTGCGTGGTTGGTAAAGCGTATTTCATTTAGTTTACCAAACAGTGGCTTGTGCCTCATTTTGTAAATGTCTTGTATATATTATATATATCTCCTAGTGTAGCTTTATTTTGATGGAGGTAATTATATTTATATAGATGTTGGTGCACTTTGTTCTTGTATATACAGTACACTTTTTTTTCATGTAAATATTTTTTGCATTCTTTGGACTTTGTTATACGGAAGCCGAGAGAGAACGTTCAATATCGTTATTTTTTAAAATTGTCTCCTCGAGATAAGACTAATTTTACCGAGATCTCGAGAAAACGAACTTTGTTTTCTCGAGACAACGGAATAATTTTATCGAGATGTCGAGAAAACGAAACTTAACCTTTGCTCCTGGCATCAGGTACGCTTAGATTGCGACGCCTATACAGCTGAAGCCTTGCTAACCGTTTTCTTAAATGACGGACATTAACCTTATTATTTTCTAAACTATGGCATAAACATATTTCAGCTGCGTCAGCCCTTAATTGAACCAAAATGTGACGCGCTGATCACTACAGTTCTGCTCTTCTGCCATTTCAAACAGGAAGTGGCTTCAATAAGCTAAACGTTAGATACAATTATTTCATAATTTTGAGAAAACACAAATTTTTGTTTTATCGAGATCTTGATAAAATTATTCCGTTACCGAGAAAACAATTTAAAAAAAAAACAAAACAATATTGCACGTCCCCTCTCGGCTTCCGTAGTGTTATGTTTGTAGTTTCTTCCTGAACTCATTTTCTTTGTTTAGGAAGTCTACCAAGTTTTGTGTACATACATTTTTGTCTTTTTTTTCATTTTTGGGGACTGGTAACTTCACTGTATATATTGCTCACTATTTTTGATTGGGACATTATTTTTGTTGTTTTGTTGCACCTGTAAATTAACACACTCTTGGTTTGGAAATGCCATCTTTTTGTGTTTGTGTCTCCATGTCTGACATCTCACAAATCTGATCCCGCTCGGTCCAGCACTACAGGACGCCCACTGTGTGGTCTGGTGCTAACGTTTTCACTACATAGGGTGTCACAGCATCCCCTTGCTTTGGTCCAGCCGCTGGGGTCCTTAAAAATACTGTAAGCCAAATCACCCTCGGGGGAGTCGCGCCACATGGCCGTAGTGCCGTAACTGACGCTCCCTCACAATGCAGGTAATGTGCATCATTTGGGACTCCGTGAGCAACACAAAGTCAAACCAGTGGGACACAAGGATTCTCCAAAGAGACACAGTGCTGAAGGAGTCCAGTCTTCATCTCAGGTCACTGGATAGTGTCCGTGTCTCAGAGGAAGCACCAGGACTCTAAACAGTTATATCGTCGTCCTTTTGTAGAGATATCGGGAGCGCCACACACCCCTTTCCAGTGACCTCATGACCCTCCATGCTCTCCCAATCCGTCTACTGACTTCATAGGAAGAGTCACCAGATTCATTGTACTGTACGTTGTGTCTTCAATGCTGGATTAAGCTTGTTAACCTCCTTGTTGTGTAGCGCAGATCGTGTAGTTATGGTGACAGCCACCAGAAGTATAAAATGCTGATCATTTGCATCACCAGCTCTGTGGGTATTGGCTGTTAGTTAGTCAGAATAGTAGGAGCTCAGGAGCAGGGGCGTGGCCGGGAATACATTTTAGGGTGGGCCTGTTTCACGGGTGGGTTGGCGCACCGAAGGGAATTGAGGGCCCTATTTTGTGGGACTTCAAATGTACCCAGAAGTACTTCCATGTCCCAGTTTCCAGACAACAGAAGTAATTGAGGGTCTGCAATAAAAGAAGTCTTACTGCCTTGTCCAGGTGAATCGGAGCCCCTCGCCTCAGAGGAATAGCAGTGCAGTGCAGAGAAGAGAGGGGAAGAATACTTAGAATTGTCTTTGGAAGGTATTGCTTTATAATAAAACACTTCGTTTTGCACCTGGGACTTGTTTTGTGTATTCATGTTTGGCGTTTGAGGCTCTGTGGCGCCCCCTGTCATTCACAACAGATTCATCGTACGTTGTGTCTTCACTACTGGATTAAGCTTGTGGTGCTCCTCATTGTGTAGTGCAGATCGGGTAGTGATGGCGAAACCCTCCAAAATATAATTTGCTCATTTAAACAAGCCGGATTCATTTTGGAACAAAGTGCTTTGGACTGATGAGACAAAAATTGAGTTATTTGGTGATAACAAAAAGCACTTTGCATGGTGGAAGAAGAACACCGCATTCCAAGAAAAACACCTGCTACCTACTGTCAAATTTGGTGGAGGTTCCATCATGCTGTGGGGCTGTGTGGCTAGTTCAGGGACTGGGGCCCTTCTTGAAGTCGAGGGTCAGATGAATTCACCCAATATCAACCAATTCATCAGGATGATGTTCAAGCATCAGTCACAAAGCTGAAGTTACGCAGGGGTTGGATATTCCAACAAGACAATGACCCAAAACACAGTTCGAAATCTACAAAGGCGTTCATGCAGAGGGAGAAGTACAATGTTGTGGAATGGCCGTCACAGTCCCCTGACTTGAATATCATCGAAAATCTATGGGGTGATTTGAAGCAGGCTGTCCATGCTTGGCAACCATCAAATGTAACTGAACTGGAGAGATTTTGTGTGGAAGAGTGGTCAGAAATACCTCCATCCAGAATCCAGACACTCAAAAGGCTATAGGAGGCGTCTAGAGGCTGTTAGATTTGCAAAAAGAGGCTCAACTTGTTGATGTAATATCTCTGTTGGGGTGCCCACATTTATGCACCTGTCTAATTTTGTTATGATGCATATTGCATATTTTCTGTTAATCAAATAAATTTAATGTCACTACTGAAATCCTACTGTTTCCATAAGGCATGTCAGATATTAAAAGGAAGTTGCTACTTTGAAAGCTCAGCCAATGAGAAACAAAAATCCAAAGAATTAAGAGGGGTTCCCAAACCTTTTCATATGGCTGTATCTGAATATGTTAACCTATTTAAATAGAAAATTAAAATGACGTATAGAGAAAAATTAAGAGAAATTTTGCATAGATGTATTCATAAATAGAGAAACAGCAATGATTTCTCACATATAATTATGTATAAGCATCAACTAGACAAGAATATATTATAGACACACTGATAAGCTGTGTTCTAATTATTAGTTTCATATAATTACGCTGCGAAAACCAGAACCAGTGTAGTGTTCAAGTGATAGGTGAGGATGTTTTCTGCGCAGAGCAAGAACGTATTCGGATTGATAATGAAACAAAAGTATAAATCGTAAATTAGTCATTTATCTTCCTAGACATTATTATCGCGTAATGTTTCTGTTTATTTTTATTATTGTCTCAACTGCTGTGTCTGATGCCATCACAGAAGGACAGTCTGAAAATAATTTTTGAAGCATTTGTGGATAATAATCAGAGAATTTTACTGTTTTCATTCATGAGTGATATTTTTCCAAACCCTGCTGGTTACACACAAATTGTACTGAGCCTTATGGCCAATAATGCCGCCCTTAAAAATGGGCCACCCGCCATCCCCTAAGTACGCCACTGGGTCATGGAAAGCTAAAGAGTAGAAACGCGTCTTCAGTCTCATTTTAAATAATTCAATTGAAGGAGACTCCTTAATGTCATTAGGTGAAGAATTCCACAGACGAGGTGCGGCAGCTGCACAAGTCCTGTCCCCCTTAGTTTTACACTTAGTACGAGGGACCACAAGAGACAGCTGACCAGTAGATCTCAGTTCTGTGGATGGCTGGTGTAGAGCACACAATTCAGATAAACAGGCGGCAGCATACCCGTGCAGTGATTTAAAAACATTAACTAACAGGCAGCCAGTGTAAGGAGGCTAAAATTGACGGTACAGAGGCGAAGTTTCTTGTTGCAACCGAAAAACAAGCAGCGGCATTCTGAACCTACTGGAACCTGCGTGTCGGGGATTTACTGAATCCAGAATACAACGAGTTGCAGTAGGCGTAGAAAAGATAAAAGCATAAGTAATGTTCTCACGATACACAAAATATGAAAAAAGGCTGAACCTGGACTAAAAGATGACGCTGGAAAAAGCAACTCGTGAGTACAGTGGTATACGAGGGGGTAACCAAAAAGAACCGGAATTGGGAATAAAATTGTTGTAATAATTGTTACTTACTGAAACTTTAGTCTTCTTCAAAGTGCTCACCATGTGAATGAATGCACTCATCCCAACGGTTTTCCCCACTGGTGGAACTGCTGAAGAGGAACGTTGTCCGATGCCTGCAGTGATTTTTCTTTGACTTCCTCCACAGTACAAAAACGCTTTCCTTTGAGTTCTTTTTTCATAGAAAACATTTGCACGGAACAAAGATCAGGTGAGTAGGGAAGGTGGCAAGAACTCCAGGACACACGAGTCAGTTCAGAAATCTCGTCAATAGTTCAATGACGATCTTCGTAAATATACACTGCAAACTTTTTCAAGATTTTTGTCATTCCTAATTGTGGAAGGTCGGCCAGATCTTGGTTGGTCTTCAAGTGACATTTCCCCGCATTTGAAGCGTGAAAACCACTCGTAGACCTATGCTTTACGTAAAGCTTCCTCTTTAAAAGCAGTTTCAAGTGTCACTACAGTTTCAACAGCTGTTTTCCCTCAGAGAAAACCAAATTGAACGCAGACTCGCTGGTCTTTATGATCACCCATCATCAAAAATTGCAGAACGTGTTTAATAAGCACCAAGAAAAACCAACACGGAATGGCGTATGAACAATAAAGAGCAACGAAACTGGGCAGACTGACAGAGAGTACTGTAAGCGACGAAATTCACAACTAAGTCGAGATTGTGCGCCAGGTACAGATTCTGGTTATTTTTGGGGTAATCCCTCATATTATGTGCATAGCCTAATATAGTGAAGGCCGGTACGCCAGCCAGTCAGGTTATGGCGGTAGGTAGGCTTTCAAGAATATGCCTCTTTAACAGCGAACTGCAAGATTTATGGAGTGGCATAGCATAAAGTAACATAGCATAATACAATACAATACAATTTATTTTTGTATAGCCCAAAATCACACAAGAAGTGCCGCAAAGGGCTTTAGCAGGCCCTGCCTCTTGACAGCCCCCCAGCCTTGACTCTCTAAGAAGACAAGAAAAAACTCCCAAAAAATCCCTTGTAGGGAAAAAATGGAAGAAACCTCGGGAAAGGCAGTTTAAACAGAGACCCCTTTCCAGGTAGGTTGGGCTTGCAGTGGGTGTGAAAAAGAAAAAGGGGGTCAATACAATACAATACAATACACAGAACAGGACACGAGTAATCCTCAATACAATAGAAATATTACAAGTACAGAGCAGAATTCAACAGCAGGTGATGATATCACGTAATACGATTTTGATTTGTTTAGAGTCCTGGAGACCTCAGCCATCAAGCTGCCTCCCCCCTATTGGCCATTCCAAGCTGCAGTTAACCAATCCGATGAACGGACCCCTCTTTCCCATGATTCCTGCGATCCTCCATCAGAGATGACTTTACCTTAGGCAGGCAAAACAACTTGGCAGGTGGGCCGTGGCACCAAGTGCCACATTTGAGTACCGAGAAAAGAAACCGAATAGGTGAGGGTTAGTAACAAATTCTAACTATCACGTTACTTTTGTTTTAGTACTAATGACTAACAACAGAGATGCAGTCTGTACAGTTAATCAGCAGCTCTAGTCAGGGTGTGCTAAACTGAAGTAGTGAGTTTTCAGTCAGGATTTAAAAGCTGCGACCGAAGGGGTGTCTCTTATAGTAGCAGGCAGACCACTCCACAGTTTAGGGGTCCTGTAACTAAAAGCTCAACCTCCCACTGTTATTTTATTAATTCTTGGAATCAGAAGCAGACCGGCATCTTGAGATCTTAATGTGCGCTTTGGTTTGTAAGTCATGATAAGTTCAGACAAGTAAGCCGTACCTCGGCCATTTAATGCTTTATATGTTAAAAGGAGGATTTTGAAATCTGCCCTAAACTTAACCGGGAGCCAGTGTAAGGATTTAAGAACTGGAGTTATGTGTTCATATTTTCTTGTTCTTGTAATAATTCTTGCAGCAGCATTTTGGATTAACTGGAGGCTTTAAAGAACAGTTTGAACATCCAGTGAACACCACATTGCAGTAATCAATCCTGTTAGAAATAAATGCATGAATAATAACCATATGGACGCCATTATTTAGGCCAGCAGGGTTGTGGCAGTAGATCGGTTTCACGACTCTGCTTTTTTGGTGGCGAACTGCAAGATTTAGAGAGTAGTGCAGCGTAATAGCCATGTGTATAACGTTATTCAGGCAAGCGGGGCTATAGTGATAGATATTGTGGTGGATGGCTAGGGTCCTTACTTGGCCTGGGTGCCTTTATACTGGAAAGACTGGGGTAGTGAATATGCACTGGGCATTACCTCCAATGTAGTGCTAAATGGCAGCCCCCTTGGCTTGCTACAGCACCACGGGTTCCCACAGGGCTCCATGGGAGTTGAAATTCGGTGGGTGCTGCCAGGGGTGTCGCAGGGGCTGCAGAGCCTCACCCAGATGTGGTTTCAGACTATGCTAACGGACCACTGGAAGTTCTCACCAGTGCAGGATAAAAGGAGCCAGCTGCCACTGCTCCAGAAGTCAGAGTCAGAAGGGAGAGGGCGATGCTTGTTGATAGAGGTGCTGAAGAGAGAAAAAGAGAGAAGGAAGAAAAGCCAAAGTGCTGTTGTCCCATTGTGCTTGGTGCTTTAGTACTGTGTGCCAGTGGGAAACATTTGGGAAGAGTTTCCCACAGCTCAGTAAAAGCCTGTGTTGTGCTGGACTTGTGCCTTCGGGACTTCTTGTGTCAGGTTTGGGGAAGCGGTTTGCCCCTTGCAGGCCACAATATTTTTCTATAAGATGCCTGTTTGGCAGCGGACTGCAAGATTTCGAGAGTTGGGTAGCATAACTGTAGTGTAGCATAACAGCCTATGTGTTGGCCAGCATGGTTATGGCGGTAGATAGGACTTTGAGAATATGCCACTTTAAACAGTGGACTGCAAGATTTGGAAAGTAGAGTAGCGTAACAGTAACATAACGTAACAACTACGTGTAGACTGTGTGATGGAACCCCGTCAGCGGCCCAAACCCCCAACACGTACACACACAGAGTCCTGGGTTCAAACAAAAGATGGTTTATTCAACCTTTTTCCTTCCACAATACCGCATAGCAGCACCAAAGCACATGTTTCTCTCTTCACAATACGCAATAATCTCCATAATACTCTCACCACCGCAATGCCATCCTCCAGTTGAGTGTTGCCTTCCTTCCTCCCAGCTCCGACCCGCCTGGCCAAGGGAGTGCAGTCCCTTTTATTAAGGATCAGGTGTACTTCCAGTGCCAGGGCCACTGCACTTCCGGGTCATCTGAAAGTCCTTGTCTCCCTGCAGCGCCCTCTTGTGGCACTTAATGACTGGGAAATGTAGCCTGGCAAACCAGCCCTGTTGGCTTCCCACTGGGCAGTGATATCCGGTGCTGCTGCCATCTAGCGTGGTGGGGAAGTAAAAAGACCCCCAGCGACATATTTCCTTTCGAGTGGGCTGTCTGTCCATCCCTTCTGGTCTTTCCTTCTGGGTCTGATCCCTTTCTGTTCCATGGCCAGGATGTCTATCTGCCTGTTAGGAGTCTCCTGTCCAGGTAAGGAACTATCCATTCTTCAGGCTGGGATGCCCGTCCAGCCCATGTGGCATCTACAAGTGTTATTCAGGCCAGCTGGGTTATGGCGGTAGATGAGTCAGCCTTTCGGGTATAAACTGTTAGGCGGCTGACCTGCTGGGATCAAAGGGTTAAGGTTCACACATAACTTTTTTTTGTTTATTGCTGTTTCGTAATGCAATAAAAAATAAACGGATGTGCAAAGTGCCGTCCGAAGAGATGGTCTTATCGCCTTGTTGCCTCGTCCCACATGCCAGCCCCGGTTGTGACAAATTCTCAGGGTTAAAATGCAGTTAGAAACTTTAGTGATTACAAACCGAACACATAAAGACACTTAGGAGTTTGAAACATAAGTGGTGGCCAGCAATATCTGTCCATTGGTTCATTGCTGACAGCGGAGGAGAGGAAAACAAAAGCTCAATCGGCAGCCCGGAAATAAACCTCTGGGAGTCCGAGGTCAATTATAACCTAAAAACAAAGTGAGCCCGCCATGGAGGTATTCAAACAGAGTGTGCTTAAAAATAAGAGATGGTATCGGTGTGGCAGAGCACTCGACTCCTGTTTTTCGGCCTAGGAAGGCTTTTTATTTTTTCCTTTTTTTATTGGGGAAGCGTATTTTCGCTTCTCTTTGTCAATTGATCTTTTTAAAACTATGTTGTGAAATAAGAATAAAAAAGCATTTTATCTCCAGTGGGCTCATTAACACCTGCTTCCTTGATGTCGTCTTTACAACCCGATCGCCTCCCCTAATACCTTGGCAGAAAATCGGTGGGACTTAATGTTCGTTAAATACTATTCATTTTAGGAAGTCATTAATATTCAAAAGACAACTTAAAACCAACAGGCTGAAAAGGCCCAGTGTTAACCCCAGGCCTGGCAGGCGTCCAGCCTTAATTGCAGCATTTGTTAAAGTTAATCTAAAAAAACTGAAAATTACCATGAAAAGAGAAAACCATCTTTTCACCTCGCAATAAAGCTAGCAAATGGTGGCCTTTATTTTCCTGGGAAAATGACACAGTTTATGTTGCCTGCAGGGTAAAGAAAAAAAAAAAACACAGAAAAAATAAATTTTTACTACTTACGCTGCGTATCTTCTGAAAGGTCATGATGTTCTAGTGGCTGAAATTAAAATCGGGAATAATATTTGTGAAAAGAACGCTGACCCATCAGTGTCGTTTAGCTGCTGCTGGCGTGCGAGGACTTTGCGCCCGCTAATTGCCAGGTTTTAATGACTCAGTTTTGTGGCTATTATCTGTTATGTAAGATGGAGGAAAAAAAACAAATTACTGAAGTGGATTTATTAGGACCATTGAGGGATCGTTCTCGCCTGCTAACCCTGAAATGGATTCAGTGAGTTTGATAATTGTGATAATTGTTGGACGGCCTTGACTGGGCCAGTAACCATCTGGAGATCGATCATGTTATATCTTATCTCTCTATTATATAAAGAAATCCTGCGACGAGATGAGACTTTTTGGAAGATTTTTACAAGTCACGTGAGACGAGACTTTGGCCATGAGATTTCAAGTCCCGCCCTCCTCTCAACCCTTTTCAACAACATACACAGTCCTCTCACCTCTCATTCGTGTGAATGCTTTTGACAGACACAATTCCTACTCTCTCAGCTCTTATAAATTTTAACGTTTTCCTCACTTTAGTTTCCCAATTAAAGAAGATGTATTATGTCCAAATCTTATTGAAGAATTTCATCATGAAGGGTTATCAAGAGAAGAAATAAATACCGAGAAACAATGAAGTCAAACTAATTAACACAAAAAATGTCGATCTGTTACACAGCAAATTGATTAAATGTGTTGTAATAGAAAGAAAATTCGACAGCCAGTCAGATAAAGTTTTGGGGAACCGCCCCGTATAATGTCCAATGGACAGGTCAAAATAATGCTGAAACATAAAAGTTCAACCAAGCATTTGACAAAATAACATTGAAAATAGGGGGATATTTATACAGAAAATTAAAATGGCTACAGGAAATTAAAGGAGGGAAGTGACGTCTTGGCTCCGACTTGTTCGTGATGTCATCGAGGAGGGATGGAAAGACAAGTCGGCCATTTTGGCGCAGCAATACTACTGTTTATTTTTCGTCTTTGTTTCTATGAAAAAAGAGAGAGAGAGGTTAGTACCCTTTTGTAGTCCTTCATCTCGCAACTGTCTACTCACGGTGGGTTTTGTCGACTGTCTCTGAAGCATGTGTGCGTCACAGCGTATCAATAGACTATGTTGAAATAGTTGGAGGTGATTGTGCGGAAGATGAAAACATCAACTTACAATATCCCGAAGAATATCTACAACCGTTAACATCGTATGGTCTTCCTCCGCACGAATGACTGTAGAAAGAAGGATGTATCCAAGAAAGGTAATGTAGTACATCTTCAGGGGATAACATTAGACACCAAAGGAGATCTTGATATGCCATTCATATTTAAACGTTAACTGTTTCCTGTTAGAATAGTTTTTACAAAGACAATTAACAAATCACAGAGACAAACATTTGAGAAAGTTTATTTATTGGAGAGAAAGAAACAAAATTCTCTCACGGGCAGTTATACGTTGCGTTGTCACGATGTAACTCCAAAAATGGAATCAAAATTCAATGCGATATTTACTGAAGTGTAAGTTTAAAAAATATTTGCGTGTTAATTTCAAAGTGAAACAGAACGAAATCGTGTAACGCAACGAAAAACTCGAACGCAACGTGAAGCATAATTTACTTTCAAATTATTATGTTTTACTATTTTTTAATATGATTAACTACTCACTGTAATGTAAAACAGTTAGGTCCATTATGCATATGTAACAATTCCCATGAAAATAACAATCTGTTTAAATTGTACATCCGCTTCCCCATACGCGAGCGGCAGAACCGCAAAGAGGTGTAGTGGCGGGCTGGGGGGTTGGCGAACAAAGTGAGCAGGGGGCAAAGCCAAAAGAAAATGATCTGAGAGGAATAGCGGTCTATCCCATAAGATTATTCCGTTCTAATTTAAAGTTTACATAAGTAGAAGAAATTTAAGATTTCTTTATGAACAAGACTGTCAAACTAAATCATTTATAACCCCTACACTGGCTTCATTGCAATGGCTTCCTGCTATGATCTGATGTTGAACGTAATATGAAAAAACAACTATAATGTCATGCATGTGATTGAGAGGACCTCCTCACTGGCTCAGTCGAGGTACGGAGTCTTGTGTGCAGTTTTTGTCTCCAGGCTATTAAATGGACATAACAGCACTGGAAAAAGTCCATAGAAGAGCAACTAGGCTGATTGTAGGGCTACAGGGGATGAGTTGTGAGGAAAGATGAAAAGCTGAGAAGATTAACTCTTTGAGGGCTGAATATTTTTGCAGGCAACTCACTTTTCTGAAAAGCACACAAAGCAAAGGTTTCATATGTAAATCAACGTAAAACGTTTGTTGCTGTGGCACCTGTTCAGTGTCTCTGGCGGCTGTTTAGGAGCAGCTGGATGGTCGGTAGGAATGCGTGGCGGGCCAGCTGCCTGGCCTGTCTTCACGTGTCAGTGCAATGCAATCTGGTTTGTACCTCTTGTCATCGTAAGTGGCGCTCCTCCCAGGAGAACGTTGCTGTAGGTGCATCGTCTACACATGCGAGTTCAGCACCACGATCAGCTGAAGCCGGTACCTGACTTTCATTTTCAATCTCCATCTTCAGATCACTTGCATCAAAATCGGAGTCCGATTCGGCGATAATATGCAAAATGTCGTCCATGGAGTATTTTGTTTTGTGCATTGGCTTTGGTCTCTTGGCAGGTGTTGATGCCATTTTAGAGGTTGTTTGCTGTTCGCTACTCATGCCGTCAAATCGACAAAGCTAACTTTCCTTCCAGCAAAGAGAGTCAAAGTAAAACATAATGGCAAGTTTTACGGCCGATTACAATCCTCTGCCCCTGAATTTCGACAAAAGTCGACAGAAAGAGTTAAGAGGTGACATGATTGAAGGAAATGAGTCCAGTGATTCGAGACTGTGACTTTAAAATGAGTTCATCAAGAACACAGGGACGCAGTTGGAAACTTGTTAAGGGGAAATTTCGCACAAACATTAGGAAGTTTTTCTTTACATAAAGAACGATAGACACTTGGAATAAGTGACTAAGTAGTGTGGTAGACAGTAAGACGTTAGGGACTTTCAAAACTCGACTTGATGTTAGTTTGGAATAACTAAGTGGATGGCACTGGTGAGCTTTGTTGGGCTGAATGGCCTGTTTTTGTCCAGATTGTTCTAACGTATGTAGTAACCCGCTGAGCATTTGACGCCATCCCTTCCTGTCCAGGTGCCATAAAATCCTCAGTGTCCCTGAAAGGAGTTGTCGTTACTGGCTGGCTCAACCCGCCATGTGACCAAATTTGTCAAGGATCTTCCTGGAAATCTGCTGTGTGACTGGCTTAGATGAACTTTCATTTTTTTTTTCTCCAAGCGTCCCATGATGCTTTGTGAGGCCAGTGTGACATCACAGAGCTGGTAGCCACCATGTGCAGAACTTTCCCGCATTTCATGTATTGCAAATGTGTTTCTCCACCTCACACTACTACTACTACAGGCATAACAGCGATTTGTAGGCCATTGAAGACGGCATTGTGTGTAACTTTAATTCCAAATGTAAAATAGATCTCATAATCTTCACAAAAACACACATATAATAATGTCTGACACTACATCTGACATTCACTGCTTTCATATTTATAGTTTGGAAACTTTTGAAATTTGGCGTGTTGACTTTTTAAATTTGTTTGTTCTCTTTGTTCCTTTGTATTTCATTTAGAATATTTTCTTTTTGAATATTGCAAGAAGTCAAGCAAAATGACACCGACAACCTGTCTACAGAACCACATTGTATTGAAAAACTCATCAGAACCCGTATCTAAAGATCTTGACTAGACATTGCTCTCCTCTCTACCTTAGTACTTTTTGAATATGGAGTTTTGCTTATTCTTGGTAGATTCAATTAATGAAATAATTAAGAATCACATTTTTTGACTGTGATGAGAGTGTGGCCCTTACTTTTAATTAGCTGGTTGATTCGGTGGGCCTCCCTCAAAATGGCGTCACCAGACCAGCACACCACAGCGTAGAAAATCACAAGACTTGTAGAAGATGTGAAGGACGTCACTGCCCGCATTAAAGGAACGCAGTCTCTTCAAGAAGAAGAACCTGCTCTGCCAATTCTTTTATAGTTCTCTGTGTTGCAACCTGTCATGAACGTGGACCCCCAAGTACTTGTAGCAGTGCAATCCACTCCTTGAACAGTGACTGGACACAGAGGGGCTCTTTGGTGCGGTCAAAGTCCTTGATTTTGCTGATGTCGAATTGCAGACAATTCACAAAGTTCTCCCCTTGACTCCTCTCCTCTGTCTCATCCCCCCCTAATCAATACACCCCCACCCCCCCATTAGTGCAGAATCACCTGAGAATTTCTGCAAGTGACCTGACCTGCTGTTATGTTTATAGTCCGAGGTGTACAGGGTGAACAGAAACTGGGGACTTTCCACCTGAAACTACCAGAAAATAAGCAATGCTGGAATTTTCTTAATGGTAGTCTAGGCAGACTTCAGTTGATAGAGGAGCAGAAGGGACTTTCCATGTCACAAGTGAAAGATGGAAGTTTCTAGCTTGGAATTTCCATAAAACGTGCGATACATTGATCAATGCACTGGAGTGTCCAAAGGGTACAAAAAAATTAAGGAAGAAGCACATTGAACGTGAGAGAGCTGTGTTTAGTGTTTAGTGCTGAATCTGTCCAAGAGCAACTAGTTAGGTCTAACAGGGCGGCAGCTTCACCGTCCTGTTTATGTGGGGCGCTGAGCTCTCCTCGGCTTATCATTTCATTAACAACATACCCTTTTGTTCAACACTCAGGTTCAAGGAACTATTGAAGAGCGCCTCCTACCTTCCGCATCACCAGTAGCATCTGGGCATTTCCTATTGATCCACACCCGCTTCTGAGCTGATCAACAGAGTGTAAATGAAGAACGCAGTACCTATAAGGTCAGTCATGTACAGTGCTGTGAAAAAATATTAGCCCCTGTCACAAACTCCACAAAGAGCCATAGCAAGGTTTGGGTCAGCCACCCGTATATTTGGTTTCCTGGCTGCAAATTGCAAGTAAATGATAGCACTGATGTGCACAAACTGGGGTCCAAAACAGAACTGAGAGGATAAGGAAAAGGTGGAGGATTTTAAAGGTCAGGGCAGGAAGTGACGTCAAAGGGGCCGGGATTGGAAAGGTCTTCAGCCCATAGGATCGAGCCCGGACGTGACATCACAGAGGCCGGAGCCGGCAAGGCAGTCCGGACCCGGAAGTGACGTCAACAGGGCCAGGTGGAACTTCTTGTGAATGGTCTGAAGGAAAGCGAGAAAAAGAGTCCGTGCACTCTGCCGCATCCCGGTCAGATTCGGAATTGCCCTCACTCAGTCCTTTTAGCTGCCTCCCATGTGCACAAGTGTGACACCCCCTTTCTGATTTCTTATTTTTTTGCATGTTGGTCACACTTAAATTTTTCAGATTTGTATATTAGATAAAGATAACCCAAATAAACACAAAATGCAGTTTAAGTGAGGATTTTATTTATTAAGGAAAAAAAAAACTTTCCAAACCAAAATATCCCCCCTCCCCCATGTGAAATAGTAATTGCCCCCTTGTTAAATCATGAAGTAACTGTGGTTGCAGACCTGTAAGGGGTAAAATTCTTCGGGATGTGTCAAGTCTTCTCCACAGTCCTGCTCCCAGTTCTTCAAGGAGTCCATCATCCTGCCGACTACGCCAATTGTGGTAAATAATCAAGCCTTGACACACAAAGAGGTTTTGGGGCAGCCTCCTGTATACTTAAAAATTGGCTGTAAAATTTAAAAAAGAGGTTGAGAAAATGGTCTTTACAGACGAGAGTCCAAAACAGAACTGCCCAGGTTAGTAAACATACTGGAACGGTAGGAAGGGGAGGGATGTTGGGACCAGAACCGGAAATGAGGTCATTGGGTTGCGACTTCTTGGAAGATGGAACCAGAAGTGACGTCTTCTGGGGTGGAACCGGACGGAATTTCCCACATTTAGTCTGTGGGGAGATACCTTCTTTTCAGCCATTTAGCTGCCTCCCGTGTGCACGTGTGTGACAAGATATACAGTATATATATATATATATATATATAGTCACACACGCATGATTAGGGGGCCCGACACAGCATGAATACAACAACCAGGGGGATTTGATGTTCACCGCTAATGCCTCTCTCTTCTACCCTCCAGGAAAACGGAAGATTAGAAGACTTACATTCTGAAATGCCGTTCAAAATCCATTCAAGAAACAGTCTTCTTCCGGGTGCTGAAGATACGCCTCCATTAAATGACTTCACTTCCGACTCACTCCTGATGACCTCACTTCCATCTTTATCCCATCTTATCACCTCTGGCTCACTATTTCAACGTCGTTGTCAATCATCCTTGTCATTTCCTGTCCATCGCATCTAAAACTGACCTGTACGATTCAAACAATGTCTCATGGAAGTCTGTATTATTTCACAAGACTCTTCTCCACAAGACTCTCAGTATACGGGACTGGGTCCCAAACCTTCATGTGTTTCTCTTGTATTTTCTCTGTCTTCACAATATTTTTAGATATAATACGCTGCTGTGGCTGTCTATTTGTCCATCCAGGACTTTAAATCACCTGTAGCTTGCAAACCGTTTTTCCTATTGACTTGAAATTTGGTACACATGTACTACGTGACGTCTAGTATCCGCTTTCAGGGTGATGATTGACCTCCAAGGTTATTCCTCTTTATAAGTTTTATTTTATTTTATTGCATGTGTACGGGTGTCATTCTCATCCCTACCAACTTCACTGTCACTTCCCCTACCTCTTCATATCTTAAATCATTCTTGAGGCAGATTGAAGACTTAAGTGCCAGCTTAAGTGAAAAATTAACGAAAATGTACTAAGTAATTGCAACACAAACACGGACTTAATCAGTTTTAAGATGTAAAGATGCTGATGAAGGACGAGAAGAAGCAGGCCTCTAGGGTGGAGACAAGAAGGGCTGCTCAGGAAGCAGCAAGCGCATCAACCTCTGAGCAAACGAATGATAAACGTACAGAGAAAGAGGAAGAAAACTAGGAACGAAAACTCAAGTCAAGCGTATTCACTGCACGTTATCTTGGAGTACGCCGTTACTGTGTATATATCTATAAAATGATATATTGCAATAGATTTTCCCTTGAAGTAAAAAGGATTGTTACAACAAAAAAGGCATGGGGGCTGTCCCAGTATAATGTCCGTAGGACAAGAAAAAAAACGTAAAGACTTTTTTGCAGTGATCAAAAGCATGTATAGCAGATGACAACATATACATGAGAAAATGGCGTTTATATACTGAGGACAAAATGGAGACGGGAAGTGAGTTGGCAGGAGATGACGTCGAAGCTGTGAGACGGATATGACATTATCAAAAGTGGACCGGAAGTGATGTCATCAAAATGAGTCGGTGGTAGCGTCATTTGGAAGCGCTGGAGGTATCGTCTTTTGTAGGTGCCGGGAGTGACGTCTTGGTGGCCATCTTGGAACTAGGAAGTAAGTGTTTACTTTTCTTCTTTTTGTCTGATGAGAAGAACGAGAAAGAAAGGTTAGTACCGCATGTCAACCCTCCATCTCGCGATGTTTCACTCACCTTTGGGCTTGTTGACTGCCTCCTAAGCGCACGTGTGTGACAATATATTTATAGCTCAGTAATGAATTAATGTACCGATATTATTGGATTCTATTTATATTAATCACTTTCTAATTTCTTTATTATGCATTTTAACAAATCAGTACCTCCATGTGTCTTTATCTTGTACTTAGTAATTTGTATAATCTTAATATGCTTACATTTTACCTGAGATCTTTTTTGTTGGACGGCTTTGAGTAAACGAGATGACCCTGATGGTGTCCATCCAAGATGGTGAATCCTTTTTCTTGCCTCTGTATGTGTGTGTTAGTCGGGGACGCCACTGTTAGTGTTACTCAGACCCGAGGAGAGGGGGTGCAGCCGGTACGTCGCTCCGGGGCCTACGAAGCCCAACGCTTCCCATAATTTTTATTATAATTTGAACATTTATTTATTTAATTCATTTCATTTTTGTTATATTTTTTAAAATTTTGCAAGTCTGTTTAGTTTCAAAATTAAAAAGGCACATTGATCACAGGATACTTAGCAGTGGTCGACAGTTTACGACGTAAGAGACATTCATGAAGGCCTGGGAGAGAAGTCACGTGGTCTACAAGGGTATTCCCCGCTCGGTGGGAAGTGACAAGGAGGAGGGGGTTCTGGCCGCAGTGAGAAAAAAGTCATCAGCAGGCAAACAAGTACGTCATGTAGTCGCCGCGTTCTGAGACACAGTGAATTCGGGAAAGCGGACTAAGTGAACCGTTGTGAACAGTCGAGAAACTAAACAAGTGCCGAAGGAGCATAATACAAAGAAACATCACGAAACCCGAAACGTGTCGTTATCTCAAGAAGGAGACGTCCTTACAAATTAAGGCAAAGAACGGTGCGAGAACTTTCGCGTACAAGATTGCGAAGCGTTGAGTGAGCGCAAAGCAATAGAAGGCCTATACACAGAGATGGGTAGAGTAGCCAAAAATTGTACTCAAGTAAGAGTAGCGTTACTTCAAAATAATATTACTCAAGTAGAAGTAAAAAGTAGTCATCCAAAAAATTACTCAAGTAAGAGTCAAAAAGTATTTGATGAAAAGACTCCTCAAGTACTGAGTGATCATAATAAATGATTTATTTTTTAGAAATGTAATAAGACAGACAAAAATATAAAATAATGTGCAAATTCTTCTATTTCCAAATAACAAAATAAGAAATGAGTAAAAATAAATAACATCTTTACAAAATAAAGATGCACAAATAACAAAGTTCCAAATCTCAGTCTTTCACAACAAAGCTTTTGAAGCCGATACCTACAGTAGGTGACATGTATGTTTGAACAGTGCAAACTACTTACAGTGACGAGATGACCTGTACACTGACAGTATAATACTGCATGTTCACCTGCCCTCCAAATAGCACAGCTGATAGAAAATAACATTTGAAGAAGGCAGCTTGTGCACGTACAAGAAGTCTTACTTTACCAGGACTGTCTGTGCATGTTTGGTTAAAATGTGCTTCTTCTTCACTCAGTGAAGTGATGGTTAAGCTTCAGCAGGAGTTGGCTCTCAAGGTTCCTGCAGTGAAGCTGTGACCGTTTAGCAGCGATCAGGAGCCCCACATGACTAAAAAGTCTCTCACAGGCTGCAGACGCAGGAAGTTTGTGTGTGGTCATGTGACTGCATGGCTACGTCTGATTAGTGAAACGGAGTCATGTGATTATTGTTGCTATGTCTGATTGGTTAAACGGAGTCGTGATTATTGTTGCTACGTCTGTTTGGTGCAACGGAGTTATGTGATTATTGTTGCTACGTCTGTTTGGTGAAAAGGAGTCATGTGATTATTGTTGCTACTTTCTGTTTGGTGAAATGGAGTCATGTGACTATTGTTGCTACGTCTGATTGGTTAAACAGAGTCATGTGATTATTGTTGCTACATCTGTTTGGTGCAATGGAGTCATGTGATTATTGTTGCTACGTCTGTTTGGTGCAACGGAGTCATGTGATTATGTTGCTACGTCTGTTTGGTGCAATGGAGTCATGTGATTATTGTTGCTACGTCTGATTAGTTAAACGGAGTCATGTGATTATTGTTGCTACGCCTGTTTGGCTGTTTGGTACAACGGAGTCATGTGATTATTGTTGCTACGTCTGTTTGGTGAAACGGAGTCATGTGATTATTGTTGCTACGTCTAATGGTGCAATGGAGTCATGTGATTCATGTTGCTACGTCTGTTTGGTGAAAAGGAGTCATGTGATTATTGTTGCTACGTCTGTTTGGTGCAACGGAGTCATGTGATTATTGTTGCTACGTCTGATTAGTTAAACGGAGTCGTGATTACTGTTGCTACGTCTGATTAGTTAAACAGAGTCGTGATTATTGTTGCTACGTCTGTTTGGTGCAACGGAGTCATGTGTTTATTGTTACGTCTGATTGGTTAAATGGAGTCATGTGATTATTGTTGCTACGTCTGTTTGGTGCAACGGAGTCATGTGATTATTGTTGCTACGTCTTTTTGGTGAAACGGAGTCATGTGATTATTGTTGCTACGTCTGATTAGTTAAACGGAGTCGTGATTATTGTTGCTACTTCTGTTTGGTGCAACAGAGTCATGTGATTATTCTTGTTGCGTCTGATTGGTTAAATGGAGTCATGTAATTATTGTTGCTACGTCTGTTTGGTGCAACGGAGTCATGTGATTATTGTTGGTACTTTCTGTTTGGTGAAACGGAGTCATGTGATTATTGTCATGCAGTAGATCCACTGGCAACTTCTCTCTGACTAAAATATAGCGCATATAATGTGTAAATGGAAAAAAGTAACGAGTCGAGTGTTACCCAATGTAGCGGAGTAAGAGTAGCATTTCTTCTTCACAGTTGTACTCAAGTAAAAGTAGAAAGTATGGTGCAGTAAAACTACTCGTAGAAGTACAATTTTTTTAAAAAGTTACTCAAGTAAATGTAAATCGTTACTACCCACCTCTGCCTATGTACACTTATCTAAATGTATCAATATAATCTACAATTGTTAGAAATAAATAATAATATACACACATACATTTTGTATAAGGGCCCACACACCTTTTTTGCACCAGGGCCCGGATTTTCTCTTGGCGGCCCTGACTCAGACTTCAGACCTTCTAAAATAGAAGCGACAGTTTATTACAGATATAAGCATCAAAAGCAACTCTTAATGTTTGCCATTTATTTATTAGTCACTGATAATCCAGTGAAGCATATTAATCAGACCCTCACAATATTCCATCTCTGATGGTTTCTGTTTTTAGCTCCTTAAATTAAAATTTACCTTGAGCATTTCAGATAAGAAAAAAAGATGAAAGAAAGAAAGAAAGCAAGCCCCCAGCAAGCAAAAGCTTATCTTTTTGTTCTTATTTTCTTTAATTGGATTAGCCGCCTAAACACAAGGAATTGGGAATTTTCCTTCAGATGAGTCTACTCGCCTCACGTCAGCCCGTTTCTTAATCAAGGAATTGCCTTTACGATGGAAATAAGGAAGCACTTCCTGCCTCAAATGGGATGTTGGGAATCCAGCTGAGAGATGAATCGGACACGAGAAACAGCCACGCATTTATTTTCACACCCCTTCAACCAAGTGATGGGGGGACAGGAGGGTGGGATAGCGAAGCCTCAGGTAAACCAAACCAGTTTAAATGGATCAACGACCTTCTGCCATTTGGACAGTTTTGCGTATTAGGCTTTGTGATGCTGTGTATCATGTTCAGGAACGTTAGAGCACATTTAAAATATGGCAATCACTCCTCTTAATGGACTACGTTAGAATTGTGTGTATGTGATTAACACAAAAAAAAAAAGACAATGATGTCACAGTGAAGGTAAAACTCTGGAAATGCTTATAAATGAACAGCAAACCTGAAATCCAGAAAATGACTAACTGCAGAAGTGTTTATGGAGTGAGCTCTGAGTAACCTGCCACTTCATACTGCATGGTGCCCTCGCATACACGGCCGCAGATGTGGACCAGATCAGTGAGCCAATCCAATTCGTGTACAAATTTCATGTCAGCAACCTGAAGCTACGCCTGTTCAGGCCCAGGCCAGTACTTGGATAGGAGACCATCTGGGAAAAGCTTGGGTTACTACTGGAAGAGGTGTTGGTGAGTCCATGGAGGGGGTGCCTGGTCTGTGTATGGATCCTGTAAAAATGGTGCCATCCTTCAAATCGAGGTCCTGACTCTCTAGGGTTATTAAAGATCCCTTAAAGAGTAGGGTGTATCCCAATGTCCAGGATAAACTGTCCACCATGGCCTGGTCAATCTGGCCACCTAATAACTCCCTGTCTCTAACTGGCTGTCTATCTCTCACCACTACACCACCTGATAGCTAATATGAGGTGGGCAAACTGGCACAAAATTGGCTGCTATTGCATCATCCAGGTGGATGTGTAGCCGACTGGAAGCTGTCTTTCCCTGCGATGTGTCACGGATAGTCAAGTCAGAGGCACGTAGGGGCGAAACAGAAAGGAAAAAAAGAACAGGGCATCACACAAGCGGCTTCTCCCCTATGGAAATAATAAATCAATTATAAATTATTGACATGCAGGTTAGGTGCACTGGCGATTCTAAATTGTCCCTAGTGTGTGCTTGGTGTGTGTGTGTGCGCGCCCTGCGGTGGGCTGGCGCCCTGCCCGGGGTTTGATTCCTGCCTTGTGCCCTGTGTTGGCTGGGATTGGCTCCAGCAGACCCCCATGATCCTGTAGTTAAGATATAGCAAGTTGGATAATGGATGGATGGATGTACACAACACTGTTAATACAAAATAAATAAAATGAAATGTAGAATAAAAATTAAAACCCAAAATATACATCAGGTCAACTGTGCACAGCACCTAATTATGTACATTAACACGCTGTTCACCACGCTAGAACAAATATAACCATCCAGCCCGTTATATCATAACACAGGGTCACGGGAGTCTGCTGGAGCCAATCCCAGCCAACACAGGGCGCAAGGCAGGAACAAATCCCTGGGCAGGGCGCCAGCCCACCGCAGGGCACACACACACGAAGCACAATTAAGGATCGCCAATACACCTAACCTGCATGTCTTTGGACTGTGGGAGGAAACCCACGCAGACACGGGGAGAACATGCAAACTCCATTAACTTTTTCTTGAATTTTAAACTAAACATACAAAAACTACATGTAAGAGCTTGGGAAAGATACACATAACTGAACATATACTTGAACATTTCCAAATAATATACACGACAAATAAAATAAAATAGAAATTAGGAAAAGCTTTGGGGAGAGCTGATAACACCACCTACCCCCAACAGCATCCATCGTACTTCTAGCGGCAGAGCCAAGAAACGTGGTGCATGCAGGCTGTGAGGTGTAACACTAATTAACGTCCCTACTATAACATATTATACAATCAGTATACTACTAACTATTTACAAGAATAATTGATTTTGGGGAAATTCATAACTAAAACAATACAGAATTACAAGTGACAGATTACACTTTGCTACAGATGCTACACATTAGTTTTGGATGAAGTGGTTCCCCACTGTCTATGTAAAGCAATTTGAGTTTCCAGAAAAGCGCTACATAACTGTAATTAATTCATTACTGTTAGTACACTTTTTCAGACCATACTGTGTGTTTGTATATATATATTGTAAGAAGAATGACCATCAGACATTGTGAAGGTTTGGGGCAGCCATCTGTATAATTTTTCCCGGCTGCAAAACTGTTGCAAAAGCATAGACATGTTCACACAACAGAGTCCAAAACAGAACTGACTTATTATCCACAAGATGGCAGCTTTAAAGGCCAGTAGGGGAAGTGATGTCATCAGGACTGGAAACGGAAGTGACGTCGTTGGCTGCCTCAGAGCCGGGCGGGATTACCCTAGAATGGTCTGTAAAAGATCGAGAGGGAGAATTAGTGCACTTCGCCACCCCCTGGTCCGGCATGGAATTACATGTACTCAAGCCCTTTAGTTGTCTCCTAAACACGCGTGTGTGACATTCGTAGTCTGAATCACAATCTGATTGTCTGGGTGATTACCAACCACGTAACACTTGTGGTTGGTCTGCAAGTCAGCAAACATCTGCCACGGTGCCCTCTTTCAGTTGCGAGAAGCAGATCATAGAATGGTTGAATAGTTTACTGTCAATTGATTCAAACAGTACGCAACATGTGCTTTGCCCTAATTCTGGGCTCATCTGGCGCACACACTCACTGCACCCCCTCTCAGGGATCAAACCTCGGATGTCAGCGTCAGAGGCGAAGCCTCTTTATGTTGTGCCATGGCGTGTGTGCAGTGAGTGTGTACGCCTGATGAGCCCAGAATTAGGGCAAAAAACGTGTCACATGCTCTTTGCATTATTTGACAGTAAACTATTCAACCATATATATATATATATATGTATATATATACTATACTATACTATACTATATATATAGGGCGGCACGGTGGCGCAGTGTTAGCGCTGCTGTCTCGCAGTTAGGAGACCCGGGTTCGCTTCCCGGGTCCTCCCTGCGTGGAGTTTGCATGTTCTCCCCGTGTCTGCGTGGCTTTCCTCCGGGTACTCCAGTTTCCTCCCACAGTCCAAAGACATGCCGGTTAGGTGGATTGGCGATTCTAAATTGGCGCTAGTGGGTGTGAGTGTGTTTGTGTGTGTGTCCTGCGGTGAGTTGGCACCCTGCCCAGGATTGGTTCCTGCCTTGTGTCCTGTATTGGCTGGGATTGGCTCCAGCAGACCCCCGTAACCCTGTGTTCGGATTCAGCGGGTTGGAAGATGGATGGATATATATATAATTCTTTTCGCGTTTGAAACGGAAATTACGTATGACCACAGAACATATTATAATACAGGAACTAATCACTTTGTTTGTGGACGCCATTTTTATATCGTCTTTATGAATTGTTATTATTTGTGTGAGAGTTATTTTACTGATATTGAAAAGAAGTAAACACAAACATGGTGATCTATCCCATAGAAGTGCGCCCCGCGTCACCCTCTCCCAGCCCACCTCTCTGGACTACAGTGCTAACCCGTCTGCTGCCAGGCGCGTTCTGACAGAAGTTTTATTTATTCATCCAAGTGACTGTCGCGGAAACTGCCACATTATAACTTTTTTTTCATTGGCAGTACTTGATAGTAGAAGAGATGAGGAAAACAGCTTTGCGTCTTTCTACTTTTTAACTGCGCCGAGCTGTAAACAATGTGAAGGCGACACTGCCTTCAGCGGCGAGGGGTTGTGAGAACAAAGTGGACGCTCGGAGGTGCGGAATGTCGGGCTGCTCTGCCAGGTTGAGAGTTTCGCAGTTTCGGGTGGCGTCCTCTCTTCTCGCACTATTTGTGACACTTCGAGTGCCCTGTCGACTCCTGGGAGAGTGGAAATCTTTGCGAATGAGTGCGCCATCGAAGCAAAACTCTCTTTGTAAATTGTGCTGCACGACTACTTACTGTCCCTTAAGGTGAGTTCAGGTCACTAAAACCCCGCAACATTCAAGGTTGCTTTTGTGATAAATTCTTTTAAGAAGATGGAGGGTTTACATCTAAGAAAATGTACCGACCTCTTCATGTTAAGTTTTGGACTTGGGAATTGTTTGGACCTTCTGCCCATTAAGCACTGAAGGGCAGCGTCCACATTTCTCGGAATAATTTTTCTCTTAAATCACAGGCACGTAGTGCAAGGTTGTCGGGCAGACATTTGCAGGATTGCATAGAAAATGTAATTTCTATACCACAGCGGTCGTGTAGCGCCTTTCATAAGGGATCTACTACCGAGAGATGATCCAAATACATTTAAGCTGCTGTTAGTGCTACTTACCTGTTGTGTTATAGTGCCTTTAAAATGTACTTTACCTGAAAGCACTCCAGTACTGCTCAATGTATCTTTACTTCTTACATGTTAATGTTTTACTGTTTAATAATTTATATACTACATTTTATTTTTTTCCCTTGCACTTAGTGAGCGAAGCCACTGGGTAATCAGCTAGTATATATATATATATGGGAACCAGCCTCGACACGATCAGACACCAAGACAGCTTATGTCCAAAACACACACGTTTTATTTAGATTTTTCAAGTACGGTGCACTAGTCACTCACAGTCCTTCTTTCTCTCTGTTCTTTTCTTGCCACCTCCACTCCTCTCTTGTAAGCTTCGTCTCGCTCCCTCCCAACTCCGGCTCCTCGACTGGAGTTAGGCGGCCCCCTTTTATGCAGTACCCAGTTGTGCTCCAGGTGCTTCTTGACGATCTTCCTGCAGCACTTTCGGGAGTGGCAGAAGTGCTGCCTGAGCACCTGGAAGCACATCGGGTGTATTTGTCTCCTGGCCTAGCCACACTCCCTGTTGTGGTGGAAGTACTGCAGTCCACGTCTCCTGGAACGTCTGGGCAGACCCTGGTGGTGGCCACGTGCCCCAACCGGGTGGAGCTTCCCAGCTCTGAATGTGTGGCCCACATTTGAACCAGGGCGGTTGCCCTCTCGTGTCCCGGGGGAGTTATTGGTCCTCTCCCGCTCCTTCCACCTTCCAGGCATCCCGGCGGCGCAGACGTCCCAACCGTCTGTCACAATATGTATACTACCTGTCCCCTGTGGCTTTGCCTGCGTAGTATTGACAGGACAAACTTTAAAATTCAATAAACGAACAGCTAAGCGGAGGCAAGGTACCCTCCAATACATCGCAAGAGGTAGACTGACTTGAATGGAGGCTTGCATGTTAGTGAGGAGGACTCAGCCTGGCTCCCCTCGGCCCACAGCCTCTCTCTTGGATTCGTGCAAATAAATTGGTGCTGCAAGCGAACTATGATACATAGCGTAATGAGAGAAGTTGCAAAATCAACCAGAATGTTCAAGCAAATTATAAAAAAAAACCCAACCTAAATCCGTTAAGTAGTCCTCTCGTTCACTAGCTAAGCAGAGGTAAGGCACGCTCCAAAATGTGGTGACAGGTAGACCGAGTCAAATGGAGGCTGGCACGTGAGTGAGGAGGGCCCTGCCTGGCTCCCCACTCCTGACGTCCCGTTTCCCCCTCCCCTCGGCCTGCAGCCTCTGTCTCGGATTAGTTTGAATAAATTGGTACCACAAGTGAACTATGATACATAGTGCAATGAGAGAAGTCACAAAGTCAACCGGAATATTCAAGCAAATTATCAAAAAAACCTGATCTAAATCCGTTAAGTAGTTCTCTTGTGAAAGCGGACAGACAGATGTTGGATTTTATATATATATATTGTGGACGCTGGCCCGGACACAGGCAGACAGACATCGTTGGTTCCACCACACACTTGTTTATTTACAAGATTTACACAAATAGTGCTCACGTGCACAAACCCCAGTGCCTCTTGCACCGATTTCCCCAATGTCCAGGCCTCACAGTTCCACTGCCTTCCTGGCCACCTCCAGTCCTCTCTCCAGCTCGGTCCTCTTCCACCCGACTTCTGCTAATGACTGGAGGGAGGCGGCCCCTTATATGGGAACCCGGATGGGCTCCAGCTGCTTCCCAGCAATCAGTCCTAGCCACACCCCCGTGTGGCGGAAGTGCCGGCTGCGCACTCGGAAGCCCTTCGGGTGTCCCCTGTCTTCTTCCCCCCAGCACTTCCTGGTGTGGCGGAAGTGCTGGGCTCCAGACTTCTACAGGCACTGGGGCGCCGCCTGGCGGTGGCCACGGGTCCCTACAGGGCTGGGCTTCCAAGCCCTTTACCCGAGGCCCCCAACATAACCAGGGTGGATGCCCCCTCGCGGTCTGGAGGAGGCACAAGCCCTCCTCCGGTCCTCCTGGGCGTCCTGGCCGGGCTCCAGCCCCGGCCGGGTACCACACGGGATATTCCGGCATCGGGGTGCCGCCTGGCGGTGGCCACGGGTCCCTACAGGGCTGGGCTTCCAAGCCCTTTACCCGAGGCCCCCAACATAACCAGGACGGACGCCCCCTCACGGTCTGGAGGAGGCACAAGCCCTCGGGGACCACAATATATATATAGAGAGAGATATATACAGTATATAGTCACACGTGTCAGAGGATCTCCTCACGGGCGTGATCAAGGTATATGATATCCTGCTGGAGCAATTCCACCGGGACATTCATTCTCACGGTGGCACGGTGGCACAGTGGTAGTGCCACTGCCTCGCAGTAAATAGACATGGGTTCGCTTCCCATGTTCATGTTCGTTTGCATGTTCTCCCCGTGTCCTCCGGGAGCTCTGGTTTCCTCCCACAGGCCAAAGACATGCAGGTTAGGTGCACTGGTGATCCTAAAATTATCCTTGGTGTGTGGGGGGGGGGGGGGTGTGTGGGTGTGTGTGTGTGTGTGACTCTGCGGAGAGCTGGCGCCCTGCCCGTGGTTTGTTTCCTGCCTTGTGCACTGTGTTGGCTGGGATTGGCTCCAGCAGACCCCCGTGACCCTGTGTTAGGATATAGCAGGTTGGACAATGACTGACTGACATTCATTCTGTTCTCCTTCTCTCACCACAGCACTGAGACACCGCCCAGTGAGGGCACTTAGTCCCGCCCCTTCCAGTTTGTGCAATATAAGAAACCTGTCTGCCTGGAAGGAGGTGTCTTTTGCAATAAGGGTAACCTGCTGGATGGAGCTCCAGTGACTGTCTTATTCTGCGGCAAAAAGACAACTTTTGTTGTTTTGCCCTAAAGTCTATTTACTTTGTGTTTTTTTTTGTTTTTTTTTCTTGGACTGGTTTAATTAAAGAGGACAACCTGGTTGGTGTCCTTGTATGTAAAGCACACATACTGTCCTGTGCTGGAGGTGGGCTGTTCTTGTGCAGAGTCAGCCTTAGAGATGACATTTTCAGCTAAGCACTTGGTTTCCTTTTTTCTTCTGATGACTTCAGGGTGATTCACAAGTCCCCTGATCTCACACCACATCACAGTTAATGCTCTTACCGCCATTAGTCATCGAGAGCTGCTCCAAATCCTATTATTATTCATCGCTTTACCTGGAACCTCATCTGATTTTCTGTGGCTTGACATGCACGTCACGTATCACTGATCAATTGTGATTACAATATTGGGATTTTGCTGGGAGTCTTGGTCAAATGGATGAAGCAGGGTTAAGTGTGTGTGTGTGTGTGTGTGTGTGTGTGTGTGTGAGTGTGTGTATTTAGGTGCAGGTTTGAGATTCTTCACCCAGCCGGGTCTGTGCCACCCTCTCATACAATGTGTGGTGAGCTCTGTAAAGCAAGTCTGCATCTGCCATCCATAAAGCGGATACGCCTTAAAGCCAGATGGATCAGTTTACCCGCCATGGATCATTTCCATTGAAGTTTCTAATTTCGTCATAAAACATGATATACGCAAAGCTTTCTTTCTTCCCTGAAACAATCAGCGTGCAGAATAAGAAACACGTTAACCAACAGCAGTTGGACCCATGAAGAATCTCGCTGTGAACTCTTACTTCACGTCTTAATGTAAGTGAATATGTGGATGGCCAAGACTCATGGTCTGTTTGTGGGGGTCAGCAAAATGGGTGGGCTCACGTAACGGCCAGTTGGGCATGTCTTGAATGACCTGTTTGTTGCACCTTCATTAAACTGATATTCCATTATATCCTGTGATAACTAGGTCACTGGACACTGCCAGTATAATAAATGGTGCGACTCAAACCACTTACACCTGAACACCATCAAAACCAAGGAGCTCGTGGTGGATTTTAGGAGGCCCAGGCCCCTCATAGACCCCGTGATCATCAGAGGTGACTACGTGCAGAGGGTGCAGACTTATAAATACCTGGGATTGCAGCTGGATGATAAATTGGACTGGACTGCCAATACTGATGATCTGTGCAAGAGAGAACAGAGTCGACTATGCTTCTTAGAAGGCTGGCATCCTTCAACATCTGCAATAAGATGCTGCAAATGTTCTATCAGACGGTTGTGGTGAGCGCCCTCTTCTACGTGGTGGTGTGCTGGGGAGGCAGCATAAAGAAGAGGGACGCCTCACGCCTGGACAAACTGGTGAGGAAGGCAGGCTCTATTGTAGGCACGGAGCTGGGCAGTTTGACATCCGTGGCAGAGCGACGGGCGCTGAGCAGGCTCCTGTCAATCACGGAGAATCCACTGCATCCACTGAACAGGATCATCTCCAGACAGAGGAGCAGCTTCAGACAGACTGCTGTCACCGTCCTGCTCCACTCACAGACTGAGGAGATCGCTCCTCCACCACACTATACGACTCTTCAATTCCACCCCTGGGGGTTAAACGTTAACATCATACAAAGTTATTGTCTATTTTACCTGCATTTTTATCACTCTTTAATATTGTTTTTTGTATCAGTATGCTGCTGCTGGAGTATGTGAATTTCCCCTTGGGATTAATAAAGTATCTATCTATTAGTGTCAGACCAATAGCGGTGGTTTTGTTTGTTAACACAAACATAATGGGCAGCACATTGAACACATTTTATAAGTGGTCAGAAACTTGTAAATAACTCATGAAAGAATAAAGTTACGTTAAAACCAAGCACACCATTGTTTTTCTTGTGAAATTCCCAATAAGTTTGATGTGTCACATGACCCTCTTCCTATTGAAAAAACAAAAGTTGGATCCAAAATGGCCGACTTCAAAATGGCCACCATGGTCACCACCCATTTTGAAAAGTTTCCCCCCTCACATATATTAATGTGCCACAAACAGGAAGTTAATATCACCAACCATTCCCATTTTATTAAGGTGTATCCATATAAATGGCCCACCCTGTATAACGAGTCAGGCAAAGAGCAATCCTTTAGTTTTGGTTTGTCAAGCACAAGCTGGAGGTCACCGATAGATCAATCAGGTTTAGGAGGTAAGTGAACAGGTAACAGAAAAAAATATTCTTTGTCAGTTAAAGAAAGCGCAGATTGTTTGACTGCTGCTCAACATGTCAACAGAAGGTATTCAAATCTTTGCACCCACATGTGCCCACAGGGAACTTACCTTTGACTATTCTGACTCTACAAACCCTGGGTGGCTTGAAAGCCACCTCCTTAGTCCCATTTAGTTCCCTGCCAATCCACAGGGTGGCGCTGTATTTTCTAACTCCTCTTCTCTTCCTCCCTCTGCTGACTGACAACCCCACCACCTTTGACATCATTTCCCGTGTCTGTCCACCAGGACCCGCCTCTTCCTGCCAGGCCTGTATTTAACCTGGAAGTGTCGCCATCTTGGATAGTCTAATTTCAGACTCCCAGGGCTTCCCCTGGTGGTCTCACTTATTCCTTTAAACGTCTTGGGCCTTTTGTTCTATAAGACCCTGAAAAACAAAGACAGCTGCCACCTTAACATAATTTGGCATTCCTTCCAAGACACTTTGACCTCTCTTCCCATATGCCCCCTACTAGATTAGAACTCGGGGTCTCACCTTAGAATTGCCGGTTAACCAAACCCACACGTCTTTTATACAAGGCCTATAAGAAGTGTTCACACCTTGGATGGTTTCACATTCTATTGTTATAAAACATAGAATCTGCGTAATTTGATGTGTCTTTTTTGACACTGATAAACAGAAAAAGACCCTTTATTGTCAAAGTGAAAACAGATCACTGCCAAGTGGGTTAAACTATTGTCACACACGTGCCCCTTGGGGACAGCTTAAAGGCTCTGCTGGTGGTAATTCCTTGACGATCCACTGGGTGGCTCTGTATTCTAACGCCTCTTCACTTCACTGATTGACAACCTTACCACCTCTGACATCACTTCCAGTGTTCGTCCCCCTGGACCCGCCTCTTCCTGCCTGGCCCGTATTTAACTAAAGTGTTGCCATCTTGGATGATCTAATTTGAAACTTGCGTCCTATGAGAAGTTCTTTTGCTGTAAAGCTTTATAAATTTTTTGCCTTTACAATTTAATTGGTCGCAGTGTTGCCTCAATTCTTTTCCTTTGTCCTCTTTTACACTGTTTGCAAATATAAAACACAAAATTATTGAATGCATAAGCATTCAACCATTTATTGTGGCACCCCTAAATTGTCATGGGGGCTGCCAGTTGGTTTTAGAAGTTGCAGAATTAGTTCAGTAGAGACCACCAGACTGGGGCTACAGTTGACCGCAGCACCTGTGTGTGGGGGCGACAACTTATGGGACTTGGGGGCCGCAGTGGCTGCAGGTTTTTGTTCTCACCCAGTTTTTTAACTCTTTCAGGGCAGATGTCAACTTTTGTCGAAATTCAGGGGTAGAGGATGGTAATCAGCTGAAAACTGTGACAAAACTCGCCGTTACATTTTAGCTTGATTCTTTGCTAGGAGGAAAGTTAGCTCTGTTGATCTGATCTCGACACCCTACACGTGCAGGAGCAGCGAAGAGCAAACAACCTCTAAAAAGGCGTTGATGTCTGGCGACTGACCAAAGCGAATGCACAAAGTGAAATACTCTGTGGACGGCACTTTGCGTATTATGGCAGAATCGGACTCTGACTTGTTGGACTCTGATTTTGATGCAAGTGATCTGGAGGTGGAGATCGAAAACAAAAGTGAGGTACACCAGGCTCAGCTGATTGTGGCGCTGAACACGTAGCTGATGTGCCTAAGGTAAAATTCACCTTGGAGGACCACCGATAACGATGATGAGGTATAAACCAGCGTCACAAGAATGATTCGTAGACATCTAAAAAGGTTTGGGGCATCCACCCGTATATTATGCCCTAGCTGCAAATAGGTAAATTGTTTGTGTTGTTCACAGGTCAGTGTCCATAACAGATCTCCTTCAGGCTTGTCAAAATGGCGGCTTTAAAGGCCTGGACCGGAATTGATGTCATCGTGGCCGCCGAAACCGAAAGTGACGTCTTCAGGACCGGAAATGTTGTCATCGAGGGCACCGGAGCCAGAAGTAACTTCATCGTGGGCGTCAAAACCGGATGAGATTTCACATGAATGGTCAGCAGAGGATTGAGAAAGAAAGTCAGTGTCACACTGCCACCTGCGCCACGAAGACAGCCAGGCAACTGGCCCTCCTTGCATTCCTACTGGCCATTGAGCCGCCCCACACAGCCGCCCCTGCCGGAGATGAACAGGCGCCCACACCAACCACGGCACACAGCAGCAGACGTTTCATGTTGGTTTATATGTGAAACCACTGCCTTGTGTGCTTTTCAGAAAACGTGTGAAAAGATCAGACTGGACACACTTAAAAAGGTTTGGGGCAGCCCCCCGTATATTATCCCTGGCTGTAATGGGTTGATTTTTTTAGACAAGTGTCTTGGTTGGATCCTGCTTAAGGTTTGAAAAGATGGCGGCTTTAAGTGATTAAACCAGAAGTGACCTTCTTCTGACATTAGATTAGGCGCCAGAACCAGAAGTGGTGTCATCAATACAATACAATACAATACAATTTATTTTTTGTAGAGCCCAAAATCACACAAGACGTGCCACTTGATAGCCCCCCAGCCTTGACTCTCTAAGAAGACAAGGAAAAACTCCCCAAAAAAAAACCCTTATAGGGAAAAAGTGGGAAAGGCAGTTCAAAGAGAGACCCCTTTCCAGGTAGGTTGGGCGTGCAGTGGGTGTCAAAAAGAAGGGGGTGGCCAATACAATACACAAAACAGAACAAATCCTCAATACAGTATAAAAATAAAAATTTTAGAAGTACGGAGTAGAATTTAACAGTAGATGATATCACATAATATGATTTGGATTTGTTTAGAGTACAGGAGACCTCATCCATCAAGCTGCCTCCCCCATTTGGCCATTCCACAGCTGAAATAGCACTAATCCGATGAAAGGACCCCTCTACCCCACAAATCCTGCGATCCTCCATCAGGGATGACTTTATCTTAGGCAGGCAAAACAACTTGGCAGGTGGGCAGGGGCACCAAGTGCCACATTTGAGTACTGAGAAGAGAAACAGAATAGGTGAGGGTTAGTAACAAATTTATAACTGTCATGTTAATTATGTTTTAGTGCTAATGACTAACAACAGAGAGGCAGTCTGTACAGTTAATCAGCAGCTCTAGTCAGGGTGTACTGTGAGTCTTCAACCGGGATTTAAAAGCTGAGACCGAAGGGGCATCTCTTATAGTAGCAGGCAGACCACTCCACAGTTTTGGGGTCCCGTAACTAAAAGCTCGACCACCCATTGTTATTTTACTGGAATCAGAAGCAGACCGGCATCTTGAGATCTTAATGTGCGCTCAGGTTTGTAAGTCATGATAAGTTCAGACAAGTAAGCCGGACCTCGGCCATTTAATGCTTTATATGTTAAAAGGAGGATTTTGAAATCTGCCCTAAACTTAACCGGGAGCCAGTGTAAGGATTTAAGAACTGGAGTTGTGTTCATATTTTCTTGTTCTCGTAATAATTCTTGCAGCAGCATTTTGGATTAACTGGAGGCTGAATAAAGAACAGTTTGAACATCCAGTGAACACCGCATTGCAGTTGTCAATCCTACTAGGCGCCGGAACTGGAAGTGACGTCATCCTGGGCGCCGGAACTGGAAGTGACGTTGTCAATGCTGAGTCAGACAGGTTTTCCCGTGGCTGGTCTGTAGAGACAACTGGAGAAGGTTTAGTGCACAATGCCACCCCCTGGCCTGGCGTGGAATTACCCTCACTTGGTCCATACAACGTCCTCCTACTCGCACGTGTGTGACACCCTCAAAAAGTTAATGAGAAGTCAATTGTTGTTGATGAAGCACTTATTGCTCAAGTGACATTTCGGTGGTCTCACTTGTAAAGGTTCCCCACCCTTATGTGCTTATTTCAGTCTTAAACGGCTGCATTCTCTGTTTTAATGGCTCCTTACTAGCAATAAGATGGAAATGACAAAGCAGCCAGCAGTTCTCCGTCTAACTTGTCTCCATTTACACCTGTGGTGGTTCATCAGGCACTATCTGGTTTAATAAAACAAAACTGTGACAGACTGAAAATGATCTGGTTTAGTCTTCAAATCATTCGGATGATATCCTTGGAAAGGAAAAAATCTACGATATAAGAACCTAATGTTGCAGACCATAAAATCAATTAAGGTCTGAAATTGGCAAGGATTAGTTTCTTATTAAGGAATTGGGTTGGGACGAAAACCTGTAGCCGCTGCGGCCCTCCAGGACTGACGTTGCCCACCCTGTGCTAGTCAACGCTCTCCTTGTACAGCCCTGGCCCCCCCCAAACCCCTCCCTCCCGTATGACATACTCTTACGTGGTGACGGCGGGACTGGAGTCTCAAACTCTGCAGCTTTTTCCTTTGCTCCGGTCCACCAGATGAGCAGCAGCCTCTTCTACTCCCGTTCATCAAGCAAATGTTAATAGTTCCAGTGGAAAGTGACAAATGCTTTTCCTTTAGTCTCTCCTTCATAACCATATTGAAAGATTACATCCCATGTAAATGATGACATGCTGTATACGGAGTGCAGTGTCCCGGTGGAGTTACTCGTATCGAAAATTGCTAAAGCTGTGTGAAAACAAATCACGGATGAACGCCTTTGTGAAGCTGCTGGCAATACGTTGTGTAACGAGCAAGTGGCAGAGGGGCCTTCGTGGTGTTTACATACACGCAGTGATGGATGTATAAGTGCCCGCCGTAATTATACCCCCAGTGTAAACCATCTTACTATAATTAACACATCTCACTGAGGTGCGCGTCTTCTTCAGGGAGCAATCTTGACGTCCCTTGGCTAAATAGACGGCGCAAGTCGCTTAATCTTCTCAAAACAAACATATGGTAGACAATTAATATGAAATGTGGAGAAATTGGCCTACACAGTGGAAATGGATATGACAACAGCAATTTAGAGCCCAAAATCACACAAGGAATACCTTGATAGGCTGTGGCCTGCAGGGGGCGACACAGACAGACACAAGCTCTTTACACACACACACACACACACAGGCTTTTATTCAGTTGTGGGAAACGCTTTTCAATCGTTTCCCAGGACACAGTCATAAAGGAGCCACCCTTTCTTTTTCTCTTTTCCCTTCCGTTGTCTCTGTGTTTCTGCCTCCACTCCTCCTCCAGCAAGCTTCATCCCTCTTCCGCCCGACTCTGTCCCTGGAGTTACTTTTATATAATCCCCAGGTATACTTCCGGTGTCCCGTACGACTGGTCTGCAAGCACTTCTGGGTAATAATAATAATAATTCTTTGCATTTATATAGTGCTTTTCTCACTACTCAAAGCGCTCAGCAATTGCAGGTTAAGGGACTTGCCCAACAGAGCAGAGTCCCTTTTGGCATTTACGGGAATCGAACCGGCAACCTTCCGATTTCCAGTGCAGATCCCTAGCCTCAGAGCCAATGACAAAGGACTCAGGAGTCTCAGCAGCACCCCCCTGGCAGCACCCCTGCGACTCAACAGGGCTGAGTCACCAAACTCCAACTCCCTGTATGCCCTGTGGGAATTTGAGATGCTGTAGCAACCCAGGGGGGCTGCCACCTGCCCTGAGCACATGCTCTCCCCCCAGTCTTTCCACTTCTGAGGTGTCCCGGCTGGGTAAGGGCACTGGCCGACCACCATGGGGCCCAAACACACCCTGTGTTTTCTTTTGACAGACTCTGACTCTTGAAGAAGACTAAGAAAATTTGGACGTGATCGTCAGTAGGCTTTGCCCCCTAGGAACCATGTTGCCCGAACTATTCTAGAACATTTCAGTAATTATTTATTGCTCTGATGCTGATCTTCCTGATTATAAAATAGGTCTTTATGACAGAAGAATTCCTAATTAATTGCAGAATGTCGGTATTTGAGGGTTCCTCTAAAGTGCCTCTTGCCCGATTTGGCTCAAAAACTAATCAGAACATCGTCAACTCGTAACAGGCTGAAGTTTCGAGTTTGGTCTTTTACCATCCAGCCGTTTTAGCGTTAGACTGTTCTTGAGAAACTGTGACACACACAGAGACAGACAGACACCCATCATCGACATATCGATGTTTTCGTTATTGTGGGACCCTAAAACATCAAGATTTGTCAAAAACCAGAGATCGAAATCTTTGACGAATGTAAAACTTTCGCTCCTCTCTCATAGACGATAGGTTATGGTGAGGGTAGGGCACAAAGAAAAAAAACTATGGAACAAATCCTGGAAAAGGGTGATTCAGAGACAGACCCCGTCCCCCCTGCCGGGTAGGTTGGGTGTGCAATGGGTGTCCAAAAATGGGGTAAATACAACACACAAAACTGAAAACAAGTAAATCTCTTATAATACAATACAATACAACACAATTAATTTTTCTACGGCCCAAAATCACACAAAAAGTGCTGCTATGGGCTTTAACAGGCCCTGCCTCTTGACAGCCCCCCAGCCTTGACTTTCTAAGAAGACAAGAAAAAACTCCCAAAAATGGAAGAAACCTTGGGAAAGGCAGTTCAAGGAGAGACCCCTTTCCAGGTAGGTTAGGCGTGCAGTGGGTGTCAAAAAGAAAAACGGGGTCAATACAATAAAGTACAATACACAGAACAGAACAGTCATCCTCAATCCAATATACAGTGGTACCTCGGTATACGTCCTGTAAAAAGAGACAAAACACAGCATAAAGGGTTGGGGTTTTGGCCCCGTATACTGTAAACAAAAATTTGCACGTTAGGCAGTCAAAATACATAAAGTAAAGGTCATTCAAAATGCGCGACGCCTTCACAGGCGCCGGCGGCCATTTTATACAGGAGGAGGAATGCTGGGAAGGAGGCGTGAGGGATGACGGGACTGCTGACGTCAGGGAAGATGGCGGAGGAAGGGCGGAAGTGGACGTAGTGTGGTCAGGTTACGATGGCGGAGCATCCTTTTTCCTAGAAGAAAGAGCAGAAAGGTTAGTACCCCGTCATTCCCTACCGGCAAACGTCCTTCGAAGTGGTTTCGGATCAGTCCGCAGTCTCCTACTCGCGCATGCGTGACAGTCCTTAATCCGTTCCAGACCCTTGGACTTACACCAAACAGGACGTATACCAAACACATTTTTTCCATAAGAAATAAAGGGAAAATGATTAATCTGTTCCAATGAAAAAATAATCCTATTGTTATTGGCATATTATACATTGATGGGGTTGTATAAAATAATTTAAACACTGCTTAATACTAAAATACATAAATACAAAAGCAATTAGATGAAATAAATGAAAATTTAACCTCACTTTACTTTTTAATAACGTCTTTGTTTTTCACAGTCATAGATACCGTCGTTCTCGGCATACGGTATGCAGTAGCCAAGTCCCAGATACGCATGCCACCTTCATACTTTTCAACAATCAATTCAAATTTACGCAAAAAAACACAAAATCACGTGAAAATTCACATTGTTCACTGAATGCTAGCAACTTCCGTATTGACGCTCGTGGGCAGTCGTGGTTTTGTCTCGAGAGAGCTAAACAAGGGTAGCACGCGAGTCATATTCCAAACAAAGGTCGTATACCAAGCAAGATTTTTTGCATCCAAACAGGACGTATACCAAGTTGGCCTTATTCCAAAGCGGACGTATACCGAGGTACCACTGTAATATTACAATAGAAATATTACAGGTACAGAGCAGAAGTCGCATAATACAATTTGGATTTGTTTAGAGTCCAGGAGAATTCGGCCATCATGCTGTGTCCCCCTATTGGCCATTCCACAGCTGGGACAGCCAATTCAATGAAAGGACCCCTCTACCTGATGATTCCTGCGATCCTCCAACATAGATGACTTTACCTTAGGCAAGCAAGACAGCTTGGCAGGTGGGCAGTGGCACCAAGTGCCACATTTGAGTACCAAGAAGAGAAATAGAATAGGTGAGGGTTAGTAACAAATTCTAACTATCATATTAATTATGTTTTAGTGCTAATGGCTACCAACAGAGATGCAGTCTTTACAGTTAATCAGCAGCTCTAGTCAGGGTGTGCTAAACTGAAGTAGCGAGTCTTCAGCCAGGATTTGAAAGCTGAGACTGAAGGGGCATCTCTTATAGTAGCAGGCAGACCACTCCACAGTTTAGGGCCCCCCTAACTAAAAGCTTGACCTCCCACTGGTATTTTATTAATCCTTGGAATCAGAAGCAGACCGGCATCTTGAGATCTTAATGTGTGCTCAGGTTTGTAAGTCATGATAAGTTCAGATAAGTAAGCTGGACCTCGGCTATTTAAGGGTTTATATGCTGTAAAGAAAACACAGAAACACAGTTTAAGAGTTGGGGATTCCATCCCTGTAAACCACAGTAAGAACCTGAGAGTTCTCTATAACAGTCAGTTTTGTAATATGCAATTGACAGAGTATGGTAGTAACACGGAAGAATTTATGTGATGGAGAATAGAAGTAGGAATGCTGGGAGGTTGACGTGGAGGATCTTGGGACGGTGGTGACTTCATCTGTAAGCAACCGAAGGTGAGGTCATCAGAGGGTTTTAGGAATAATACGGAAGCGGTTTGGACGCCTGGACGAGTCTTTTGACACAAATTCAAGATGCTGTGGGTTTTTGTTGTTCGTCTTTCCTGTTAACATAAAGAAAGAGGTGCTAACACGTTGTCTTAGTCCCCCATCTTAGATGCCCCCTAATCGCTCATGTGTGACACGGTTAAAAAGAGGATTAAAAGGAGCTAGATGACCAATCTATCATGGCCACCTCAGCAGAGCTGGATTCATCACAAAGCAAACTAAGCACATGCTTAGGGCATCAAGGGAAGTGGCCACCACAGATTTAAAGACCATATGGTGCAAAACAGCAAATGATACAGTAATAAAAATGTAATAACAGAGGTTTGGGGGGGCACCCAAATCTTTGAAGTGCTTCAGGCCTCTAAAGGTCCTAATCCGGCCCTGCACCTCAGACATAAACACAACGTTACAAACGACTTTATTCATTGGCCACATGATGTAACACTCATGGGTGTTTGGTTGAAGCGCACGCGCCTTTCTTGTGAGGATATCGTTGACCTTTTGTTTTAAGTGTGTATCTAATTTTTGTAAAACTCTTATGGGTTGTTCTGCTGACATCCATGTCTTATGCTCATAAACACACTTTTTTCTCCCAGACGGTGTGCCCCTTTCCTAATCTTCTTATTGGACATTTTGTTACAAATCTTATAAAACTCCCACTGGACATTTGTTGAAGCTCATGTGTCATTCTGCTATTATTCATACAAATTACAGTTATAAGGAATGATACAATCCTATGGCAATGCCCAAAAAGAGGTGTAGAAGAATGACAAGTCAGTCAAAAAATGAACTTTGGGAACAAAAAATGTCCAGTAAGAGCATCATGAGAATAGCACTGAGTGTGGGCTTTAACAATCCACTTTATCAGAATGGCACACGAGCGTCAACAAATGCCCAGTAGGAGCTTTATGGGAATGGCACCACAGGCTTTAACAAACCATTCATGTCTTTAACTCCTAAAATATACCTAAAGCTGAAGGCATTTAACCCCAAGTAGAACTTGGATGGCTAGCAGATCTTTTCGTTGAAGGTAGACTTCCAAGATTTCTTCTTGCTTTATGCAGTGAGCTGCTCTGAGGGCTGACATTAAAACATACAGCTCTGGTGGCTCGCTGTGCGCCATTACTGAACGCTGCACTGTGAAAACAGAGCAGGGCTTGGGGCTCGAGTCTCACCTGAGCACATTGTGTACTTAAAGGCACCTTCACGTCAAGGCATGGAAGAATACATCTGCGTGGCAGGGAGAATCAAAAGCAAGTGCAGCACGCAGGGCAAAGAAATGTCACAGTCAAGACAAGGCCCCAGTGCGGCTGCCTCTGTTGACCTTGAGGTTGCTGTTGACCAGTTGAGGGCCAGCTTCATAGATATGCTGCATAATACGCCTGTGATGTGTGCCATAACACGAATGCAATTAGCTTTGAATCTACGAGAGGCAAACAGAGGATACAGGCTATTATCAGAGATGGGTCACCAAAAGAGGCTGGGGAATTTGGGCCTGCGTGAACATCTTGGAGCTCAGCTTTCTCAGAGGCAAAGCTTTCAAGATATCAGTGCTGTCTTACGCTAAATTGGAAATTATTAAAGTTTTGGGTTTATTCCTCTTAAAGCTACTAGATAGATAGATAGATAGATAGATAGATGTGAAAGGCACTATATGATAGACAGACAGACAGACATAGATAGATAGATAGATAGATAGATAGATAGATAGATAGATAGATA
>JANRMT010062817.1:17886436-17899577 GCA_026402145.1 Polypterus bichir lapradei | reverse complement strand
TTTACAGTGATAACATTAAAACAACAGCGGTGCGGATACATACCATTGCTGAGAGGAACAGAACTACGATGATTTACAGTGATAACATTAAAACAACAGCTGCGCACGCTCACGGCATTGCTGACAGTAAAAGTAAGGTGAGTAAGGTTAGTAAGCTTTTAGGATCCCCATCTTGCGCATCACCCATCTGCACTATGGCATGTGCAGATCTATAGCCAATATCCAAATGTGCAGCCACAGTGAACAACGTAATCCGTCAGTCTCATCTGATGAAGGCATTCGTCATGTCCATGTGGGCTTGTGTGAGCAATGGTAGACCAGATGGTAGGTAGGTGATGGTAGACCAGACTGGCTTAGTCGGTTATACACCAGCTCCCCAAACCCGACACAGATGGACACCTGGCACAAGTCCAACAACACACGCATTTTTATTTAGGGGTGGGAAACGCTTCCCTATTGCTTCCCTCAGCCACAACACAGTTCCAGTACAAAGCACCAGTAGTAAAACAGCACACAATTCTTTGTCTTTGACTTCCTTCTCTTCTGCTCTCTCTCTGTCCTTCCACCTCCACTCCTCCTAGGAGGTTTGGTCCTCCACTTCGCGACTCTGGTTCCCTGAATGAAAGCAGGCGGTTCCTTTTATGCTGTACCTGGCAGTACTTCAGGTGCCTCATTAGCAAGGTCTGGACGCACTCCCAGGTGTAGGGCTCTGCAGCTCCCCCTGGTGGCCCCCATGGAACTCAGCAGGGCTGGGCCAAACTCCAACTCCCATAGAGCTCTGTCGGAATCCGAGGTGCTGCTGTAATCCGGTGGGAGAATTGCCATCTAGCGCTCTGGGAGAGGCAGTGCTGTGTGCACATCTGCTCCCCTGGGTCCTGCCTTTATGATAGACCGCCGTCCATCACACTACGCATACATAAACTTTTCGTTGAGTCCTGCTGTTTTCACTTCTATGCAGAGCCAACATCCTTCCATCAACTTCTATAGGTTTCACTCGCCTCTGCCCAAAGAAATTTTATTACGGCGCATCGTTCAACAATCCATGTTCATTTGATCTTGGTTTAGACAAACTAGACTAACAGCAGGGCTCTGTGCTGTCCATGTTCAAACTACCCATAAGTCATTGCAAATGTTTTCTTTTGCGTCAGCTTCTATCCGTTGCATTTACGGTAAAATTTTTAAATTGCCTTTACTTTTTGATTTTCCCCTTTGTCACAGACATGTACATGGGAGACAGCTTGTGGGCTTTGGTGATGGTAATTACCCATTGGACCAGGGACTGGCGCTATGATCTGATGCCTTCTCTTCTCCTCCCTCTGACAGCCCCTCCATTGCTCACATCACTTTCACTGTCCATCCACCTGACCCCACCCCTTCCTGTCACATGACCACTTAACCTGGGAACCTCCCATCTTGTTCCAGTTCAATAACAAACTTGTGGACCACCACCTACAGCTCAACCTGGCAACAACTGAACTTCTTGGGCACTGCCTCACTTTTGCTAACACCTGCCATGTCAGTTCGCAACCCTGGGGTGGTGATTGATGAGCAGCTATCTTTTTCTGCCCCACATTTCTACTGCTAATCGTTCATGCAGGTTTAGGTTGTACAACAGACTTTATTTGACAGAGTATCCAGCACAACTTCTGGTCCAGGCTCTGCTCTAGGCGAATCTGGACTACTGCAACTCACTCCGGGCAGGAGTGCCCACTTGTGTTATCAAGCCTCTGCAGATGATCCATAATGCTGCAGTCCGTCTTGTATTTAACAAGCTGAGATGGGCAGACGTGGATTAATGGACAGGCTGGCCAAGGCTGCAGTCTAGGGGCCCCACGTGTGCAGGGGCCTGGGAATGGCCACACTATTTTTAATTATTTTTTAAATTTACTAAAAGAAAACCGCCTCCCTGACGCCCATTGGCCAATAAGAAACATTTTAAATTTAAACAGCTGAGTGGGTAGATGTGACCCGGTTAAAGTCCATTTTCTTTTGAGTTCATGTCACACCACTGTGTTATTCTGGGTAACTGGACAGCATATCGGCAAAATGCCCAAAAGAAAATATGATAGCAGAACACAAAAACGAAAAGCACAACGAATGAAAGCACAGTGTAACCAAGAACTGCTAAAGAAAATCCCTAAATTGACTGGCTATTTCAAGGCTGTCGAATCTTCATCCAGTCATCAACAAAATGCTGATCCACAGGATAGAGGCTTTGAAGATGCTTTTCAGACACTAGATGGTTGGCACACGCACTAGCAATAAAAGCACTACGCCAGAATTCAAGAGTCACTGCAAAAGTTAGCTGATGACTCAAACCAAATCCTTACTGCTCGGGGTGAAGCCAGGACACTCTACGCGAAGATGGAAAAACTAGAGATTTCCTTTTTTGTGTAACATGTGGCACTGCATATTGCAACGCTTTTACAAGACTAGCATTGCTCTGCAGGCCGTTGGTTGATTTGGATTTATGTAACGCTGTTGATCTCGTTAGCTCATTGAGGAATTATATAGCCTGCCTGCGAGATGATTTTGACAACTTTGAGAGTGGTACAAAGAACATGCCACCAACTGTGTTCCAACAAAGTGGGCACACAGAGGAATAAAAGGAAAAAACAAGCAGATGAATCTACTGAATCTGACTGTGAGCGATCAGGCCGAGACAAGTTCAAAACAGCAGTTGTTATCGCCGTGGTAGACCGACTCATTGCCGAACTGGATCGGAGGTATCACTCCTACAAAGACACTGAGCAGACGTTTGGATTTTTGAACAATATTCCCTCTGTCTCTGTAGAAGATCTTCGAACTGGAGTGGCTAATCTTCAGAAGAAATATGCGGGTGATCTGGAGGGAGATTTTGTGGACAGAATTGGACAATTCAGAGAATTTATTAAAGAAAACAAGGACATCTCAGCAAGGTCGCTGCTGCAACTTATACAAGGAAGAAAATGTCAGTCAGTTTTTCCAAATGTGGATATACAGTTGTGCTTGAAAGTTTGTGAACCCTTTAGAATTTTCTATATTTCTGCATAAATATGACCTAAAACATCATCAGATTTTCACTCAAGTCCTAAAAGTAGATAAAGAGAAACCAGTTAAACAAATGAGACAAAAATATTCTACTTGATCATTTATTTATTGAGGAAAATGATCGAATATTACATATTTGTGAGTGGCAAAAGTATGTGAACCTCTAGGATGATCAGTTAGTTTGAAGGTAATATTCGAGTCGGGTGTTTTCAATCAATGGGATGCCAATCAGGTGTGAGTGGGCACCCTGTGTTATTTACAGAACAGGGATCTATCGAAGTCTGCTCTTCACAACACATGTTTGTGGAAGTGTATCATGGCATGAACAAAGGCGATTTGAGGACCTCAGAAAAAGAGTTGTTGATGCTCATCAGGCTGGAAAAGGTTACGAAACCATCTCTAAAGAGTTTGGACTCCACCAATCCACAGTCAGACAGATTGTGTACGAATGGAGGAAATTCAAGACCCCTGTTACCCTCCCCAGGAGTGGTCGACCAACAAAGATCACTCCAAGAGCAAGGCGTGTAATAGTCGGCGAGGTCACAAAGGACCCCAGGGTAACTTCTAAGCAACTGAAGGCCCCTCTCACATTGGCTAATGTTCATGTTCATGAGTCCACCATCAGGAGAACACTGAACAACAATGGTGTGCATGGCAGGGTTGCAAGGAGAAAGCCACTGCTCTCCAAAAAAAAGATTGCTGCTCGTCTGCAGTTTGCTAAAGATCACGTGGACAAACCAGAAGGCTACTGGAAGAATGTTTTGTGGACAGATGAGACCAAAATAGAACTTTTTGGTTTAAATGAAAAGCGTTATGTTTGGAGAAAGGAAAACACTGCATTCCAGCATAAGAACCTTATCCCATCTGTAAAACATGGTGGTGGTAGTATCATAGTTTGGGCCTGTTTTGCTGCATCTGGGCCAGGACGGCTTGCCTTCATTGATGGAACAATGAATTCTGAATTATATCAGAGAATTCGAAAGGAAACTGTCAGGACATCTGTCCATGAACTGAATCTCAAGAGAAGGTGGGTCATGCAGCAAGACAACGACCTTAAGCACACAAGTCGCCCTACCAAAGAATGGTTAAAGAAGAATAAAGTGAATGTGTTGGAATGGCCAAGTCAAAGTCCTGACCTTAATTCAATCGAAATGTTGTGGAAGGACCTGAAGCGAGCAGTTCATGTGAGGAAACCCACCAACATCCCAGAGTTGAAGCTGTTCTGTACGGAGGAATGGGCTACAATTCCTCCAAGCCAGTGTGCTGAAATGATCAGAAGTTACCGGAAACGTTTAGGGGGTCACACCAGATACTGAAAGCAAAGGTTCACATACTTTTGCCATTCACAAATATGTAATATTCGATCATTTTCCTCAATAAATAAATGACCAAGTATAATATTTTTGTCTCATTTGTTTAACTGGTTTCTCTTTATCTACTTTTAGGACTTGAGTGAAAATCTGATGATGTTTTAGGTCATATTTACACAGAAATATAAAAAATTCTAAAGGGTTCACAAACTTTCAAGCACAACTGTAGCTCTCCGGATATTTTTGACTTTGCCTGAAACAAATGCTAGCGGGGAGCGTTCATTTTCAGAACTGAGACTAGTTAAAAACAGACTGAGATCCACAATGGGCCATAACAGACTGGATCACCTGTCTCTGACAAATGTTGCGCAAACTGGATTTTAGCAGCCTCATCAAGGACTTCTAATTCAGGAAAACGAGGAAGAAAATCTTCTAAAGGTAAGAAAATGTGTGTTTGCCATATGATTGTGATGGTGTCGTGTTATTACTTTGTGTTACTGTATTATATTTTTATGGGTCTTGTTTTATTTGATATGTGTTGTGGACCATGGCCCGGACACAGACAGGTAGACATCGTTGGTTCAAACACACACTTGTTTATTTACGATTACTAAGACAGTGGTTCTCAAACTGTGGGGCGGCCCCCCAGGGGGGCGTGAAGTAACAAAAAGGGGGGCGTGAAGATGTGAAAAAAAAAGAAAACAAGAATCGAAAATATGAAAAATACATCTATTGAAACCAAAACAAATTAACTTAAACTGCACTCTGATACTAGAAAAATAAATATAGAGTTAGATAAATGTCGATAAAAGTTAACAACAACAACAACAACATTTATTTATATAGCACATTTTCATACAAACAGTAGCTCAAAGTGCTTTACGTAATATCCATCCATCCATCCATCCATCCATCCATTATCCAACCCGCTGAATCCAAACAGGGTCACGGGGGTCTGCTGGAGCCAATCCCAGCCAACACAGGGCACAAGGCAGGAGCTTTACGTAATAAAGAATAGAAAAATAAAAGACACAATAAGAAAACAAAAATAGATCAACATTAATTAACATCGAATAAGAGTAAGGTCCAATGGCCAGGGGGGACAGAAAAAACAAAAAAAAACTCCAGACGGCTGGAGAAAAAAAAATAAAATCTGTAGGGATTCCAGACCAAGAGACCGCCCAGTCCCCTCTACCTAACATAAATGAAACAGTCCTCTTTGGATTTAGGGTTCTCACGGAAGGACTTGATGATGATGGTCACGTAAACTTCTGCCATTTAATCCATCCATCATTGTTGAAGCATCATGATGCTTTGAGTAGGTGGTGGTGGCGCAGGCCACCACCTCAAAGAAACCGGAAAAAGAAACAGAAGAGAGAGTAGGGGTCAGTACGGATTTTAGAGCCACCATGAATAGTTATTATGAGGAAATTGAACATACAGAGTATCAGGATTAAGTTAAATTAAGTTAAAGTGAAGTTATAAAAAGGCCATGTTAAAGTAATGTGTTTTCAGCAGTTTTTTAAAGTGCTCTACCGTATCAGCCTGACGAATTCCTATTAGCAGGCTATTCCAGATTTTAGGTGCATAGCAGCAGAAGGCCTGCCTCACCACTTCTTTTAAGTTTTGTTCTTGGAATTCTAAGGAGACACTCATTTGAGGATCTGAGGTTACGATTTGGAATATAAGGTGCCAGACATTCCGATATATAAGATGGAGCGAGATTATTTAAGGCTTTATAAACCATAAGCAGAATTTTAAAGTCAATTCTGAAAGACACAGGTAACCAGTGTAGTGACATTAAAACTGGAGAAATGTGTTCGGATTTTCAAAGTTAAGTAGGTATAATAAAATATACATCTATGATATATCATTAATTAAAAAAGAACAAATTGGTATTAGTGGGCTCCTTTCAAAAAAACGTTAGGGGGGCGCGATTAAAACTGTTATGAAAACTCGGGTCACAAATACATAAAGGTTGAGAAACGCTGTACTAATATTTACAAAGTGAAGCACACAACCCAAAACTCCCCCAAAGACCAGGCCTCTCTGGTCCGCCTACACTCCTCTCCTCCGAGCTCTTGCCTTCTTCCTCCCGACTCTATCCATCGAATGCAGGGAGGCGGCCCCTTTTCTCCCCACCCGGACGTGCTCCAGGTGCCTCCCGATTGGCTTCCACCGGCACTCCCCAGTGTGGCGGAAGTACCAGCTGTGCACCCGGAAGCACTCCGGATGTCCCTGGTCATCTTCCCCCACAGCACTTCCGGGTGCGGCGGAAGTGCTGAGGACCAGGGTTCTCCAGGCATTGGGGCACCCTCTGCCGGTGACCACGGGCCCCCTATAGGGTGGAGCTTCCAAGCTCAGTTCCCGTGGTCCCCAAAGCCACCAGGGCGGTCGCCCCCTCGTGGTCTGGAGGAGGCGTAATCCCTCCTCCGCTCCTCCTGGGCGTCCCGGCTGGGTCACCACTCCCAGCCTTACGCTACAGTGTGATATTGCCTCAGTATACTACTGCTATTATTGCACCTGTTGGTTTAGAAATCTAAAAGTGGTTATTAACTTGCAGATCCACTGTTAATGCCTTTTATCTGTGGAGTTGCTACTGTATTTATTTTAAAGGCTGTCAAGGTATTTCTGCAGATGTTTGTTTATGCTAGTGCGAATATTACGACTATGTAATATTTCCAGCATGCTATTACACGTGGCATTAAATCATTTTTTTTTTTCTGGTAAAGCATTATGAGTATGTGGGGCTGTCTATATCCTCTGCAACAGGGGGCCCACACAAAGAGTAGCCTAGGGGCCCATGACCACCTTAATCCGCCTCTGGAGACGGGCACATGTCACTCCTCTATTCAGGTCGCAGCACACATTAAGTTCAGATCCATATTGCCTGCCTACAGGGTAGTCAGTGGGTCACCACCTGTGTGTATGGAGACCCTGGTGAGCTGCCGTGATCCTTCTCGACCACTCAGGTCTGCCAGTGCACAGCGTCTGATGATGCCACCTCTATGTGGCATCAAGTCTCAATCTAGACTCTTTTCCTGTGTAGTTCCTAGTTGGTGGAACATTCTGCCCACCTCCATCTGAACTGCATTGCTCCCTCAATGTATTTAAAAAGCCACCTGTTCTGTGAGTATCTGTCTAATTGAAAAGAAGAGAAAATTAAAACTTTGCACTGCGATGCTTGATATTCTTGGTTAGTCGTTTAATTGCTTTCTTGATTGTAATCTACAGTGTGATTATAAATGTATGATTTATTATATCTTGTTCACTTTTGTGACCTGTCCCACTACACTTGCTGAAAAAACAGGCCCAGACCTAACGTTACTCGATTACGATTACCTCTTTTGTAAGTTGCTTTGGATAAAAGTGTCTGCCAGGCAAATGAAGGGTAAATGTAAATGTGTCTGAGAAGACCTCTCCTCAATTTGTTGCGTGTTTTTATTCTTTTCTTCATTCAGTCAAGCAGGGTCGCCAAGGTGGCGCCCCAACTCCTTATCTTAGTCGGTCTCTTCTTCTACACCTCAGATAACTTCATAAAAATCTGTCCTGGCTTAGTATCTCTGTGTATTCTCGTAATCAAGTCTGGCCCAGCGAGCCTGAATAAGCTGAGATCTGTTTTGGAACATTAGAAATCTGGCCAGCCTACTCAACCCCTAATATATCATATATCTCAAACGACTGCCTTCAAGATGGCGCAACGTAGTTTGGGCTCGACATTTGCACATTCATTAAGGGCAACAGTAAAGCTAAGCATCATGTAAAGACGACACAGGCGTGGCTTAGGGTCAACTCTAGGAATGTCCTTAAGTGTCCCCGCCAAGCAGACGTCAGCCCACCTGATCATCTCTGGCGAGAACTGAAATTAGCGGCCCACTGATGATTGATGGATGCGCAAAATGAAATCTACAACACAATAAAGTGTTGAAAGTGAAGGAGTCTGAATATGTTCCGAATCCACTGCCTATTCTGACACCGATGAAGCACACTGCTTTTGAGTTTTTGCAAGACCCTGCATATTTGGCCTGCATAGTTTGTTTAACCCCATTTTTGGGCTGTTCTGCTTTGTTTTTGTGTGACTTTTTTATTGTCATGTTTGTGATGTCAATACGTCACTACTTTGTATTCTTGTCTTTTTTTTATTGTTGCCACCATTTTGTGTCAATCCTTACTAAAGAAACAAGACTTACCAAAGGGCAGCATGATCATTGCACGATCATAATGATGAAAAAAATAAACATATACAAAAAAAAGAAAGTAAAAAAAATACAAAAATTGTATTGTCACACATGTGTGCATGGGAGGCAGCTGAAGGGATCAAATGAGGGTAATTCATGCCAGACCAGAAAGTGGCAGATTGCGCTAATCCTTTCTCTCTTTCCACTGCAGACCAGTTACAGGAAGTTCCGCCAGGCCCAGAAGATGTCACTTCTGGTCCTCGATGATATCACTTCTGGTCCTGTGCCTGATGACGTCACTTCTGATCCTGGGCCACGATGATGTCATTTACGGTTTCAGCCTTGATAACATCACTTCTGGTCCCTGGGCCTGATGACATCACTTCTGGTCCTGATGACATCAGTTCCGGCTCCAGGCCTCATGACATCACTTCTGGTCCCGGGCCCGAGGACGTCAGTTCCGGTCCCGATGACATCACTTCTGGTCCTGGGCCTGATGACATCACTTCTGGTCCTGGGCCTGATGAAGTCACTTCTGATCCCGGGCCACGATGATGTCACTTACGGTTTCAGCCTTGATAACATCACTTCTGGTCCCAGGGCCTGATGACATCACTTCTGGTCCTGGGCCTGATGACGTCACTTCTGATCCCGAGCCACAATGATGTCACTTACGGTTTCAGCCATGATAACATCACTTCTGGTCCCGGGGCCAAGGACATCAGTTCTGGTCCTGATGACATCACTTCTGGTCCCTGGGCCTGATGACGTCACTTCTGGTCCTGATGACATCAGTTCCGGCTCCAGGCCTCATGACATCACTTCTGGTCCCGGGCCCGAGGACGTCATTTCCGATCCCGATGACATCACTTCTGGTCCCAGGGCCTGATTACATCACTTCTGATCCCGGGCCACAATGATGTCACTTACGGTTTCAGCCTTGATAACATCACTTCTGGTACCTGGGTCTGATGAGGTCACTTCTGGTCCTGATGACATCAGTTCTGGCTCCAAGCCTCATGACATCACTTCTGGTCCTGGGCCCGAGGACGTCTGTTCTGTTCCCCCGATGACATTACTTCCGGTCCCCAATGACACCACTTCTGGCCTCAGCCCCGATGATGTCAATTCTGGTCCCAGGCCCAGGGATGTCAGTTCTGTTCCCCGATGATATCACTTCCAGTCCTGGGCCTGATGATATCACTTCCGGTCCCCAATGATGCCACTTCTGGCCTCAGCCCCGATGATGTCAATTCTGGTCCCAGGCCCAAGGATGTCAGTTCTGTTCCCCGATGACATCACTTCCAGTCCTGGGCTGATATCACTTCCGGTCCCCAATGATGCCACTTCTGGCCTCAGCCCCGATGACATTACTTCCTCTGCCTTGCTTTAAAGACATCATCTTTACCTCACCCAAGCAGTTCTGTTTTGGACTCCAATCTGTACACAACTGTACTCTCTATTTATCAACTTTTTGCAGCCGGGTTCAAGTAAACCATATTGTGGCTCTTTTGTCATTCTTTGAAAGTATGAAACTCAGAGTGGATGCTCTAACAAAAAATACACGGGTCACGTCTGCTGTGTGATAAACCCTGAGTGCACATTGCTAAATGACAATATGGCATGTAACCAGTAGGGAGCCAACACAGTCAAGGGTTCGAATAATGGATTTTCATTAATCCAACAAGCACTAAACACAATGAAACACAGACAAATTCATACAAATAATAAACCTTTTCTTCTCCTTTGGCCTCCAGTTGAGTGTTGCCCCCTGCCTCCCGACTCTGACTCCTCGAGGTACGGCAGCGGACTCCTTTTATACTGGGCCTGGAACAGCTTCTGGTGACCCGGCATGACTTGTGGGAGTATTTCCGGATTGTTTGTGAACCCAGTGACAGCACCCCCTTGTGATAGCCAGTGACCCCGACAGGGCTGCTGGTCTGGACTCCAGTTCCCATGAACCCTTGCAGGTGCCAAACCTGTAACGGCTGCAATGGACCACTGCCACCTGACGTGCTCCTGGCATCCGGCTTCTGATTGTCAATACCCAGGCTTCTTTCAATTTATCCAAAAGTCATGTCATCGTCTAGCCGGGATGCCATTCTGTCCTCTGTGAAGCATCTCATGTGGTCATCCAAGGTTCATTTTAAAGCTGAAATTGTCTTGGGGAACAAAAGGTCAGGCATGCTGGTTGGGAGAGTCAGCATAACTGACCACATATGGAGAGCGTGAAGTGAAGTAATAATCGTTGCTCCCATTTTGGTCACCATTACCCCTATTCTGTTTGTCAAACTGCCTAATTCCTGTTGCAGGGAGCACATTACTTCATCTTAAATATTTAACAAGAGGAGAGAAGTGTCGCTAATGGCCAATAAGCGAAGTAAAAAATGGGGGTGAATAAGGGCAGAGTGCAATAGCACTTATTATTGAACTGGTAAATTGTATTCAGACCCGTCCCGCGAGAGGTTCTTTATCCCATGGTGGTGACCAACGGCTCCCAAATGACAAAACAGGGAAGTCCATTAGTGACGTTAATGGTCAGAGAGGTCCATCAAAAACAACGAATCCACAATCCAAGTCATAAGACACTGGCAAAGCCAAGAAGGAAATACTTTAGGAACCAACGCCATACGAGGTGCCAGTCCATCACCAGGCATACTCATGCAAACACACCCATTTCAAATGAGGCTCATGGAGAGGTCATTGGCGGGGGCTATTTGTATTGAAGGGGGTCTGTGTTCTATCAGACAGTCGCTGCCAGTGTCCTCGTCTTCGCTGGCGTGTGTTGGGGAGGCAATATGACGGATAAGAACACGGAGAAGGCCGGTGTTCTGTCGATTTGTGCTGGCATGTAGAAAAAAGCTACACGTGCAAATATCTACATGTTTAAAAAAGTGAAAAATGAACATAACATTTGTATGCCATTACTCACCATCATTTTTCTAAGGTTGCACATATCAATCGTATTCGGCTTACAATCACAACAACACTGAGATACTAAAATGAGAAAGGCCTTGGATTGAGGCTTTGGATACGTTTGCTCCTAATGGCTTAAACGACAAATAATAGTTTTAGTAGGGTCAGGAGTGGTGGCTCTGAGGCTAGTGATCTGCACTGGCAGTCGGAAGGTTGCTGGTTCAAATCCCGTAAACGGCAAAAGTGACTCTACTCCGGGTCCTTGAGCAAGGCCCTTAACCTGCCATTGCTCTGTCCTGGGTATGATGTTAATCTGCATGAAGCCCTGCGTGTAGGCCCTGCAGGAAAAACCTGGGGATTGGTGGCAGAATTGGCACTCCAGCCACCATAAAAAACTTCACACTGTGCCATTCCATTTGGACTAGTGTGGTGCTAAAGGTGTCACCCATTGTATGGCTGCACTCGGGTCCTACTCTGGGATCGTGAGGTGGTTTGTCATGTGGTGGGTGCAGCAATGTGCCGTATCAGTGCGTAGCTCCTAACCTCACCTCCCTCTCTATTTCTTTGACATCTTGGAAAGCACTTTGTGTATGAAAATGTGCCGTAGAAAGAAATGTGAGGACAGGAGTGATGCTCTCTCTTTTCTTTAGTTAAAAAGCCGCACTGCTGCATTCTGGACCGACTGCAGGTGTGACTAACTTGACCAGCAGATACCCAGGTAGACAGAGATACAATAGACTAGATACGAGGAAATCAAAGTGTATATGCAGGTCCTTAAAAGACAAAATATTTTTGAGTTTTGATATACAGGATGAGTCAAAATTATGAGTTTAAATACTTGGGATCAACAATACAGAGTGATGGAGATTGTGGAAGAGAGGTGAAGAAGAGAATGCAGACAGGGTGAAGAAGAGTGATTTGTGACAGACGGGTATCAGCAAGAGTGAACGGGAAGGTCTACAGGACGGTAGTGAGACCAGCTATGTTATATGGGATGGAGACGGTGGCACTGACCAAAAAACAGGAGAAAGAGCTGGAGGTGGCAGAGTTAATCTGCATCGGGTGTGACGAGGATGAACAGGATTAGAAATTAGGACATAAGAGGGTCAGCTCAGGTTGGATGGTTGGGTGACAAAGTCAGAGAGGTGAGATTGCGTTGATTTGAACATCTCCAGAGGAGAGATGCTGAGTATATTGGGAGAAGGATGCTAATGATAGAGCTGCCAGGGAAGAGGAAAATAGGAAGGCCTAAGAGAAGGTTTATGGATGTGGTGAGAGAAGACGGGTGCAGGTGACGGGTGTGACAGAGCAACATGACGAGGACAGAAAGATATGGAAGAAGATTATCCGCTGTGGCAACTCCTAACGGGAGCAGCCGAAAGAAGAAGAAGAAGAATATAATATAGCTTGTAAGTACAAGCTGGTCTTCCTATGTTCAAAGCAGCTTTTGTAAATCAAGTGCTAGCATGATTTCACCCATCATTTAATTACTTTAAATTCAAGTCCTATTTTTTTATTTATATTTTAAAATGCAGGAATTAATTAAATATCAGGAGGCAGTTTCCATTGACAGTGTGAAGGTAAGCCTGTCAGATTGTGCTCAGACAAAACAGGGTGAGTCAAAATGATGTTAACACTAATGGTACTGCTATGTATAAACTTACAGTGGTGTGAAAAACTATTTGCCCCCTTCCTGATTTCTTATTC
>JANRMT010062817.1:17867604-17878623 GCA_026402145.1 Polypterus bichir lapradei | reverse complement strand
TCTATCTATCTATCTATCTATCTATCTATCTATCTATCTATCTATCTATCTGTGGTTGGAGCACTGTGTTGTGTGCGGGACTAGTGAAATAAACGTGTGTGTTTTGGACATACGGTGTCTGTCTGTCTGTGCCAGGGGCCCGTCTTCTACAATATATTAAAATGTACTAAGCAAGGGAGTCTCAAAGTCAGTCCTGAGGACCCCCTGTGGCTGCAGGTTTTTGGTCCAAACAACTTCTGTTTTTAATAGGAACTCCAGGCCCAGTTAAATGAGCTGTTATTTCGCAGTTCCTGTGTTTTGGAGTCAATGGAGAAATAACAAAACTAAAACTGGTCAATTTTTATTAAAATGTACAAAGCACGTAAAGTATAAGAGGATAGTTTTTTTGATGCTTTTAAACAATTTTCAGCCTGATGTTCATTCTGCGTTTCTGGTGTGATTCAGGTGTTCTCAGTCAGTCAGTCATTATCCAACCCGCTATATCCTAACTACAGGGTCACGGGGGTCTGCTGGAGCCAATCCCAGCCAGCACAGGGAGCAAGGCAGTAACAAAACCATCATAGGGCACACACACTAGGGACAATTTAGGATCGCCAATGCACCTTAACCTGCATGTCTTTGGACTGTGGGAGGAAACCCACGCAGACACGAAGAGAACATGCAAACTCCACGCAGGGAGGACCCGGGAAGCGAACCCAAGTCTCCTTACTGCGAGGCAGCAGCGCTACCACTGTACCACCATGCCACCCGTTCAGGTGTTCTGATTGTTTAATTTATTATCTACTAATTAGTGGGTCTGACACTAAAGTTATTGCAGCCGTTCATCATTCAGTTTTGATTATCTGGCTGTCAGCTCTGTTTGTTTTAATGATCATTATTAGAATGCAAACTGCACAAAAAAATAACAAAACAATAGGACAACAACAAAAGAGAGGTAAGCGTTTAAAGCAAAAGTAGAAATATTTCTAAATGTCTTATAAATGTAAAAATCATACTGCTGTGCTTTTCTAAAGGAAGAATAAGAGAAGGAAAAAAAGACCATCTAAATAAATGAGATCAATTATTATCACTAATTGTGAATTTGGCTGGGATAAAAACCTGCAGCCACAGTGGGTCCTCAGGACAGAGTCTGGGAACCCCTGTCCTAGATGGTGTCCTATCCAAGTACTGGCCGGGTCCGAACACGCTTACCTTCAGGGGGATGAGCTCTTCTGAAGTGCAGGTGGTATGGCTGTTGACTAAATGATCAGAAGGACCTCAGGTTGTGCATGCAACATCAACTGACCCCAGGGGTTCACCCCATATTGGGCTAGGAGGGGTCAAAGGTACTCCTTTGCTCAAAACTTTGAAAATCTGGGGATTGGTAATGTAGGCGTGTGGAGTGCCGTTTAATGAAATTTTCGAAGATTGACGATTAGATTTGCATTGGATGTGATGAGGATGGACAGGATTAGAAATTAGGACAATGGAGGGTCAGGTCAAATTGGATGGTTTGGAGACAAAGTCAGAGAGATGAGATTGTGTTGGTCTGGACATGTGCAGAGGAGAGATGCTGGGTATGTTGGGAGAAGGATGCTGAGGACAGAGCTGCCAGGAAAGAGAAAAGGAGGAAGGTCTAAAAGAAGGTTTATGGATGTGCTGAGAGAGGACATGCAGGTGACGGGTGTAACAGAACAAGATGACGAGGACAGAAAGATATGGAAGAAGATGATCCGCTGTGGCAACCCCTAACGGGAGCAGCTGAAGGAAGAAGAAGAAGACGATTAGATTGGATAAGATTAGAGATCTTTATTGTCACATATACTGCAAGAGCGTGGTGAAATTCTTATGTCACAGTTGAGGTGATGTTGAATGCACAACTTGAGGTCCTACTGATCGTTTACTCAACAGCCATACCACCTGCACTTCAGCTAAGTGTGTTCGGGCCTGGCCAGTACTTTGAGAGGACACCATTTAGGACCAGATTCCTAATCACCTCATAACACTCATCTCATTTAATTAGCTGGAATTATTTTTCCTTTATTCTACATTCAGAAAAGCACAGCAGCATGATATTTACATTTATAAGACACTTAGAAATATTTCTGCTTTTGCTATAGATATAATTGCTTAACCTCCTTTTGTTGATTTCATTATATTTTGCCGTTTCTCTGTGCAGTTTTTACCCTTTGTTGTATCTTATTAATGACAATTAAACATGAGCAAAGCAGACACGCTGGCAAACAACACTGAATAGTGAAAGGCTGTAACTACTTTAGCATCTGACCCACTAATTAGTAAGGCAGTGCGGTGGGCTGGCGCCCTGCCCGGGGTTTGGTTCCTGCCTTGCGCCCTGTGTTGGCTGGGATTGGCTCCAGCAGACCCCCGTGACCCTGTAGTTAGGATATAGCGGGTTGGATAATGGATGGATGGATGGAAATGTAATGTCTAACAGAGACAAAATCAAATTTTACATTTATACAGCACCAAAATATGTTGTTATAGTGTAAAGAATTTTCACTTTAGTACCATCACCAGTCATCAGTTCACCAGGTCACTAACAACTACATAAACCTTGTCTCTCAGAGCTGCAGTCAGTTTATTATTTCAGGTTAACCTTCCCCCCTTACCACTCTCCACTACGCGAGTCATTTGCATTAGTAAGTTAGCACGCAAACATATACTGTATATCCATACAAAAAAATTCTTACTAACTCAAATCATTTCATCAACATGTTCAAAATCTCATTGATGATATTTTACCGTTTTAAAGCCTGTAATGTGCACTCCAATTATGACGAATTTACTAACCTGTGTTAAAGAATAGAGAGAGCACACACATTGACCTGGCGTCAGCTTCACACAGGAGAATTTGTTCTTCCTGTTTGCTGTACTCTGCTCTATGCTGCTCGCGCAAGGTGTGCCCATCTAACGATTTCTGCGATTTCGCACAACCCAGGAAAAATTAATTGTGACATAATGGACTTGGATTGACAATATTATGAATAAAATGTGCTTTATATGGAAGCACCCCACCCTCCTCCATTTCGACATTTTGTGTGTGAGACTTCAGCACAGCAGCAGCAGCAAGCAGGCGCACCGAGGGCCCTCGCGCTCACTTCTCGCATATATGGGTGTGATAGAATTTAGAAAACACATTGGTGCAAATTATAAGTCTATATCATAATGTCTGGTGCTTTTGTGTTTGTTTGTTTTTATTTTGTTTTATTTCGTGAGCTGGTTATTTGATGCCGTGCCAGCCAGCCAGCCAGAGAATCCCCCGCCCCTCTCCTCCCTGTGCGGCAAGCAGCAGACGCACCTCGCAAATGGAGGGCGCCCTTACTCCCCGCAAATGGGCAATAGAAAACTGATCGGTGCCCATGTAATCCCAAAAATGCGCTGGCATGATGTCGGGGCAGCATGGGCACGTGCAAAAAAAAAAAAAAAAAATAATTTTTTTTTGACGATGCTCAAGATGCTGTCCCCATCACGATACCACCCTGGGCAACGGCCCATGTCACCCATATCAAAAAGTGCCACTGCTAGTGTGTACTGGGTGTGTGGATATGTGTCCTGTGGTGGGCGGGCGCCCTGCCCGGGATTTGTTCCCTGCTTTGCGCCCTGTGTTGGCTAGGATTGGCTCCAGCAGACCCCCCATGACCCTGTAGTTAGTATATAGCGTGTTGGATAATGGATGGATGATTATGATGTTATGTTTGGTTTTTGATCCTTCACTGGGGTCGAGCCCTCTATGGACCTCTAACAGAAGGTGCAAAATAACAAATTTCTATTACAATTCAGAAAATTTAGACTTTAAACATTTAAATTGAAGCACACACTTTAATACAGGGTAAGCCAAAATGAAGTACAGTACCCCATTTCCCAAAGTCATTGCGTGAGGTAGAGGCAGCCTAGTGGGTTGGGGTGTTGGGGGTCCTTTGATAGGTGATTCCTTGTAGCTTTCAGTCGTCCACATGCCTTGGTCCGGTGTGCACTGTGCTTTCGCTGTCGAACTGTCCTTCAAAAACAACAAATCCGTCATCACAACGCAACGCGCCTTCCAAAAGCACTTCAGCTTTCCTCCTAACAATTCTTCAGTGGGTGACTAAATTTAGACAGATGGGTACAGAAAATCTCCAGGCTGTCCTCGGACTGTATGAATGCCTGAAAACATCCAAACTGTAAGGGCATCAAATCTGCAGTCTCCTAGACGTTCAGCGTGCAGACCTGCTTCTACCTTAGGCATTTCCAACACGTCTTGGAGGAAATATTGCATGAGGACCTTAATTTCCATCCATACAAAATGATGGTCATGCAGGAACCCGCTGAGAGAGACTGGGAGAGCTGTAGAGAGTTGTGCGCAAACATTCTGCAAACCGTTCATCGAGATGCCATCATCATGTGCTGGCGACGAGGCACATTTCAATTTGAATGGTTGCGTAAATAAGCAAAACATTCGCTATTGGACTGAAACCAACCCTCGTGAACTTCATCAGAGACCCCTGCACAGTGAGTGTGTTACAGTTTGGTGCGCCATTGCAGAGTCTGGCATTGCAGGCCCTTAGTTTTTTGAGGAGGGGAGCAATGGTCCCTGTCACTTCAGAACGTTACATTGAAATGGTAGAGAACTTTTTGCGGCCCCAAATGGAAGAAATGGATGTGGTGGATGCCTGGTTTCAACAGGATGGAGCAACAGTTCATATGGCGCGGAGATCCATGCAAGTTTCCAGGAAGCTGATCTCCCTGCATGGTGATGTCGGGTGCCCTTCACGTTCGCCTGATCTCGCTCCAGGCGATTTCTTCTTAAGTGGAAGGTATACACACACACCGACCTCAAAACCGTGAAGCCCTCAAGGACGCTAATCGCCACAAAATCACCGCTATTCCCCTTGAAATGGCCAAACGAATCATGCGAGTGTTCAGAAATCGTCTCAAAGAGTGTATCACTAATGATGGACACCACCTTAAGGGCATCATTTTTAAAACACAGTGAAAAAAATCTATTTTGTATACCCTTTCTTGTGTCGTAATGAAATGTATTTAATCTTATAGTGTTTTTGTAGAATAAACGTTTGAAATGTGCTACTTCTTTTTGGCTCACCCTGCATTTCAAATATTTGACGCAACTATTTTATGTACTTCTACTTCATGAAGTAAATATTACATTTCTTATGAACACCCTGAATTAGGATAGCTTGCACTAATTCAGACTATTTAACAACTAAAATGTCTTAATGTAGGAGCATCGGAGGAGAATTAGGGAGGCTAGGCGAACTTATCTTCTCCTGAGGTATTGTAGGTGAAGGGACTCTAGAACAGGGGTGCCCAATGCATCGATCGCGATCGACCGGTAGATCACAAAAGGAGTGTAGGTAGATCACGTGGCATTAAAAATTGTATTTTAAACTAGCAAAATACCCGCGCTTCGCAGCGGAGAAGTAGTGTGTTAAAGAAGTTATGAAAAAGAAAAGGAAACATTTTAAAAATAACGTAACATGATTGTCAATGTAATTGTTTTGTTACTGTTATGAGTGTTCCTATCATCAAGGATTTGATTATCATTATTTCTTTCAATCAGGTTCGTATTTGGAGGATGTGTTGTGTTCAAGTTATATTCCGTGTTTGTCAACCGTTGTAAAGATAACAGGTCTCATTCATCGAAGTGTTCACTACCCAAATCGGTACTCGTAAATCTAAGATGTTTAACAGGCATTCCCGGTATTAAGTTGTGGATTTGCCTGCGAATATTTAGTGGTAGCGTGTCTATGAACTTAATTTAACCTTTCCCAGTCCTGCAAAGTCAGTTCACGTGAGCCGCTCGGAGTACATGCATTGAAGCTTCTCAGCTGTGCTTGTGCAATCTCGTGCAATCTCGCAATGTCCACGCCTTTATTTAATGTTAGCTCAGACCTGGCATACCAGCAATTTAAACTCCGTTACAGCAATTTTAACTCTGTTACAAAGTGATCAAAAGTCTCGTTTAAACCCTGCGTCTTCTCATTATACTTGTATCTCGCGAATATCGTATTCGTCGTGGGCACGACAAACGCCAGCGGCAGCCTGTCTATGAACTTAATTGAAACTTTAGGTTTACACCGTGCTTTGTTTCTGCAGTAGCTGCACTTATGAATATGCTTGTATGCATCACTCGCTTCATATTCTTTTGCTGCCTTCTCAATTGTGTAATGCGTTTTTTGAACAGGTTTCATTCATCGAAGTGTTCCCTACTCAAATCGGTACTCGTGAATCTAAGATGTTTAATAGGCATTCCCAGTATTAAGTTGTGGATTTGCCTGCGAATATTTAGTGGCAGCGTGTCGATGAACGTAATTTAAACTTAAGCTTTACACCTTGCTTTCCTATTGATATGTCTACAAAGGCTTGTTCAGTGTCAGAGGGTTTCCGCAGTAGCTGCACTTATGAATGTTCTAAGCACAGTCCTTCACCCGCGAATATTTACCTTATATGGACAGGCACTCAATTACGTGGGAGGCGCGATGATGCGGGATGCAACTCCGCCTCACACGGCGACCGAGCTGCAGGCTATAGCTATGGCCGTATATATGGACGAAAGTAGGTTCCAGTTATGACTGTTATGCATAGAATTTTGAAATGAAACCTGCCCAACTTTTGTAAGTAAGCTGTAAGGAATGAGCCTGCCAAATTTCAGCCTTCTATCTACACAGGAAGCTGGAGAATTAGTGATGAGTGAGTGAGTCAGTCAGTCAGTCAGTGAGTCAGTGAGGGCTTTGCCTTTTATTAGTACAGTATAGATGTTAGTCTATCATATATCCTCCCTATGGCATTTGTCACTTGATTGACATACAGGGCGGCCAGTCTGAGATCCCTTTTCTTCTAACACACTGGTCATCCCGCACGCACGAGCTACTGCAAAACTGCAGCTATCTAAGTGATCTAGTTAGCCTTCCAATTTATATCGACTAAAGAAGGGATTTAAAAAAAATTGTTGTTTATGGGCTGGATGTGGAATTGGAAGAGGATTTTTTTCTCTCACAATGTCACAATCGAAGTGCGCTTGTCTGATCTGTCAATCTATCATTGCTATTCCAAAGAAGGAAAATGTGATAAGGCACTTTCGAATTGTTCATAAAAACTACGAAACTGACTTCCTTCCGAAAAGCGATCTGAGAAAGAGAAAGGAGAGGGAACTAAAATCTCAGTTTAGACGCAATGGAAGGCGTGTGAGCAACTTGACGGCACACGCTACAGAGTAGATTGAAAATTGTCTGTCAGACTTTATCTAATGGAAAAAAAGTAACGATTCGAGTGTTGCCCGATGTAGCGATGTAGCGGAGTAAGAGTAGCGTTTCTTCTTCACAAATGTACTCAAGTAAAAGTAAGTATGGTGCAATAAAACTACTCTTAGAAGTATAATTTTTTTAAAAAGTTACTCAAGTAAATGTAACTCGTTACTACCCACCTCTGATACTCAGTATATATATATATATATATAATTTTTACAAGCCGAAAAAGTGTGGGCACCCCTGCTCTAGAATATGCCGTAGAAGGAGTATCCAAATCCTTGTTAGAAACCCACATGAACACAGGAGAAAATGCAGATGTCCTACAGAAGACAGACCCCAGCAATGAATGGGCCTGGGACCCAATAGGCGTGACATGGCATCGTTACCTACTGACCTGCCCTCACTTTGGATTATAATGAGTCCGCTATCTGTGTCAAAGATGCTGAGGTGGAACTAAACCCTGCAAGCCCCATGGCTCCTTCCTGCAGTCTTCGTTATCTTACAAAATAAGCAACACCTTTGTACTCAGGAATAACTTCCCTGTATCTGTCGTAAATACTCCCTTTCTGCATAAACTGCTTCCTCTAAAAACTAGCAGTACACTTCTATTGACATTATATTCTCCTTTGCTATCTGACAAACTGAACTGAATTTCTGTGTGATGTGACTTGATTAGGCGCCCACAAATTGCTTTATCTGTACTTATTTCTGTATGAATGCAGAAAACAGAAGAAATGCATATATAAGCAGATTTTGCTGGCCTGTGTCAGCATTCAGCTAGGAAGCGGTTATGTCGGAGAATTAACAAGCAGCATCCTAAGAGTAATCCTTTAGCCTGATTGTCACAAGAGAAACAGCTCCCACCATTAAAAAAATATTAAGAGTTGGCTGAGCAGGGTGCACATCCCCTGGAGCGGCACTATCGCCAGCTGACAACACGGCACACAATCAGCTCAGACATTAACATATGATGCCAGAAAGCTGAGTTTAGTAGTGCTTTGTTCATGTACCTGTCAACAGGGCCGATGAGCAAATTTACTAATGTGCTGTGGAATTGTACTCTAAGAAAGTCAATTTTAATTAAAAGGTCGGGGCAGCGCAGTGCCACAGTTGCTAGCAATGCTGCCTCACAGATTCAGTGTCTGAAGTTCATTTCCCATTCCCGGTAATTATTTGTATGATGTTTGCATGATCAACCAGTGTTCTTCTCACATCCCAAAGACATGCATATTAGGTTATTTGGCAATTAGAAATATATAACCCACTGTTGACGACAGCATGACGTGATGGACTGGGATGCTATCCAGGGTTGGTTTCTGCTTTGCACCTGAACACAAATCAAGATATCAAGATGACAGCCTACTTAAGGATTTATCAAGGAATGATAAAATAACAGTGCGAAGTTGATCTTTCAGTTACAGGGCCCCAAAGTTGTGGAATGATCTGCCTAATCATCTGTCTGCCCACTAATGTAATGTAAATCCTGAATGAAGACTAGGGTGGCACAGTGGTAGCGCTGCTGCCTCACAGTTAGGAGACCTGGGTTCGCTTCCTGGGTCCTCCTTGCGTGGAGTCTGCATGTTCTCCCCGTGTCTGTGTGGATTTCCTCCCACAGTCCAAAGACATGCAGGTTAGGTGGCTTGGCGATCCTAAATTGTCCCTAGTTGGTGGACTGGTGCCCTGCCTGGGATTTATTCCTGTGTTGGCTGGGATTGGCTCCAGCAGACCCCCCATGACCCTGTGTTAGAATATAGTGGGTTGGAAAATGACTGGATGAAGGCTGACAACTTTAGTCGGGCATACCCTGACTAGAGCTGCGGGTTAGCTGTGCATGCTGCATTTCTGTTTGCTAGTCATTCGTGAAGAAATTTAAGCATGATCAAATTTTAAACGGTTATTAACCCACCTCTGTTCTGTTTCTCTTCTTAGCACATGGTGCCTCTGCTTTACTGCTAGGCTGCTCTTTTGCGTATGGAAAAGTCATCCTGGAAAAAGGAGTATTGGAATCATTGGCTGGAAAGATTCTCTCAGCAGATTGGACAACCAGCACAGACTCAGTTGCCTGAGGTCTCCAGGACTTTGTTTTTCAGTTTATCGTTTGCAATTTTAATCTCCTCTCTTGTCATCTGGTCATAGTTCATCAATTAATGAATGGATAGATGTTGTTAGGTGGGCAGCATGGTGATGCTGTGGGAGCACTGCTGCCTTGCAATCAGGAGACTCAGGTTTGTGCCCTGGGTTCTTCCCTGTTTCTGTGTGGTTTCCCTCTAGGTGCTCTGGTTTTCCCCCCACCATCTAAAGACGTGCAGGTTAGGTGAACTGCACATGCTTGTGTGTGTGTGTGTGTGTTCGCCCTGCAATAAGACTAGTGCCCTGTTCAGGGTTTGTTCTTGCCTTGTGTCCTAAACTATCTGGGATAGGCTCCGCCCACACACCTGCTGACCATGGTCTCAGTCAAGTGGGTTAAAAAATGACACGACATTTCAATTTCAACCATGTTCTGTGTTTTACCAAATCTGTATTTAAATGTGCATCACTTCTGTATTTAGTAATTAGTATAATCTATACTTCTATTTTAACTGAGAATTGTTCACAGCATTCTGTGCCTACACTCAATGAAGGGCGCTATACAAAAAATATGTTGTTCTCCTGCACCCCAGACCTGGATTCGACAAAATGTTATTTAATTAAAAAAGTGCCATAAGATGAAACTATCTTGATAAATGATAGTTTCATCTATGATAAATTTTTAAAGATGCACAGCAGCTTTTCACAAATCCAGCTAAGCGTCCACTAATAGATTCATTCCAATGGATTTAAAACTGGCCTGATGTGAGTACAAATGTTCTCTGTGATGGTCCACTCTGTCTTTCAGTGATGGCTCCTGCCTTATGCCCGTTTCTACTGGCAAAAAGACTCTTACTCCCATTTTACATTTTCTAAAAAAAAAATGAATGGATGGACATATGATTTGAGATCACTAAGGATTGGGGCTGAGCAATAGCTCAAATTTTCAATTCGATTTGACATTTAAGAAAAATCAACATTTAAAAGCCAATATTGTGATGTCCATCCATCCATTCATTCATCCATCCATCCATCCATTATCCAACCGGCTATATCCTAACTACAGGGTCACGGGGGTCTGCTGGAGCCAATCCCAGCCAACACAGGTGTTGAGGCGGCCCTCCTGAAAGTATTCAATGACATCTCCATTATTACTGACTCAGGTGACGCTGCAGTCCTTCTCCTCCTTGACCTGTCTGCTGCCTTTGACACCGTTGACCATGAGACATTGCTGTTGCGGCTTGAACATCTTGTTGGGCTTAAAGGGGCTGCTCTTAACTGGTTCAGGTCAGATCTAGCTGGTAGACACTTTTCAGTGACTTTAAATTCCTCTTTTTCGTCCACTGCTCCTCTTAAATGTGGCGTTCCTCAGGGATCCATTTTGGATCCTATTTTATTCTCTACTAGCAAAATACCCGCGCTTCGCAGCGGAGAAGTAGTGTGTTAAAGAAGTTATGAAAAAGAAAAGGAAACATTTTAAAAATAACGTAACATGATTGTCAATGTAATTGTTTTGTGACTGTTATGAGTGTTGCTGTCATCAAGGATTTGATTATCATTATTTCTTTCAATCAGGTTCGTATTTGGAGGATGTGTTGTGTTCAGGTTACATTCCGTGTTTGTCTAGTCTATCCCTGACCATCTCATCTTTGTTGTCAACCGTTGTAAAGATAACAGGTTTCATTCATCGAAGTGATCACTACCCAAA
>JANRMT010062817.1:17829109-17843362 GCA_026402145.1 Polypterus bichir lapradei | reverse complement strand
GTGAATAGCATCTGTAATTGGAGATGCCTTATTCTTTGGCATTATGCCAGAGCTGTCTGAAGATACAGAGGATGCCCAAAGATGTAGAGGATGAGACAGCTGCAGAGGAATTGAGTAAAACACTTATCACTTGCATTTGAGTGCAATTATCTGCATCATTCAGAAGCTAAATGCAGCAGAGTCAGCCAGATCGTGGCTTCAAGCACAGTGGGCATGATGGAGCTGAAGCCTGACTGAGATATTCCTAGCCAGCTGGTTAGTCAGGGCCATCTTAACAGCATCATAGGCCCCCAGGCAAAGTAGTGCACTGGGGCCCCTGTTTTGATAGCAAAAGAGAAACATGGATAGACATCAATAACATCATAGGCCCTTATGCTCCTGTGGCCCCCCAGCCAGTGCCCATTGTGCCCATATGTTAATACGGCCCTGCAGCCAGTTTCTTTTTGTAGATCCCTGTTGCCAGGAGGCCAACTGATGTTAAAAGCAGGATATGATGAGGTAAAGCCCAAATTCTAATACAGGGCCCATTTTAGCAGATAGTTCAAAGAGAATGGCTGTTGATTGTTTGTTTGTTAGATAGACATATAGAACTGGAAGCCTAAATTGACTTAAGACCACCATCATCATAGTCAAAAAAAGCCTTGCTGGTCCCTAAAAGCTCATTTTCTTTGTATACAGTATGACCATTTGCATAGTCTTCAAGCAGTGCCAAGCAAGCCATGTTTTGTCAGATCATTAGGCTATGAATATGTCATTGGACATGAGATGTAGATCTTTCTGTTTGCAGAGTGTGAATCACATCTATGTTTTTTCTTAATGCAGTTATTAACAATAAGGGATTGCATTGGTTTCTAGACCTGAGAAGTGACAGCAGGTGGCTGATATAAACTGACGAAAAACCAAGTAAGTGCTTCAGTGCAAATACGCAGCATTAGCCCTCGTAACATTCAAATGCAATAGGGTTTATATATCATATTCATCACTTTTGAGGTTTAATATGCTATGTTATATCAACACACATTATAATAATGGCTTAGTGATATGAATTACTATGAGTGTGAGTTGTTATTTAGCTAAAGTTGCCATCATTTCCCACTTTTATCGAAATGTTGCGTATGGATGGGTCGGAGTTGCTGTAAATATACACCCATTTCTTGTTGGGTTTTCTATTTTAATTCTGACTTTTGTGTGGAAATTGTCTTTCTCAGGTTTTGGACCTTTTTTGTGCATACACAAGTTTAATAAATCTGTCCCCTGGCCTGGTCCCTGTCAATGCGGAGTTTATCTGGGTGATCTGGCATCTTCCTATATGTTTTAGATCAACTGTCAGAATATCCCTCTGATATATGTGAGTGAGTATACGTGTCATTGTGTTCTATACCAGACTGAGATTGTGTCTACGGTTGATTCTTACTGAGTGCCCAGTGCTTTGTTGGAGAAAGTTTGACTTAAGAAGTGGATGAATGGTTTATATATCTGTGGGTTCTGTTCTATAATCTGAGTGGCAATATGTAAAAATAATATTATTATTGGTTAATTTAGGCTTCCAGTTTAAGGAGTGATCTGACTTCTTATTTGTAACTTGTTTGAACTAGAAACTCTACTTTTTGGTCAATATTTATTTAAATTAAAAAAAAAATATTTTAATTCCTTTAAGAATGATTTTTTTTCTTGTTTCATTATATTAAAGAAATGTACAGTAGTTAAAATTGCAGCAGTTTCTGTGTTGGAGTAACCTGCACATGCCCCGCTGATGTAATGTTGTTTTAAGCAACACATTCCAGTGGCTGAATGTGTATATTCAGTTGGTTTTTTGAAGAAACAAAGATTGGTTTTCTTAAATAGGATTGGTATTTCCCGTATGTAAAACCTGCGTCATTAAAAAATCATTTTTTTGCATAGTTTAGTTTTCTTGTGTTGTTTCTTGCATGCAGAATCCAACAATCCATCTTTCCGTCCAATTTCTGAAACCACTTAATAAATTACGAAAAAAAGGTGTGTCAGATCCTATCTGTGCATCACGGAAAGCAAGGCAAAAATAAAACCCGGAGACCTGGTCAGAAATTGGTCACAAGCCCTGTTCACACAGACAAATCTATAGTCGCTTATACAGAGTCAGTTTAAAGTAGTTTATCAACCCAACCACTAGAGTATTGCCTGTAGGGGGCATCTCAGATCTCCATATCCCCGACACAAATATACTGTACCCAGAGCCATTTGTCCTTTGTTTCCCTTCTTTTAAACAGGTATCTTTACCATAATTTAATAAGATATAATTGACTACCTTTTCTTTTTTTGCTTTCCTTCTTTCGCCTTCACTCCAGGTGAGCTTCATCTCACTCCCCTCCCGACCCTGACTCACATGGCTGAGGAGGATGGGCTTTTTTTTTAAACTGTGACCCAGAAATGGCTTTTATACATTGCTGATATACCTTGGAAGCACTTTCATGTCAGACAGATGAGGGCAGGGAAACTGCCCCCCATCCCCAAGATCTCCCTCCAGCAGGTCCCTGACAGGGCTGCACTCTCCCAACTACAATTCCAAGGCAGTCCTGCTGAAATTGAGACAGGAGCAGCACCAAAGAAATGCTGCCTCTCAGCTTACTGGAAGTGCATATTACACTGACATGCAGTAATCCACTGCCATTCCACTGTATTGATATCCTGGTCAGGAAAAGTACCACCGACCATACCATGGTTCAAGTAGGAAACCCTTGCAAATAGGAGAAAAAAAGCAAGCTCCACATATCACGACCAGGCTAAGATTTAATCCTCAGACAGTGTAACTGTCTTACCAAAGCACCATCTGTATTCCGAATTTATGCCCTACTAGCCGACGCCTGCCGTAGCATACGGCAGTGTAAGAGTAGGAAGGGAAAATGGTGAGAAAGGAATTCAGAAATCAAGAAGAAAGAAATATTTCTTGAAAGACGCAGTTGTGAATAGGTGTTTTGCTGGAGACGACAGATAATGAGTCGAAAGATCTAACCCTAGAAAAAGCCACGTACAACTGACCGTGGCTGAAGACTGGTTGTTATAGATTAACGCAAATCTTTGCAAATGTAATGCAAGGCGGGATGTTGGGGTCATGTTTGAAGTAAATGACAATGGTAGCATGGAGAATCTCGGAAAGAGATTGAATTTCAGCTTCACCACCATAAACTCCAGATGTTGCCATGTATTGATAGTACTCATAACTTGTTGTGATAACTCGACTTGCGTTGGAAAGAACAACAGGAAGAACGTCTCCAAATCTGTCCCAATGTGATGCCACGAAATCTACTGCCCTATGTCCTAGTGAGAGTACATTGCCTTCGTCAACCATTTGTGTCAAGAGATAACCTACTGTTAGGAACAGGCAGTTTCTGGATCCCGGAATACAGATGACGTTGTACAAAAACCCCGTCGACAGAAAAGATACTGTCGTTCATTTTATAACAAAGGCTTAGGAAACAACTGTCGTAGTATAGTGAAAATAACAAGGAGCGAAACTAATGCCAATGGTCGAGAGAGTACCTTCCTGTAGCAGGCTACAGAAACGACTCCCAGGCGTACACATGGCCAAAGTGAAAGGTGACACGGTCAGGCTAGATATAGGGCAGTAACATGACACCAATGGGGTCATGAAAGAGGAGCGGGGAATGCGGTAGTCCGAAGGAGGAATAGGATGCGAGAAAAGTGGCGTGGGAGTGTATGGGAAGCCGCAGGCAGCGTGGGGAAGGATTTGGAAGAGGAGGAATAGGAATCGAGAAATGCCGTGTCGGCTGCGTGTGTTGGAGGGGACCGGTGTTAAAGAGGAAGCAGGACGAACCAGAAGAGAAATAAATATAAGAGATACTACAGCATGAGGGTCAGTTCAAGTTGGGCAGTTGGGAGACAAAGTCAGGGAGGCGAGATTGCGTTGGTTAGGACATGTGCAGAGGAGAGAGGCAGGGTATATTGGGAGAAGGATGGTAAAAATACAGCTGCCAGGCAAGAGGAAAAGGAGGAAGGCCTAAGAGGAGGTTTATGGATGTGGTGAAAGAGGACATGAAGGTGATGGGTGTGACAGAGCAAGATGACGAGTGCAGGAAAATATGGAAAAAGATGATCCACTGTGGCAACCCCTAATGGAAGTAGCCAAAAGAAGACGAAGAACTACAGCATGGCCGTTAACATTCATCCCCTTTGTAGAGTAAACATATTGCAGTATGGTATTAAACTGACAGTTCTATGCACCGAACAAAGCTAAAGTATCACACTGTAAAATGCAGATACTAGGAGGTGCTTGGAAACAACCTGAAATTAAAAATGTAGAACACTACTCTGTGGAGAGATTTGACTGACAGAATAAAAGAATGCTTCTGAAAATTCATGTAATAGAGTGTTGGACCACCATGGGCAGCTGAAACAGCCTTAAGGTACATGGGCATAGATGTCACAAGTATCTGTGACTCTATTAAAGTGATGTGAGGCCGTTCTTTCATGAGAAAGTTAATCATTTGAGGTTTTGATGATGGAAGTGGAAATCATGGTCTCAGGTGGCAATGCACGATCTCTCATAAGTGTTTAACTGGGTTAAGAACTAACGACTGGGATGTGTGCGGTATGTAATTTATGTCATTATCATGCTGTTTAATTCTATTATTTACTGCGCAGCATTGTCATCCTAGAACATTCCTTTATCACAATTGAAATGCTTCAGAATAGGATGAATGTGACCACACAGAATTTAATTTAATGTAATTAATTGCCTTTTGTTTTGGCCTCTACGTAAATTCTAAGCCATGCTGGAAAACGCACTTCGTACCATAGCAGACTCGCCAGCACCATTCATTGAGAGAAGGACACAGCACTTTGGCCTGCAGACTTCTTTTTGAGACACCTGTCTGCCTGTGTGAATGATGCCTTACCTGTTCTCCCTTTTTTATTACTTAGTAGGCTACATTTTATGCTCTTTGTACCACTTTACCTACAAACGTTCAGTAAGGGGTTTATGTACAACTAGCCGAGCACAGTTTCTCTCTGTGAAGTTCTTGGTGAAAAGTCTTGCTCCAACCCTAGATTGACATTTAATGCCAAATGATACAGTGTTACCTCTTTGATTTTTTTCTTGCGTTTAAAATCAATGAAGGGACATCATGGCTGAGAACTGTACGATAAAGTGGCCTCATCTGATGTTGAGTTTCTCTCCAAGTTTGATGCAAGCATCTCATTGGCTGCTGTCCTCCATGCAAATATTAGCAGATTCATTACTGATGCTTATGCACAAGATGCCCCAATGATCAGCCCTTCCAAAGTGTCTCTGAGATCTCTTCATCCACAATAACTTAGACAGTGAGCAACTGAGTCTCCCAGCCTTTTTATAACTGACATTGAACATTAAGGGATTTTATTTTCTTAGCTATCTCAGTGTCCACACCTGCATAGAGGTAAATTGCTTTCAACTGTATAAGTTGCATCTGTCATTTAAAAAAGTGTTTTTTTTATTTATTGTCAGTTACCTTTACTTTTAACAGGCTGCTAGTTTTCTTAAGTGCACATTCAGATCTATTTTTGAGCTTGGAATATTTTAATGGGAAGATAGCTATTGATTTGCAAAGTTTTCCAAAAGCAAAAATACTTGAAAACGTAGCGCAGTAATACAACAAATCTTTGGAATGAAACACTACACTAAGCTTTATTTATACATCTTATGCAATGTGATATGTTGATTTCTCTTTCCACTTCTTTAAAACCTCACAATGTTTGGAAAAATGTGGAATTCAGTTGCTATGAGGTCCACATATTCAAAGCACAAGTCTTACTGTTTTATTTAAAACAAAAAGAGATGTGATATCTCCATTCCTCCAAACTACTAATATTTTCATTTCAGTGAATTTACAAGGCTCAGCCCATTAAAGTTATTTTAATCCTCATTTTTCAAGTAGCCTGTCCAAACATTCACAGAGATTTAGATGATTTTTCTCTCTCAACCACATTTCATTTATTGTTAAAAATAACATTTTCCTATATTGCTCATATTAGTTGAAACAAAATTGGAAGAAAAATCAAATTTCCGCTTCACTGTAACTAATATATATATGGCAGTGCACAACAGTTATTGTGTATACATAAAGTGCCTTCAGAAAGTATTCAGACCCCTGCACTTTTTACATATTTTACTATTTTTTAACCTTGTGCTAAAATCATTGAAATTATTTTTTTCCATCATCAACTAACACTCAATACCCCAGAATCACAAAGCAAAAAAGAATTTTAGATTTTTTTGCCATTTTATTAAAAAAAAAAAAAAAAAGAAATATCCCATTAACACAAGTATTCAGACCATTTATATTCTCCTTAGTTGAAGTCCCTTTGGCATCGATTCCAGTGTGGTGCTTTCTTGGATTTGACACATCAATCTTCACATATCTGTCAGGTTGTATTCAGACCACCACTGGACAGCTGTTTTCAGGTTTTCCCCAGAGGTGTTTAAATGGGATCAAGTTTGCCCTCTGGCTGGGCCACTCAAGGACATTACAAACGTTGTCCCTCTCAGGGTTCTTCCTATGCATTCTTCAGTGCCATTATGCGTGCCAACCTCCCTTGCCTGGCATTTCTTGTCTCAGCCGCATTTCTCCTAGTCCCTGTCACTGAAAAACACTCCCACAGCATGATTCTGCCACCAGCATTCTTCACTGTTGGAACGGTATTGTGCACGTGATGAGCAATGCCTGACATGATTCTTAAAAAGGAGACAATATAGTTTAGTCTTGGTTTCATCACACTAGAGAATCTTCCTCTAATAGTTTGAACGTCATTTAGGTGTCTTTTTACAAGCTCCAAATGGGCTTTCGTGAAGCCTAGATTAGTGGAGTGTTGCAGTGGTGGCTGTTCTTCTGGAAGTTTCTTCCATCTCCATACAGGTTCTCTTGAGCTCAGGTAAAGAAAACATTGGGATCCTAGTTGCCTCTCATACCCTGACCCTTCTCTCCTGATTGCTCAGTTTGGCCATAGAGCCAGGTCTAGGAAGTGTTGTGGTTGTTCCAAACTTCTTCCATATAAGAATTACTAGCAAAATTCCCACGCTTCGCAGCGAAGAAGTAGTGTGTTAAAGAAGTTATGAAAAAGAAAAGGAAACATTTTAAAAATAACGTAACATGATTGTCAATGTAATTGTTTTGTCACTGTTATGAGTGTTGCTGTCATCAAGGATTTGATTAGCATTATTTATTTCAATCAGGTTCGTATTTGGAGGACGTGTTGTGTTCAAGTTACATTCCATGTTTGTCAACCGTTGTAAAGATAACAGTTTTCATTTATCGAAGTGTTCACTAGCCAAATCGCTACTCGTGAATCTAAGATGTTTAACAGGCATTCCCGTTATTAACTTGTGGATTAGCCCTCGAGTATTTAGCGGCAGCGTCTCTATGAACTTGTGGATTTGCCTGCGAGTATTTAGCGACAGCGTGTCTATTAACTTGTGGATTTTTCTGTGAGTATTTGGCGGCAACGTCACAAAGTTGTTTCCGTCTAGCTGCATCAGAAAATGTACCACGACGTCTGACACGCCTCCTTTTTACTGTTTTCTCACAGCTTGGATTGCTGCTGTCATAATCGGTTTGAGTTTCATGGTTTGTTTCAATTACGTTAGTATTTGCAGGATTTGTTGTGTTGAAGTGACATTCGGCATCTGTCAAGCATTGTAAGCATACAACCGGCTTCATCGATAACTTCGCATCCAGCTTTTGAGAGTTTAAACATTCATAAACATCAAAGTGTCCACTACTCAAATCGTCACCTGTGAATCTAAGATGTTTAAGAGGCATTGGTGGTTCTCCAAAGTTGTAAAATATTTGGCCATTTCGGTACACTTGAAAGCGACAACCGAACAATTCAGCGGCAGCCATCAACTCGCATGCAGAAGCATAGGTGAAGGGCTTAAGCATTTCACTCTTATAGTGCTCCTGTGTAGTATAATTATCTCCTGTGCTGTCATCAGTCTACACCTTGAACCTGTCCCAGTCATTCAATACATAAGACACAATGTTCCTCTGGATATCAAGATTGAGCCTGATATGGCCGTGCAATATGTAACAAAGAGAATGGAAAAGGCAGGCGGCATCTCCGGGCATGGAAACCACTTGGTAAGTGACAGTTCTTTGATCGATGGTGATCACCTCGATAGACATCTCACCACCCAAATCGCTACTCGTGAATCTAAGATGTTTAACAGGCATTCCCGGTATTAACTTGTGGATTTGCCTGCGAATGTTTAGCAGCAGTGTGTCTATGAACTTGTGGAATTGCCTGTGAGTATTTAGCGGCAGCGTCTCTATGAACTTGCGGATTTGCCTGCAAGTATTTAGCGACAGCATGTCTATTAACTTGTGGAGTCACGAAGTTGTTTCCGTCTAGCTGCATCAGAAAATGTACCACGACGTCTGACACGCCTCCTTTTTACTGTTTTCTCACAGCTTGGATTGCTGCTGACGGACAGCCTTATATGGGCAGGCAGTCAATTTCGTGGGAGGTGTGGGGATGGGGGACGCAATATAGGCAGGCAGCCAACTATGTGGGAGGTGTGGTGATGGGGGACACAACTCTGCCTCACATGGCGACCGAGCTGCTGGCTATGGACGTATATATGTACGTAAGTAGGATTCAATTATGACCGTTACGCGTAGAATTTCCTGCTTAGCTTTTGTAAGTAAGCTGTAAGGAATGAGCCTGCCAAATTTCAGCCTTCTACCTACACGGGAATTTGGAGAATTAGTGATGAGTGAGTCAGTGAGTCTGACGTTGGAAAGTTCAATATGGCTGCCGACAGTGGCCTCATACCACCGAAATAAGTACATACATCGGTTTCGGTTAGTGCAGGGAAGCCGCCTACCAAATTTCGTGAAGATGGTGTCAAAAATAAGAAAGTTCAACATGGCGGACGTTGTCGACCCTTATGACTGTTACGCGTAGAATTTCGAAATGAAACCTGCTTAACTTTTGTAAGTAAGCTGTAAGGAATGAGCCTGCCAAATTTCAGCCTTCTGCCTACACGGGAAGTTGGAGAATTAGTGACGTTGGAAAGTTCAATATGGCGGCCGACAGTGACGTCATACCACTGAAATAAGTACGTACATCGGTTTCGGTTAGCACAGGGAAGCTGCCTACCAAATTTCGTGAAGATGGGGTCAGCCTTCTACCTACACGGGAAGTTGGAGAATTAGTGACATTGGAAAGTTCAATATGGCAGCCAACAGTGGCTTCATACCACCGAAATAAGTACGTACATTGGTTTCGGTTAGCGCAGGGAAGCCGCCTACCAAATTTCGTGAAGATGGAGCCATAAATAAGAAAGTTCAACATGGTGGACATTGTCGACCGTTATGACCGTTACGTGTAGAATTTCGAAATGAAAGCTGCTTAACTTTTGTAAGTAAACTGTAAGGAATAAGCCTGCCAAATTTCAGCCTTCTACCTACACGGGAAGTTGGAGAATTAGTGATGAGTGAGTGATGAGTGAGTGAGTGAGTTAGTCAGTCAGTCAGTGAGGGCTTTGCCTTTTATTAGTATAGATGATGGCCACTGTGCTCTCTACAGCCATTGAATCTGCAGGATTGTTTTGTAGCTTTCCTTTTCCATATCTGTGCCTCAATACAACCCTGTTTCTGTGCACTGCAGGCAATTCCTTTGACCTCATGATTTTGTTTTTTGATATGTTGTATGTAGTTACTTTCTATAGATAGGTGTGTGCCTTTCCAAATGAAGCCCAATTAACTGTACTGACCACAGGTGTACTCCAAAAAAATGTGTAGAAGCATCTTCATGATTTTGTTAGTGATTTTTTTTAATCCTTTATTTGTCATATATAATTTTTTTCATTTTTGCATACCTCATCTTACATTCCAGAGAGCTTTAGGGTCAGTGGACTGTGTCAGGGATTTGTATAACACCCCTGGAGTAATTGCAGGTTAAGGGCCTTGCTCAAGGGCCCAATGGAGTAACATTCCTTCTGTCACTACCAGGATCCGAACCGGCCACCTTTGAATTACCATCCCAGATCCTTTAGCTAGAGAGCCACTGCTGTACTGTGATAATCAATATAACAGGGTGCACCCAAGCCAGATTTCAGCTGTCATAATAAGCTACTTGTGTCGATGTGGAATTTCAAATTTTTATTCAAAAAATTACGAACATTTCTAAAATCCTGTTTTCACTTGATGATGAGGAAAAAAATGAATGGAAATGATTTTAGTACAAGGCTGCAACATAAAATGTGAAAACAGTGAAGGGGTCTGAAAATTTTATGAAGGCACTGTTTACATACAGACTGCTAATGTTAACAATATTGGGAATCATCCAAGGTCATGATCTTAATAGTGTTCTCTTTTTTATAATTTCTCCTGTGCATTTCATAAAGGGTTTCATTATGTATTTTCAAAAGTCAAATTCGTGATGTTTGCCATGATACTAATCAAATATGCAGCTACATCTATATTTATTGCTGGATGTAAATGTCATAAAAAGGCCTTATGTAGAGTTCAATAGATATCTTCTAAAAAAGTGCCTACTTTTATACTGACTTTCCAAAACTTTTATGTTTTACATTTATAATTTGTTTATTTCCTTTAGAATTTTTCATGTGCCTTATATTTTCCAAAGAAGAGTATGTTTCATATTCTTTTTAATCGTACAAAGAACATTAGTATGAACAAAAACACCGTAATAATGGTTGTATTTACAATTTTTCACTATTTTACCTTTTAGAGTGCTTTTCTTAGGGAGAATAACAATCCTGACGTATAACTCTTTTGGTTGAGCCAAGTTTCTCAGAGATTTTTTATTCTTAAATACTATCAAAGAGTATTGTGTGTTTTATCATTCTGACTGTAATTCTTTCTTTAAAAATGGATATAGAATTCCTTATGCATTTCCTATGGGAAGATATTTAGAGGTTTCTCGCATTGAACTTGGGAGCCCCATGTGACTAATGTTTCTATGGTAAATGTATCTAAATATTTCCTTGTTGAAATACCTACAATAGTTTAAAAAGTACAATATTGTAAAATAGTTTAGTTACTTTAGGAGTTGACATGCCAACAGTCAACATAACCTGCGTTTGTATTTGGGAAAACAATTTTAACCACATGCCGTTCAGATGCAGGGTGTCCATCACCTTGTGTGGCAGTATGTGAATTAATTTATTTAGTTTAGTTATTTTTAAAATATTCCCCAACCCTTTTCTTATGGAAAAAAGGCACAACTTTAGGAATTTTGGAGTCAAACCCACAGAAGATGGAAAATTATTTTTTTTCTATTTGCGTTGGTGCGAACAAAGGTTTATTTAAAATTGGTATGGTAGATTTGGCTTAACATTTGTATTATTTCTATGTATTCATAGTAAAAAGCAAGAATATGCTGTACATACAGATATAGATGTAGATAAAGTATGTGAGTGTGCATGGGTATTTCGTATACTGTATATGTATAAATAATACACTAGTAATAAGCCATTTATTTTTCTTGTGAAATGGAAAACACATTTATCATCATGGTGCATAAAGGAACAGAAATGTTTAGAATACTAATGACATACTTATTAATTGGAATGATAATTTTTCACTCCCATCTAAAACATTTCTCAGTTAAATTAAATTAACAAATAAAAAGCAATGTAGGATAGATAGAGATGGTAACAGTTCTCATTTCTTAAAGGGAACGTTTGTAATATTATCAGTTTAAATTACAGAATATAGAAGACAGCAATGGAGTATTCAGAGAAAATTAAAAGATGTTATTATGCTTTCAGGTAATAAAATAGAATAAAATAAATGTGAATTTTAATACATGGGAAATGGACAGGTAATGTGGCCTTGACTTGAAATGTTAAGTTTCAGCATTGAATGATTTTTTTAGGAAATAGCAATAACAATGGTACTGTATGTCTTACATTTTTAAAATCAATGTAAGGCACCTCTTTTTCTATAATAAGAGACACTACAGGTATTATAGTTATAAACAATACATTTTTGATACTGCTTACATAAATAATGTTAATAATGCTCTTCTTTACTCATTATTATATACAAAACATATCTAAGTGAAGTCAAGATTAAAAAAAAAATCACACAAGCAAGGCATGATCTGTGATGCAGTTTAATACCACTCAGTCAGGTAACCAGAAAATTTACATTTTGATCCCTTCCAAGTTTTTACATCCTGAGAAAATCAGTTAACCTGACAAAGTATAGAGTGAACAGGCGTATACTTTCTTGCTTAGATTCCCCAAGTGAAAGTGATGCTACAATTGCTACAATTAATTGTCAATAAGATGCCTTTGAAGTGTTAATCAGAAACCATATTGGAGTAGAGATTTGAAATTGTAATAAGCAGGTAGAATCACTTCAGCTGTTTTCTTATCATGGCAATAAAATTGGTATACTGGCACAGTGGATAGCATAGCTTAAAGGATATTTGCTTGAATCCTTGTCCAAATACATGACTATGTCTGGATTACTCATTTTTCTCACTTTTATGTATTTTTTTGTAAGTACTCTGTTATATCACAGAGGCATGTAATTCTGTAATTCTTTGTGTCTGTCTGACTATCTGTTAGTGTGTCCTGTGATGACTTGCCATTTTTTTTTGTTATCTATGATGCTGCAGGAATATTTTACAATATAATGGATAGTAGTAGTAGGGTTTTGTACCGTGTTAGCCATTATAGATGCAATGAGAAGTCAGTCAAAATGACACCTTTTATTGGCTAACTGAATGGATTACAATATACAAGCTTTCAAGGCAGTTCAGGCTCCTTGTCTGCCTGAAGAAGGGGCCTGAACTGCCTTGAAAGCTTGCATATTGTAATCCATTCAGTTAGCCAATAAAAGGTGTCATTTTGTTTGACTTCTAATGGCCGTATCATGGGAAGACGAGTCTAGAAAATGAATGGATGTTCATTCATTATGTAACAAATAGGAAAACTTAAACCTTTTGACACCAAAAAATCCAGATTTATCCTGCTTTAGTGATACGCAAGCTTCTCTGAATTTACTTCGCCTTGAGTTTGGAGAAAATGCAGAAATATTCAAGAATTTTGTTCAACTTTGTGAAAGGCATTGAAATCAGTGAAGAAGGACAAACTCAATTAGACTGTAGTGGATTATCATTTTGCAATAGCATTTTAAGTGTCCTGAGGTCTAGGAAAGTGTCTGCTAATTGTGCTGGACCCATTATTATGGCCAGAAATGTGAAGTTCTCTTAACCACTGTGCCACTATATTTGCCAGAGGTAAATTTATACTCTGAGTCCACACTATTCTGAGTACTTTATCTCCCTCTGCATCTCCTATCAGTATGACTAATACTCACTGAACCTGTGCTGCAAGGGATCAGCATTATATACTCAGTTGTCTGTCCCTGTCACTACCTGATCTGTGCTACATAGTGAGGGAAATAACATACTTAATCCAGCAGTGAAGACACAATTTAAAATGAATTAATACAGAACATATTTTCAGAATATTCTCATTATGGTCAGCTAATGTTCCCCTCAAATGAAAATACTGCAAGTTTTTCTTTTTGTTTTTTTAAAATGTATGTGGGGATCAAATTTGTCTGGAGTACAAAGCGAGTAGTGACATCACCCATTTATGTATGCACGTGCAAAGCAGATAGGGCAATGCCGTAAAGTGCGAGGTGGAGTATTCTAGCAATATGCATGCTTGAATGTTCTGTGCATACACAGTGCAAATTGGGCAGATCGGGTAGTGACACTCCCATACATCATTGGATGCTGCAGCTCTGTAATGTCATGCTGGCCTTGCAAATCTTTATGCTGTCCACACTGTGAATTTTCAGGGAAAAAGTAGATGACCTATATCACCGACGAACCCAGAAAATGCTTTGGTGAATTTTGTCAATCATACTGTTTGTCTGGTTCCAAATTCTATCTGTCCATCTTTATTTAAGAATACTCTTAAGTGTGGTTCCTCCTGATTTATCATAAGCAGAATAATCTTGTATTTCATCATCTTGCTTTCATTCTCACTTTTTTGCTTTGTGTTAGTTCACTGTTCCTCCCCCACACTATGCGACTCTTCAGTTCCACCTCGGGTGGTAAACGTTAACATTATTCAAAGTTATTGTCTGTTTTTACCTGTGTTGTTATCACTCTTTAATTTAATATTGTTTTTTGTATCAGTATGCTCCTGCTGGATTATGTGAATTTCCCCTTGGGATTAATAAAGTATCTATCTATCTATCTATCTATCTATCTATCTATCTATCTATCTAT
>JANRMT010062817.1:17807860-17829099 GCA_026402145.1 Polypterus bichir lapradei | reverse complement strand
CTATCTATCTATCTATCTATCTATCTATCTATCTATCTATCTATCTAACTGTGTAAGGCACTATATAAAATGACTGAGTCATATAAAATATTAGCTTTTTTAGGGAATTTATTTTAGCAAAGAATTAAAACAAGAAGAGTAAAAATATTCTATTATATATATATATAGATGCCTTTGATTTGTTGCTTTTTCAGTGATTATCCTCCATAGTTTATAGTGTTTCCCTTAACTACAGAAAAGTTCAGAGCAGATGTGTTTTTAACACTGGGGGAGATCCACTGCCATCTTAAATGATGCTAAAGCATTCCAAAGTCAGTACTTTTAAAGTTCAAGAAGATGTAATGTCAAGCCGATGCATTATTAAATCATATAACTCATGACATTTAAACTAATAAGCTTTTGTGCATGCTACGCCTCATGTCATGGTTATTGGAAGGGGTACTCAGCATTTTTTTCCAGAGGTGAAAGAGCGAATATATGATAGCTTAATGCCAAAGTTGTCTCCCTTTTGAACATGCTGATTATAATTTGTCACTGATAAATTTATTTTTCCTGTAGTCAGAAAAAAATGCAGTTCTATAAAGTACTGTAATAACCTTATTTATAGCATAGAGTGAAACATTCTCTTCAGTAGTAACTTACAAAATCTGAAGAAAAATGTATTTTTGTTATGGTCATGTTTGTTAGGTATCTTTACTGTTCCCGAATATTTTCATATTTTCACAAAAATGTGAAAATCTATTTAGATTTTCTTCTTTTTTTGTAGACTCCATTTCTTCTGCCCACATCAGTCCCGTGGTGGCAGTTACTAGCATCTTGTTGAAACTCCTCACATCTTCTCAATAGTTAGTCAGGTAGTAGTAAAGCCAGGCCAAAACACAGTTTATGTTTATGTTTTGTATTTATTTATTCAAATAAGGCAAATGTATCCCGTTCATGGTTATTTTAAGTCATTTAATATTACATTTTTAATCAGATGTTTTTGTATAGACACTAGATCAGAGACTGTTGTGTTGTAGCTCTTAAGGCTGTGAAGTCAAAGGTTTACATAAACATTGTGTAGCCTCTTTATTAGGTACTAGCAAAATACCCGTGCTTCGCAGCGGAGAAGTAGTGTGTTAAAGAAGTAATGAAAAAGAAAAGGAAACATTTTGAAAATAACGTAACATGATTGTCAATGTAATTGTTTTGTCACTGTTATAAGTGTTGCTGTGATTATATATACAGTGCATCCGGAAAGTATTCACAGCGCATCACTTTTTCCACATTTTCTTATGTCACAGCCTTATTCCAAAATGGATTAAATTCATTTTTTTTCCTCAGAATTCTACACACAACACCCCATAATGACAACATGAAAAAAGTTTACTTGAGATATTTGCAAATTTATTAAAAATAAAAAAACTGAGAAATCACATGTACATAAGTATTCACAGCCTTTGCCATGAAGCTCAAAATTGAGCTCAGGTGCATCCTGTTTTCCCTGATCATCCTTGAGATGTTTCTGCAGCTTAATTGGAGTCCACCTGTGGTAAATTCAGTTGATTGGACATGATTTGGAAAGGCACACACCTGTCTATATCAGGTCCCACAGTTGACAGTTCATGTCAGCGCACAAACCAAGCATGAAGTCAAAGGAATTGTCTGTAGACCTCCGAGACAGGATTGTCTCGAGGCACAAACCTGGGGAAGGTTACAGAAAAATTTCTGCTGCTTTGAAGGTCCCAATGAGTACAGTGGCCTCCATCATCCTTAAGTGGAAGAAGTTCGAAACCACCAGGACTCTTCCTAGAGCTGGCCGGCCATCTAAACTGAGCAATCGGGGGAGAAGGGCCTTAGTCAGGGAGGTGACCAAGAACCCGTTGATCACTCTGTCAGAGCTCCAGAGGGCCTCTGTGGAGGGAGGAGAACCTTCCAGAAGGACAGCCATCTCTGCAGCAATCCACCAATCAGGCCTGTATGGTAGAGTGGCCAGACGGAAGCCACTCCAAAGTAAAAGGCACATGGCAGCCCACCTGGAGTTTGCCAAAAGGCACCTGAAGGACTCTCAGACCATGAGAAACAAAATTCTCTGGTCTGATGAGACAAAGATTGAACTCTTTGGTGTGAATGCCAGGCGTCATGTTTGGGGGAAACCAGGCACCGCTCGTCACCAGGCCAATACCATCCCTACAGTGAAGCATGGTGGTGGCAGCATCATGCTGTGGGGATCTTTTTCAGTGGCAGGAACTGGGAGACTAGTCAGGATAAAAGGAAAGATGACTGCAGCAATGTACAGAGACATCCTGGATGAAAACCTGCTCCAGAGCTCTCTTGACCTCAGACTGGTGCGACGGATCATCTTTCAGCAGGACAACGACCCTAGGCACACAGCCAAGATATCAAAGGAGTGGCTTAAGGACAACTCTTGAGTGGCCCAGCCAGAGCCAAGACTTGAATTCTATTGAACATCTCTGGAGAGATCTTAAAATGGCTGTGCACCGACGCTTCCCATCCAACCTGATGGAGCTTGAGAGGTGCTGCAAAGAGGAATGGGCGAAACTGGCCAAGGATAGGTGTGCCAAGCTTGTGGCATCATATTCAAAAAGACTTGAGGCTGTAATTGCTGCCAAAGGTGCATCGACAAAGTATTGAACAAAGGCTGTGAATACTTATGTACATGTGATTTCTCAGTTTTTTGATTTTTAATAAATTTGTAAAAACCTCAAGTAAACTTTTTTCACATTATCATTATGGGGTGTTGTGTGTAGAATTCTGAAAAAAAAATGAATTTAATCCATTTTGGAATAAGGCTGTAACATAACAAAATGTGGAAAAAGTGATGCGCTGTGAATACTTTCCGGATGCACTGTGTATATATATATATATATATATATATATATATATATATATACACACACATAAACATATAAATAAACATATATATATACATGTACATACTGTATATACATATACATATACACACATATATATATATATATATTGTGAACTGGGACCCGGACACAGGCAGACGGACAACATAGTTTCACCACACACCCTTTATTATATACAATATTTACAGTTTTCGTGCACTACCAAACCCAGTGCCTCCTGCACCGATCCCCCAATGTCCAGGCCACACAGTCCTTTTGTCTTTCTCTCCTGGCCGCCTCCAGTCCTCACTCCAGCTCCGTCTTGCTTCCTCCCGACTCTCGCCAATGACTGGAGGGAGGCGGTCCCTTTTATAGGAACCCGGATGGGCTCCACCTGCTTCCCGGCAATCTCCCGCGGACACACCCCCGTGTGGCGGAAGTGCCGGCTGCGCACCCGGAAGCCGTCCGGGTGTCCCCGGTCGTCTTCCCCCCGGCACTTCCGCCACACCCGGGATAATCGGGCACTGGGGCGCCGCCTGGCGGTGGCCACGGGTCCCTACAGGGCTGGGCTTCCAAGCCCTGTACCCGAGGCCCCCAACATAACCAGGACGGACGCCCCTTCTCGGTTTGGAGGAGGCACAAGCCCACCTCCGGTCCTCCTGGGCATCAAAGTTCAACATGGCGGACGTTGTCGACCATTATGACCGTTACGCATAGAATTTCGAAATGAAACCTGCTCAACTTTTGTAAGTAAGCTGTAAGGAATGAGCCTGCCAAATTTCAGCCTTTTACCTACACGAAAAGTTGGAAAATTAGTGACGTTGGAAAGTTCAATATGGCGGCCGACAGTGGTGTCATACCACCGAAATAAGTACGTACATTGGTTTCGGTTAGCGCATGGAAGCTGCCTACCAAATTTCGTGAAGATGGGGCCATAAATAAGAAAGTTCAACATGGCGGACGTTATCGACCGTTATGACCGTTACGTGTAGAATTTCGAAATGAAACCTGCTTAACTTTTGTAAGCTGTAAGGAATAAGCCTGCCAAATTTCAGCCTTCTCCCTACATGGGAAGTTGGAGAATTAGTGAGTGAGTGAGTGAGGGCTTTGCCTTTTATTAGTATAGATACATATACACACACACACACACATATATATATATATATACACATATACCCTTTGGGGTGTGAGCAGCTGTTGCTGGGGGTGCCAGAATCCATCGAGGAATAAAAACGAAAAACATTATTTGTACAAAATCTTAATTTATCTATCCATTATGAATGACTCCCGCTCTTACGTGCACTTAGTGCTGCGTGGGTATTATGAACTATCGAATCTGTTCAAGTTCTGTTTAAATTTTAAATATAAGTAATTTTTATTTAGTCGACAGAAATATGTTTGGTAGGAATGTAAGTTAAATTTAGTCATCATTGCATACATTTTTCTTCACCATAGAAATTTAAAGACTAAATTCAACTTACATTCCTACCAAAGATATTTCTGTCGACTAAATAGAACCTACTTATATCCAAATAGAACTTGAAAAGATATATTTTTTCGAATCTGATTGCGCATTTTAGATTGACTTGACGTGCACTACATCGAGCCCGCGTGCTATTGTGCTCACGCCTGCCTGCCTCAGTAAGTCACCGTCGCTTCGCTCTTACTTTTTTACTGTTCACTCAATCATGGCTAGTTGCGAAAAAATTAGAAAATGGAAGGAGGATTACACTGAGTATGACTTTACCAAAACAATTATTGATGGCAAATAAAGTATCCATTATTCATAAAGCTTCAATTGGTGATCTGTTTTTCTGCGTTAACCTCATATTTTTTCATACTTCTTTTCAAACCAAGGGGGTGCGAAATCGGGATCGTCCGTCACTGGGGGTGCGAGTGTAAAATGAATTGGGAAGCGCTGATATATATGTATGTGTGTGTGTGTATATATAATATATATATATATATATATATATAATATATAAATAGTTTTACTGTCAAATAATGAAGAGAGTACGCGGCACGTGTTTTGCCCTAATTCTGGGCTCATCGGGCGTACACACTCACTGCACCCTCTCTTGGGAATCGAACCTCAGACGTCAGCGCTAGAGGCGAAGCCTCGATGTGTGGTTCGTTTATTTGACAGTATGTAGATCGGGGCTTTGCCTTTTATTAGTATAGATACCTGTAATGAACTGCTCTGCTAGTAATAACATCATATGTGGAAATCATGCCACTTAAAGCTGGTAGCAGTAGTAGGAAAGTGCCAACAGATCAGTTGTCTGTATTTAGTTCACAAAAAGAATGGACAAACTTAGATTTAAGTGACACTGAATATGGCATAGTGGTTGTTAAAACCACTTATGCGGCTTTGTTATAAACAGTAACCCTGTTGGGGCTTCTTCTATGCAAGAGTGCCAAGAATGTGCAGTATGTAGAATGGGTCACACCCAAAAAGCACGTCCAGTTACTGTTGGTCCTGTGGTTGAAAACAGATCCCTTAAATAACTGATTGAAGCTGACTTGGCTTGATCAGCTATGTTAGAGCCAATTATTGTACAGCTAAATAGAACAGTAGTATCTATAAATCCATATCAGAGTTCACAATGAATTGTAGTTTGTCAAAGATGAGGTTCAGCAGCCAGTGATCCAAACTAAGACTCCTTACAATAAAAAAAGAGACACAAGCAGGAAGAGCAACACTGAAAACTGTGGAGTCTCCATCTCTTGTATGCAGAATGGGGTGACAGCATTATGTGGAATGAGAGATAAATTTCAATTTGCAAATTTGTAAATCGGCAAGACAATATGCCAAATACCTTCACTTTCTGTGTTTTTCTTTACACTCAGTGCTGCTGCAATGATCACTGGGTTGTGGGAACGCTAAACTGGCTGGACTAAATTTACCCCTTAGCATATGCATGCAGAGTTAATTGTATACCTATGACTTTTGTTCAGTTGTTTTCACTTGATTGCATGCTACGCATGTACTTAACTTCTTCCTGTCGCCAGACGACGAGTGCGTACGATGCTACTCCCACAGCAGCAGACAACATCTTTACAAGAAAAATCAATACTTTGTGGAATAACTCAGTATGTTTTTCCATAGTGTTAGGAATAATCTTCCATAGTAACACAATAATGAATATTACCCCCAATATTGTTAGCAAAACACTAAATACAGAGCAGAAAATAATCAGAACCCAATAGATGCAAGAAAATCGCAATATTCACAACTCCAAATACAAACCTGATGATCTCTTGATCTGTGCCTTCTCCACTCAAGATTTAAAAAGCGAAAGTAAGCACTCATAACTGGTGATGTTAGGGTGGTCGTGCCTCCTGGGGTCCACCCACAAAACACAATGAATGGAGGAACATTTAAAAGGGCAGTACATAATTACAAATGTAATGAAACATACATAGAAATATGAAAAATAATGACAAAAGTAACAACAAAGTACATAAACAGATGTTTCTACATAGCATCTTCTTAGCAGTGAAGCTCTGTTGAGAACTTATAGCAGGCTGAGGTTGTTGTGCGTGATGTCATTAAGTCACCACTACTTAGGATGGCAGTGCACACTATTTGCTGCATTCGTGTTTCTGGATTGAATTCTGAAAAACCTTAAGATATTTTTTAATCTTACTAGGCATTCAGGACTTTTGCAAGTTGCTTTTAACTCTGATTTTTGATTTCTTTGTTGGACTTTAGAAGTTTGGCACTCACTGACCTTTTGATTTAGACCTTGGCCAGCCTTTGACTATGTTTATTGTCTCATTTCCATGTAACTTTGTTGTGTGTTTGTCATTCACATTATGGTGATAGTACATAAAGTTGGGCCCAGAAAAATCAGACCCCGAAATGAGTAAAGTTGAAATTGACTTAAAGAAATATTTCACATTGTTGGAGAAGGAATTTCAGATTCATTCTGAATTCTTTATTCTAATTTATGATGAAATTGTGGGGTTGCCCTTGAAAATTCAGAAAGCATTTAAAAAACCACTTTCTGCTATGGTAGTTAACTCTAACCTAAGTAAAGAAAACGGAAACAGACGTATTTTGGGAGGTTATGTCTGCATTGTGGGGAACTGGTATCTATTAAGGAGATGTTCTAAGCCAGTGGTACCCAGACTCGGTCCTAGGGAACCCCTGTAGCTGTAGATGTTTGTTCCAACCAGATTCACAATCAATGATTATAATCGATAATAACTCTCATTTAATTATCTGGTCTTTTTTACTCTTCTCTTATTCTGCATTCAGAAAAACACAACAGTATGGTTTTTACATTTATAAGACATTTAGAAATATTTCAGTTTTTTTCTAAAGCTATAAATGCTTAACTCTCTTTTGTTGTTTTTCTATTATTTTCCTCTTTTCCTGTGTAGTTTTCTCCCTTCATTTAACCCTAATAGTGACAATTAACAACCAGCATAGCAGACACACAGAATGGTGAAAGCTGCAATGGCTTCAATGTCAGACCTGCTAATGAGTAAATAACCAATTAAATAAACAGAACACCTGGAAAAGCAGAATGAAAATTATATAGAAAATCCTGTAAATGACTTAAAAAAACGACATATCTCCCATATAACTGCTTATTACATTTTAATAAAAATCTGCCAAACTTAGTTTGTAATTTCTACATTGACTCCAAAACACAGAAACTGGGAAATAATGACCCACTTAATTAGGCTAACAACAACAACAACATTTATTTATATAGCACATTTTCACACAAATGATGTAGCTCAAAGTGCTTTACATAAAGAAGAAAGAGAAAAAAGACAAAATAAATTAGAAAATAGAATTAGGGAACACTACTCAACATAGAGTAAAAGTAAGGTCCGATGGCCAGGGAGGACAGAAAAAACAAAAAATCCTCAGACGGCTGGAGAAAAAAAATAAAATCTGCAGGGGTTCCGAGGCCACAAGACCACCCAGCCCCCTGTAGGCATTCTACCTAACATAAATGACCTCAGTCAGTCCTCATTGTATTCAGGGTTCAAATGGAAGAACTTGATGATGATGGTCATGTGGACTTCTGGCCTTTAATCCATCAATGTAGGGACATCATGGTGCTTTGATCAGGTGGTGGTGGCACAGATCGCCACCACAGAAAACCAGAAAAAGAACAGAAGAGAAAGTAGGGGTTAGTATGGATAGTGGAGCCACCTGGAATGATATTGATAATTAAATGCATATATAGAGTATCAGGATTAAACTTAAATGAAGCTATGAGAAAGTCATGTTAAAATAATGAGGCTAAGAGTCCAATGAAAAACAGAAGTTGGTTGGAACAAAAACTCGTAGCCATGGTGGGTCCCCTGGACAGAGTTTGGGAACCATTATTCTAAACTAATAGAGAAACATGGCAACGTAGCTCTGAGGTGAGCTTTGGACTGATCAGACCATTTTCAATCCATTTGAAATCTCAGAATTAATTTAATTCAAGATCAGTTCAGAACTTTGTTAGTACTGGCCTATTACATTTACTGTAAATAGTTGCCAGAACATTTCACTGAAGTATATATTAAGTCTTAATTTGATAGATGGTAGACCTTTTGGGAAGGCTATTATAGCATATGTTTCCCTAATAATAAGCCATCTTTCATATTAAGATACCCTACATGTTGAAGAATTTTGTTTTTACAGTCCTATGCCTATTTATTACGTTATCCCTTGTTAAAGCAACATAATCCTAAAATGAATTGGTCTTCTGAAGAACTTGAATGTTGAGGAGCCACCTATTTTGAAACTGTGTCATTAAGACTACTTCACCTTTGATGAATTGTTTTTCATTGGAGGCTTTTTCCTAGCCATTATGCTCACTTCTAGGATGTATGCAGCAAACAAAGTCTCTTAAACGTTTATCACATCAGGAGTATGTTTGTGGTTTGGACAAACATTAGACACCATCTGCAAAATTATTACATCTAAAACATATTGATGATACATTGAAGTAGTGAGTTAGCCTGGGATCCCTTGGTCATTCAACATCAAACACCTTAGCCCTTGTGATGCAGCTGGGTTTGACAGAACCCTAACATGTGCCCAAATGGCATAAACAAACTACTAAATGTGCCTTTTGATCCACAGTGATCTTGATCTTTCTGATTTCCAATTTCTCATGTGTACATATATAAAACCCACAGTGTGTCTGAGAGTTGTTCGTGAAGACCAGCATGCAAGTCCTCTGGTCCTTACCTCCCTGGGTATTTATAATGCCCCAGTGCCCATTTATCATTCATTTCTTTTGATCCACAACTTTATTAAGCCCTCACGTCAACCTCTATGGTAACTTGGAAAACCACTATTCTTATGAATTCAAGTAATATCCAACAGGCTAAATACCTTACACATGATCTGCCTTGAACAATCTGCGGCCAATCTCAATAAATATGCAAAGTACACTCCTGCTTTGCCTGTGACATTGATTCTCTAAGCCTTCATACTTTGCCCCCTTTTTTACTTATTGGCATCCTCCACACTTTCCCCCTTTTTGTGTGTTGACATGCTCCATATAGTCTTCCCAGAGGACTGTCTGCTTATGTAAAACAATTTGATATTTTGTTTCAGACCACAGAACAATGTCTGGCCTACATTTACTTTGTGCAGTGTTATCTGGAAATCTGAGTTGCTTTCCCAGGTCAACCTACAGCTGCTATACTTTTTCCATTGCAAGGAGACCATTTGATGGCTCGTTAATGGTTTGTGGCTTCTCTCCTACATTGATAAGTGTAGTTGAACATGTTACATCATGTAAATGCTTGCTATTAGTGATATCTTTAAAGATGGTATCAGCAATAACTTTCAGCACTTGGTCATGGCACCAACAGTTACGCCCTTCTCCCATGGCTTTTGAGCAACAATGTGAAATATTTATGTAATTTGTTCCTCCTGCTGCACTAGAGTGAATTATTGAAATGCTACCAAGATCCCATCAAGTCCTTATGTTGTAATCAGATTTTGTCTGTTCCCCTGCTTCTGTCACACTCCATTCCCTCTTAATCCTTATGTTGACTCCTAAGAAATTTTGATATCACTTGACTCTGTATTGCAGAAACTCTGATCATGAACGTCTACTAAATCTGCTGAAAGGAAGCATCCCCTTTTTTTTCCTGTCTGCACAAAAGTATGCTGCTCAAGTGTTATGGTTGGCCCAACTAACCAATTGAAGTGGCTGATCTTCCTCATAAAGCTGTCAGTGGTAAATATTAGAACTTTGTAAACCTGCAGATGCCATAAGATCCATGGGAGAATACCATATTAATTTATTTAAGTCAATATAAAAAATATTTTTCTTGTCTACTTTCCTTTAGCCTTTCTGACTACTTTTCCCAATGCTGATGTCTTCTAATGTGAATCTTTGGCTCTTGTGGTTATATGCTTTTAAAAGATTGATGCTATTTTCCTTTTAAATCTTTTAAATGTTCTGAGCAGTGTGGCCATTTCCATTAATGGTGTGCAAGATTATTGTTTGTAATGGTATTCATAAGAAAGAAAAGCAAAGAAACAGTCAGCATTTTTTACCCTTTTTTTATTAAGTAATCTGTTGGAGGAAGTCGGTGTTGTTTTAGCCAAGGTTGCCTTTGTGTCTTGAGTGGCAGCCATGAAAGCTGAAGGAAGCAGGAAGCTTTCCTATCTAAAGTGGGAAGGAAACCAGTTAGCATCTTAGGTACAATTTTAGCTGTCTGGTTTCTCTGGTTCCACTCATGATATAGAAGTCATGAGGTTGACAGTATATAAAGCTAAATCAACCTGCCTGACTGTAGTATTACTGCATAAAAATCTGCTTAGTTTGCGAGATATAATCTTTGCATAATTGTAAGATGTACAGGCAAAGGGAGGCCTAGCTCATATGTGCTCAGATTTGTATTGCTGATGTTAAAAAAAAACCTTATTAGCTAACTGTTACATGACTATCATGAAAACACAGGAAAAGGTGGCAAAACATCAGTTGCTGAAGAAAAAATTAGAGGAGGTCATGACCGGCAGATCACCTCTCCTCCAGTATGGACAAGTGCAATTAAATGCAGCCTTTTTTTTAAGAAAAGCAAGCTCAGCTCATCCGTCCAGCAAGTAAATAGTGGATTTCCTATGTGTGGAAGATTTGTGTCATCTTTCTGCACTTAGTTTTCCTTTATTTAACTTTGCCTAATTGGTTCTGATGTGGCACCCTGTTTCCTGAAGAGAGAAAAAGACCAAACAAACCCGTAAATAGTTGATCTTGTTTATACCTCTGAAGGGCATTTCTTATTTTGGGTCTGTTTAGCTCTTTTCCTGGCCTATTGAGTCACTTGTTGTGTCGCTAGTTTTTGAATATTTCCAATGGCTTTAGTGTCACTTGCATGATGTACTGACCACTGATGTGCAAAGTTCTCTGACTCAGGTTTTGCCAGAGATTAACCCACTGGAATGGAAGAGAACACAAGTCCAGTAGTATTCACAAATAACCCCACTTGGCTTTACTGTACTACTCTTTTAGTTTTTCTATCTTTCCTTCAGGACATCTTTTAAATCTGAGGACACAAATAAGAAACACATTAACATACTGAGACCCAAGAATAGGATTATTATCATAAGATCAACCTGGACAAGTAATTCGGAGAACTGTCCAGTTTGAAATGTTTAATGCTACTGACTGACATCATCATGCTCTATGCAGAAGGCTGCACTGCACAACCTGTCTCTCCCTTTTGATATTTTCTGGTGTTTTTATAGTCCTCAGTGGTCTAACAAGCACAATCTTCACACTACTAGGAGCTTGAAATTTATTAAATCATAGTTCTTCCTCATTGATTCATATTAAATGCAATATAAATCTTTGTACCAGATTTGGATTCAGTGTATGCTATAAGGGTGAACATGCCACCAGGCACTGACCAGTTTTCCATGACCACTGAACTGCATTGCCAAGGCACTATATACTGGATACCACCCACTCTAAATCCCACAACACCCTAAAAACTATTACATCTTTGTGCCACGTCCATTGTTTCTGTGTCGACATTTTACAATAACGCCACAGTCCCTTCGCTTCATAAGTTTGTCTATGTCATTCCCTGCTCTCTCCCCTTTCTTACATGTGTCTTTGCTGTTAGTCATCTCAGTTTAATTGTTTCACAGGTTGTTGAGAGAGGTGGTGGTGTGTCTTGGGGAATATTTATTGTATTTTCATAATATAGAAACAAAAGCTGTAAGTAATGCATTAACGGCATTCTTTATAAGATAGTACGTCTTGGATTGCATACTGCCACAATAAATAGTAAGATGAGAAGTGGATTGTATATCACCTGCCACAGAATTCACACTTGGATGAACGTTGCTAAGTATACTACTTTTACTGCTCATTACAGACATGTCCTAGCCCCAATCTGGTTTGTATCTCACAGTTTATGACAGACACACTGCTCTAGACACATTGATCCACTGGCAGGATGCAGTGTTTAAATCCTGCCAGGTAGTCACCTATGGACTAAGAGTGTGTTGTGTACAACTCTAGAGGTGGCAGATCCCCTGTCTTCTGTTATCCTCATGTCACCTTTGCTCCTCGAAATCATTTTTGAGTCTGACAGATCATTACACCTTACTGTCTTAAAGAGGATTATTAATGGCTATAGAAATTATGACATTTATAGCTTAAGTTGAGTAGAGGTTCACAGGATGTGAGGAAGAACAGCTCAATCTCTGAGAAAACTAGAGAGTATCGATGAAAAGGGTTTAATTGGAAACTGGGATTGTGGTGGATAAGTAGTTAGGAAGCCTGTTCTTATTAGTGAAGAATGCTGCCTGAGAGTGCTTTTAAGCATTTATTATTTTAAATGAGTACACAAACCTTAACACATTTGACAACAATGAACACCTTACCCTGATGTAGTATAAAAATTGAATGGCTACTTTTACTAGTTAACAAATTTATCCACTCATCTACATATTTCTAATCCAAAATATGTTCATGAAAAAAATAATTTGAGCTTTTTTTAAAATATAAGATGTCAAATGGAACCTGCTCATAAAAATGAAATCTACAATGCTATAGTAAATGCTGTACACAAATTCAGTCTTACCAAGTATACACTGTTTTTTTTAGGTGAGCAGTGAGTACAAGCATTTACTGCCATAGGTTTACAAAAATGTCAGACCAGAATCTGAAGAGTCTAAGGACTTTTCCCAGAAATTCTTGTATATTAGTTTTGTTTATTAGCTTTTTTTAAGCGAGTTGTAGTATTTGTTAACATTTAATTTACCTGCCATGCAGTGCCTCTAAACCCATGTGTAACCCTGAGGCAAAGTTCTGTCGTTGCCTGCCGTGGGTCAAGAACAGCAGCAGTTTTCCAAATTCTGAACTTTCGTGAGTCATGCTTAGTGTCAGCTTGAAGGTTTTTTTTTTTTCCCTTGACATGTGTATTTTAAAGACATGTTTCTTTGTGTCATGAGAATGGTTTATGTGTAATCAGTTTTTTTTTTTCTCTTTTCTTGTTTTTTGTATGGTGAGTTTGTTGACCTTTTTTATGTACAAAAATAAGTAAATGCTTTGTTTGAGTGCATTTTACATAAAACTAAATCACTACATTTTTAAAGGAAACTCTAAGTGAGGAAAATTTCAGCACTTATGACAGAAAACTATTACACTTAATACGGCAGCTTGGAACACCACACAATTTGTTAATAATAATAACAACAACAACGTGGCAGAGCGACGGGCGCTGAGCAGGCTCCTGTCAATAATGGAGAATCCACTGAACAGGATCATCTCCAGACAGAGGAGCAGCTTCAGCGACAGACTGCTGTCACCGTCCTGCTCCACTGACAGACTGAGGAGACCCCACACTATGCGACTCTTCAATTCCACCCGGGGGGGTAAACGTTAACATTATTATACAAAGTTATTGTCTGTCTGTTATACCTTCATTGTTATCACTCTTTAATTTAATATTGTTCTTTATCAGTATGCTGCTGCTGGAGTATGTGAATTTCCCCTTGGGATTAATAAAGTATCTATCTATCTATCTATCTATCTATCTATCTATCTATCTATCTATCTATCTATCTATCTATCTACAACCATTATTTATATAGCACATTGTCATACAAATAATAGCTCAAAGTGCTTATAATAATAATAAATATTATTATAAATAACAATAATTAACACCAGGTACCACCAGAAGAACATCTTAAGACAGCCAGTAGATAGTAAATGTACACTACGCAACAAGGCAGAAGAGCATATTAGTCATATTGCTGCAGGCTGTACAACACTTGCACCTACTGAATATACACAGAGACATAATAAAGTAGCCAGTTATGCACACTGGAATATGTGCAAGAATCTAGGGCAGTGTTTTCCAACCTCGGTCCTGGTGGCACACTGTGGCTGCAGGTTTTTGTTCCAACCAGCTTGTTTTTAATTGGACTCCTCGGCTAATTAAGTGATGTGTTATTTCCCAAGTTCTGTGTTTTGTGAACAATATAGAAATTAGAAAACTAAATTTGGTAAAATATATATATATATTATGGGGTGCCAAACAGGCAAATATAATGATTTTCGGAATATATAAAGTCAGTGTTCTGAATATATAATACCAAAACCTGAATATATAAAGTCAGCGTCCGAATATATAAAGTCCATCTATCTAGCTATATCCTAACTACAGGGTCACAGGGGTGCCAATCCCAGCCAACACAGGACGCAAGGCAGGAAACAAACCCCGGGCAGCGCGCCAGCCCACTGCAGGGTACACATACACACATCAAGCACACACTAGGGACAATTTAGAATCGTCAATGCACCTAACCTGCATGTCTTTGGACTGTGGGAGGAAACCCACGCAGACCATGCAAACTCCATGCAAGGAGGACCTGGGAAGCGAACCCACGTCTCCTTACTGTGAGGCAGCAGCTCTACCCACTGCGCCACCGTGCCGCCCAATATATAAAGTTATTCCTGAATATATAAAGTCAGCGTCGGAATATATAAAATCATTCCTGATTATAGTTAACGTCAAAGCCTGATTATATAAAGTCAGCGTTGGAATATATAAAATCATTCCAGAATATGTAAAATTAGGACAATTCACAAATAAAATGGTCTAGTTTCATCAGATATTCTCTGATTTCCGTGCTTGTCATTTCACACGTACTAGTGAAAGGTAAACTTCGACAGAAGCCACTCAGAGTTGATCGGGCTTGTGAGGTTCGTCCAAAAATGCACCCATACAAAAAGAATAAATAAATATAGTGCTCAAAATGCCAGGCGCATACATCATTTTGAATAAATTAACTGAACAGTGTTTTTTTTTTTTATGTTTTTCTGAAGAAGTTTTGTTTACTTATTTCATTACATTGTATTAGGAACTCATTGAGTTTACTAAAAATGTGCCTGAGTCGTTTCAATCAATATCAATATAATCTGACTTTAAATTTATATATTCAGGAATGAGTTTATATATTCCGACACTGACTTTATATATTCGGTAATGACTTTATATATTCTAACTCTGACTTTATATATTCAGGTTTTGACTTTATATATTCAGGAATGACTTTATATATTCAGACGCTGATTTTATATATTCTGAAAATCATTGTAACTGCCTGTTTGGCACCCCATAATATGTATATAGTATAGTATGTATATAATAAGATATAATGAAGGGGAAAAACTGCACAGAGAAAGAGAGAGCCTGCCCGTTGATCGATATAGCTGTCCCAGACAACTTGAACATCATGTTAAAAGAAACTGAGAAGATCAGTAAATACAAGAATTTGGAAATTGTGATTAGCAGGATGTGGAAATGTAAAACTAGAACTGTGCCATTTATAGTTGGAGCATTAGGTATGTTAAAGAAAGATCATGAAATCTTGAAGATGCTCCCAGGCCATCCATCAACTAGTGATGCAAAAGATTGCACTTATGGGCACTGCACACATCCTTAGAAAGGTGTTTGGGTAAATTACTTTGGCTTCTTGTTGTGGCCTGGATTTACCAGCTAAAACCACAAAGACATCATGCGAGAGGAAACAAACACTGAATAATAATAATTATAATAATAATAGCAACTATTATTATCCATCCATCCATTATCCAACCCACTATATCCTAACTGCAGGGTCATGGGGGTCTGCTGGAGCCAATCCCAGCCAACACAGGGTGCAAGGCAGGAAGCAAGCCCCAGGCAAGGGCGCCAGCCCAACCGCAGGGTGCACACACACACACTAGGGACAATTTGGAATCGCCAATGCACCTAACCTGCATGTCTTCAGACTGTGGGGGGAAACCGGAGCACCCGGAGGAAACCCACACAGATACAGAGAGAACATGCAAACTCCACGCAGGGAGGACCCGGGAAGCGAACCCAGGTCTCCTAACTGCGAGGCAGCAGCACTACCCACTGCGCCACCATGCCACCCAACTATTATTATAAAAACAATTATTACTATAATTATTATTATAAGTTATTATATTACCACCAGAAGAGCTTCTCTGAGCTGTTGACCTTGTTTGCACATTACAAAGTCATTGGATAAACTCTTAAAAGAACGTCTGTGGTCAAGAGCTAATGTATTAATAGTCATATTGTTTTTTTGTTTTGTAATTCAACTAAAAACTGTGAGTCACACACATGTGTCTCAACTAAAATGATTAAATCTGTCAGGGATAGACACCAGACTTGAACAGGGCCATCAAGCCCTGAACTGGCTTGGTCATGTTTTGAGAAAGTGACCCACATTTAAACCATTGTGGGGTATAATATTTGCTTTTTTTTTGTAGATTTAACTCTTTATAGCCTTTATTATAATGGTGTGTTTGCTCAGTGCCAGTCCAGATATTTTGTTTTTACTTAATGTCAAAAAAGTTGTACATTGACTAAAAAGACTCCAGTAGTCTACATTAGCCTGTTCTTAACATCAAAGTCAACATCTGTGAGCATGAAAATAAGAGTAGGTGTTGCTACACGCAGGAGACGCAAAGATTACAGATAAGAGGAGAACATTGCACTTGGAGTGATGCCCTGAGTGGAGTCCCTCATGGGTCTGTCCTGGGACTATTACCTTTTCTGATTTACATTAATGACATAGATTTCTGTATAGTTAGTTAATTTGTGAAATTTGCAGGTGATACTAAAACATGAGCAATGGTAGACACAGAAAATTCAGAAACACTAGGACAAGCTTCCGATTTGCGCAAACACTTATACAAACACTATAAAGTGCAAAGTGCTACACATGGGGAAAAATGAACGTCAACTAGAAATGCAAGATGAGAGACATTATCCTAAAGGAAGCAGCCTCTAAAAAGGATATAGGGGTTTATATTGGCCCAGTATTTTCATTATAAAAACAATGTGCAGAAGCAATTGGGTCACCACACTACAAGAAGGACTGAGCAGCACTTGAAGCTGTGCAGAGAAGAGCAAACTCAGAGAATTAAACCTGTTTAGTCTCAAGCAGGGGAGACTGCTTGTTGACCTCATCCAGGTTTTTAAAATTTTTCAAGGCATTGATAAAGTAGATCAGGCAGAATTTTTTCAGATCAATGGTGAATCATGTACTTAAGGACACCAGTGGAAACTAAGGGAAAGTACATTCAGGATTGAAGCCAGAGTGCTCTTCATGCAAAGAATTGTGGGAATCTGGAACAAACTACCAAGTCATGTAAGTTGAAGCAGAAACCTTGACAACTTCCAAGAAGTATCTGGATGAAATATTGGAACAGCTTAGCTATTGGCTAAACAAACAAGCTTAATGGACTAAATGGTTTCTTTCCTCTTGTTTGTCAGATTTCTATGAGCGTTATAACTTTCAAGTTCAATAAATGTAGAAAAAATTTAGTTCTGCATGAAACCAACCATATTGCAGAACATTTAAGTAACTGGGTAGATTTTAAGCCTAGCAATAGTATATTATCAGATAGATACTTAAATCAGTTATGAATTGGTGACAGACTAAAGGCACCCTGGGTAGTATTGTAGCCTCAATGTTCATAAACCCTGGTTGATTTCCCAGAAAAGGTTTTTTTTTGTTACTGTGTGAAATAAGCATGTTGTTTCAATGTTAATACATACTTTGCACAAGAGTCAGCTTTCCTCCTACACACTCTGCAATAAATAAGATGCACATTGTTCTGAAATATCTTGTACCTAGTGCTGCTAGTTTTGGCATTCACTCCTCACAACTCCACATGGAAAATCAATTTGAAATTATTAATAAATTAACTTTGTACATGCATGTCTTTGGGAATGTGTACACTGTACAGGTCCCCTGTAGCTGTGAGGCACCAAATGTGTCCATGATGTCTTCACAGCTTAAATTAATAAATCTGTCTATTATAAAAAAAATCTTGGAAGGAGACGAGACGTGATTGTCTCAGAGACACTTTCACGTCCTGTGAGACGAGTCTTCATGCCAAGCGATATAAGAGACGCTGGAAGCCACGCAAGACAAGAGCTTAGGCAAAGAGATTTGGAAAAGTCCTGCATGGTTATGTCAGACACATTTCATGTAGAGAGAAAGAAAGGATATTCACTCACGGGCAGTTATACGTTGCGTTGTCACGATGTAATTCCAAAAACAGAATCAAATTTCAGTGCGATATTGATGAAAAGGTAAAAGCGAAAAGAGATTGAATATATGGACATAGGTGATATGACAGAAGTGCACCGCGTGAAATGCAGTTTACGTGGCGCAGCAGCGAGCCAGCAGCTGATCGAGCAAGAGGAGGTAAAAAAATAACTATGTGTTTCCCATTGTATCACTGTTTAAGAGGGGGTGTCATAGGAGCAATCGCATTTCCTCTTTACAACATGAGCGGCAGAGATGCAAAGTGGTTGGAGCGTAGTGCAGGCGGGGGGATGGGGGGGTGAAGCCCCCTAGTATTTTAGATAAACAAACTAAAAACCTTACATGTCAAGTGTCAGTTTCTGATCTTGCAGATATAGTGAAACTGTGGTGTGATATGCAGTTAATAAACAATTAACACCCATAATGGAAAGCTTTGAACATTTGCAACAATGCACAATATCCTATTCTTGTGCCAAGACAGAAAAAGCATACCATAAGAGCATGAAAACCAGAATTGGGTGAACAGCAGGAATAAAATGTAGCTTAAGATCATTACTGAGAATTCCAGATATTCTATTGTGAAAATCCAGAACAGAACCGGATGACAATTTTGAAAAACAGAGCAAAGTTGCAACCATCAAAAAGACACAAAAAAAGATATGCAAATAAAAACATTTAAGATTATCTACCAACTATTATAAGGCAAAAGTCAAAATTGCTGTCTTTTATATGTCACAATTTGTAACATCATGGTACACGCAGCATCAAACGTCACTTCTTAACAACCACATAGCAATCAGTATACAAACCCGGAGAAAATGGCAGTGTCCATGAATTTCAAAATGGCACCACGGGGAGATGCAAAATTAATTAATATCATCAATGCAGCTGAATCCATAAGAACAAATAGCAAAACAGGTTCAGTGACCTTGAAAATGGGTATAGGGGATGAAAAAAATGCTCTAACAAGTGCCAATCAGAACACTCATAAGCTATTCTTTCTGTGCATGCCAGACAAGCATGAGTTTCAAATGATTATGATGACAGGGAGAGTTTACTTTTGTGAATAAAGCTATTTTTCAGTTGTATTTATGCCTCTCGCATATTGTTCCATCACAGTTAGAAAAAGTGGAAGACAGCCGCTAAAGAAGAGTAGAAAGGGCAAAGATGGAGAAGTTATGGTTTGAAAAATTAAAACAAAGGTGGTTAAACTGCTTTGATTTTTCATTCAGAAGCAATTAATAGTTTTAAAAGAAGAGTAGGAAACACTGCACGCAGAAAGAATGATAAAATATGTGACTAAGGACCAGGCCAATTGTATGACAGTGAAATCAGTTTCTAAAACAGTATACAGAATTTGTTGACTAATTCATTATATGAATCATTCTTATATAGTAGAGAAGATGCACAATTGTTAAAAAGTATGCATATTTTATAGGACAGTTTGTGATGATTTTGCTTCTGTCACTTAAACAGGAGAACATAAGGGTTTGTCCATGAAGGCCTAAAGTGAAGTACATGGATGTGGACTAAATCAAAGACGTGTTTAACAGTGAGTATATTTAAATTGTAGGTTTTCTTTATATAGATGTAAGGGTACTGATTTCAAATCGGACAACATAATTCCTCTGTCACATCATGTTTGTTAGAGAGGGTTTAAAATGGAAAAAATACTATTTTTAGAAAAAAACTTTTTTTTTTAAATAATTAGACTTGAAAAAATATACAAATTACACAAATAATTAAATATTAGTTATACCTCTCTATTATAATAAAAAAAAACTTGGTTTGAGACTTGATCTTCAAAAGGACAGCTGCTATACTGGCTTTTAAATGATTGACGCGCAGCACGACAAGCAGAACATGCAGCTCGGCAGCAGCAAGTCGGCAGCTGAAGGGACCGCATCTCCTTAGCGTGTGTTCAGTCCCCCCTTCACAAAGCGAGCGGCAGAGACGCAAGGTGGCATGGGAGGGGGTAGGTGAGCGAAGTGAGCAGGGGTAAAAGCCCCCTAATTATTAAATACTAGCAAAATACCCGCGCTTCGCAGCGGAGAAGTAGTGTGTTACCGAAGTAATGAAAAAGAAAAGGAAACATGTTGAAAATAACGTAACATGATTGTCAATGTAATTGTTTTGTCACTGTTGTGAGTGATGAGTGTTGCTGTCATATATATATATATAAATATATATATATATATATATATACACACACACACATATAAACATATATATACACATATATATACACACACACATATACATACATATATATATATCTACATATATACACATACATATACATACACACATACATACATACACACACATATATACACACAAATACATATATATATATATACATACACACACACATATATAAACATATATATACATATACATACATATCTACATATATATACACACAGCTATTTCGTATCAGTGCAATACGCTGCTTGTTAAAACGGATAACTCCCGCTCTTACGTGCAAGTCTGCGTGGATATTATGAACTATCGTATCTGTTCAAGTTCTATTTAAATTTTAAATAGAAGGAATTTTTCTTTAGTCGACAGAAATATCTTTGGTAGGAATGGAAGTTAAATGTAGGCATCATTGCATAAATTTTTCTTCACCATACAAATGTAAAGAGTGGTTGAGATGTAAGGCGAATTTAAAGATATTTGTGTCGACTAAATCAGGGGTGTCAAACTCAATTGCACAGGGGGCCAAAATCCAAAACACACTTTAGGTCGCAGGCCGAACAGGATAAAGATTTATTGAACACATTAAAACTAAACTTTTAAAACTTTTAAAACCTAAC
>JANRMT010062817.1:17774135-17807460 GCA_026402145.1 Polypterus bichir lapradei | reverse complement strand
AGTGAGTGAGTGAGTGAGTGAGTCAGTGAGGGCTTTGCCTTTTATTAGTATAGATTATTGAATGTTATTATTAAATTATTATTACTTCTAAAAAGTAGTCACTTGGTAGTTTTATTTGTCTTATAATTCCTTGAAGGTGATTCTCTGTGGAATAATGAACAGATGTCTGCTAACTTAGAGTTACTCCACTTTCCATTATAATGTCTCAAATTTGAACGATATCCAGCTGGAATCTCAGCCCATTTTCATCAGAGACCACTCCCATGTTCTCAGGGAAAAAAATCCAAATGAGACTGTAGGAAATTGATTTTTTAAAGATCACCCAAGCACTAGTCAAGAAGAGAGAAGCTCCTCAACCAGTTCTTTGAACTTTTCCACTTGTATAATCCTGTGTGAATTAGGCTGCATACTTTTAAATGCCTCCCAAGCTCTTTTTTAACTTTCTTACCTGTTACCTGTTCAATAATGGATCAACCTGACCTTGAATATTTAAACAACAACTTTATCTCCCCTGGACGGTAAAGCAGCAGCTTTTTAACATTCTAGATATAAATTCTTGGCTGTTTTGGAGGAACAAGAAGAGAGAAAAAATATAGTGATTGAAAGCAAATAATGTGTGGCAAATTCATGGCTTTGGGTTGTTTCCACCTTAGCTAAAGTTAAGAACGTGGAAGACTTTCATTTTTCATTTCAGAATGTACTTAAAGTAATTTTGTGAGCATGAAAAATACTTATGCCATAAAGTAAACGAAAGTTAATTTAAAAAAACGTTTTTTTTTTCAAAATGGAGTTTTTCACTGAATCCTATATCTTGTGGAAAAAGTTCTCTTTGCACTCTTAACTTCTAAATCCTGACCATCATTAAACATTCTGTCTGTTTTCAATACTTCCTCAATCCTCTGTCTTCCAAAGCCCTTCTCCATTCTTCCAGCTTCTTTTCCATTTCTGTTTTTCTGGTGCTATACAAAGCAATGTCCTTAGCAAAAAGCATGCACCAGGGGGATTGATCTTTTATCTCATGACTCAGCACGTCCTTATCCACGTCAAAGTGGTAAGGACTTAAAGGAGATCCCTGGTGCAGACTTACTCTAACTGGGATCTTGTCTGTTACCCCAACACTGCTTTTAACCCCAGTCCTCACTCACAAATCTTGGACATTCATCACATACTTCTCTGGTACTTCTTTCTCTCTCCTGCACTTCTAGACCTCTTGACGAAGCAGTCTATAGTAAGCCTTCTCCAAATCATTATGACAATGCATTGATCTTTTTTTTTTTTTTAATTGCACTAGTGTTGCAATTGTCATTGTTGTTAATTGTCTTTTTACAGTTCTGAAATTGGGTCACTTCACAATGACATGAGGCCATAGTACTATTAAATGACTTAATGCAATAACTGAGTAATCATCATGGGTCACCTTAACTTTGGAGAACAGTAGGCATTGCTGTAACTAAAAGATGCCAAAGTCCATGCCCAACCATAATAATGAGCAAGGTAAATAAAAGATGTTGCCAGTGGAAATGCTGAGTTTAGTATTTTGCATTTGTGCCTGGTGTTTTTGCTTGCCTTTGCCTGTGCTTTCTATTTCCACAAAAAAAATCTGAGTGGGATGAATAATGTCAAAGGTTCTTCTTAGTAATTTGATGCCTATATTATTTCAACCGTAACCTTTTTTAGATTTTAAGTTAATAATAAATTGCAATATTCCATAGAATTGAACCATGATGGTTAATATTATGAAACACAAAAATTTCTTAATTTTACTGTATCATGACCCAAGTATCTTGGTATTCTCTTACTGCAGGCTCCCTAGTATTTCCCCATTTCTATTACTGCACCACTACGCTCTTCTGAAGTACACACAATGATACATATATAATTTTCAATATCATTTCTTAATTCTTTATAAACGTAAGTGACAATTAACTGAATATGTTAAGTTAAGATACTCTGTCAATGAAGTGAAAAGCAGAATTGAAAAGATCTGTATGAGAGACGATTCAAAGTCCTTGGCCTTTCATGAAAAAAATTCAAAATTACAGCAAAACGTTTTCTCCAGTGGAAGCTCATGTATTGGTGAATTCAATCCAGCATCGATACACTTTTTCATGTGCTTGATCCATTTGTCAAAGAAAGCAACAAAATTACCTTGAGTTAAGTTCTCAAGTTGCTCATTTACCACATCAATCAATTCATTGTGCATCTCAAAAACCTTTCCAGCAATGTTCTTTCATTTTTGAGAACAACCAAAAATTACAAGGTGCTAATTCGGGTGAATAAGGAGGGGGTTCAACCAGCTGGACACCAGATTTCTCTAAAGTTTCAGTGGTCAGCTTTACTGTGTGCACCAGTATATTGACATGGTGGGAATGTTCAGAATCAGACGGGGGTGACCTCCACTCCTCACACTCTTCCCCTCTTACCACTCAGCATGACTTCCTGTTGGTAAGAAATTTGTTTTATGAACTCTGGAAAGAATAAACTTGATTTTCAATCAATGTGAACACGCTGGCAGCTCACTAGGAAATGAAGGCTAAAGACGTTTGGAACATTTCTTATACACACAGAGAACAAACTAACAACAAGTGTAAGTTGAAAGCAAATTGGTTTTAACTTCAAATCTGGGCCAATAGTTTATAAACATTAAGTATGTCAAAGATAATATGCTATGATTGCCTAAACGGCCTATGCTTAAACAGATCTAAAAGCAATTATAGGAATCTGGTTGAAACAATATACATTTGCAATGACATTAGTAAAACTCTTTCACAGTACTGTTGCAAACTGAATCTTTTGAAATTATCTAAACTATGAATTTAAGAATATCATTTCATTTTAATAGTAATCCTTGCTTAGGTACACAGTCCGGTTTATGTCAGTATTTTTTAGCTAATGCATAATTTGTATTATTGTAGAAGTTGCTAAAAAATTAGCAAATTGACTTCTAAAATATACCAGTCGGAGGCTGCTGTCTACCCACAGCAAAACAGAGCCATTTCTACAATGTGGAAAACCAGGAAAAATGAGTCAACTTTAGGGGCAAAGTAATTACCAAAACTGTTAAAGGCTGGATTGTAGCTGATAAAGACCAAATAACACTTATGGTCCAGCTTTGCAGCTGTTTGTTATTACCATGTTCCCAGTTTTCAGGAAATGAACAATCATTTAATACTGACAGGTACATGTTGAAACTCACTACCCTTCCTCTAAAACCCATTTGGAATAATGCAGTACAGCAGTTTAGCATTAACCTAAAGGTTTACTTTAAGTTTTTTTTTGTGCCAAGGTCAGTGTGATAGCTTTTTTTGTAATAAGTCTTACATTAAAAATGAAAAGAAAGTTGCCTTAGAGACAAAAAAATAAATAGCAGCACAGAAAACATCCAAGGTAGTTGTGTGCCCATAAAAATGTGTAATTTAAAGGCCTCCAATGAAATGTACAAGGTTTAGCGTGTCCAACTTTAACTGAAGTGTAACTGAAGGCTTGTCTTAACGGACTGCCAGTTCTTCACACTAAGGAGAAAAGAACAGGCTGTAAATACTTGGTTGGTTTAGGAAAGTAGCATCTGGAAATTGTCTGCCTTTAGCAATGATTCTGTAATTCAGCATTAGGTGGTGCAGGGTGGAGGAGAGATTCTTCAGTGAATAAGGCATAACTAGACTCTGTTGAAAATATACTGAAAAACAATTTAATTAAATCAACATAAAGCACACTCATTGTAATCACTCCCAATTTTTTTTTCTTCCCTTGTTTAGCTGCTTCTAGGAAGCATTAATCTTGGTGACACTTGGGTTAAGAAATCAAATACCATAGCCATTACAAATTATTAATTTAGGATGTTTTAAACAACAATGTCTTTTCTGTGTGAAAACTGTTTTCAGTTAAATCCGAACATTCTAACAATTTCCAATCTGAAATAATAGTAATCATAATTATTACCATCTTAATAATAGCAATAACAATGATAATTGTGTCCATTGTTGTTTATACCACTGGTGTCATCCCACATACACTACATAAAAGCCTAAAGACATGACATTACATTACATATAAACTAATACACATAAATAAAACTACACAAGTCATCCTGTGCCTTTCAAGGGTATCCTCGTGTGCCGGAACCTCTCCTGCCTGGTGCTTCCTCTCTCGCGCATACTCCCATAAATCCTGCTTCTCAGACTCTGTCATTTACAGACGACTTGCTCACCTCCTGTCTGCTTTTATACTTCTCATCTTTCAAGGTGACTCTCAGTGTGCCTCCTACACCCTTATGTGCATCATACTCGCACTTCCTGTTTTGATCGCATCACCCAATTCAAGTAACCAATAACACCAAAGCCGAACTGACCAATCAGATTGCTTAGAACCTGACACACACACACACACTAACACAAACCTTTAGTGTTTTATCATAAAGTAGATATAGGAGATATATTCATTAGTTCAGTGTTTGTTTAAACCTTTTGCCAGAGAGTACACACATGTACCTGGGCAGGGACTGAACATTTTTAATACTATGATTCACTTCCTTTAGGATCACCCACTGTAAATAAAATGTCCACTACACCCATGGCTCCAGTGCCTATCATAGCAGTTACTGCCCTTCCCAGCTTTGACGCATACTAACTTTGTATGTCTGGCAATACCAGTAGTCTGATATGCAGACAAGTTATCTGATATTCCCTGGAAAAAAAACCTTCCAGCAATGATTTCTCCAGCAAGAAAGCATTCTGTCTCTCACCAGCAGAAAAATATTGTATAGTTATTTAAAACAGGGCATGGTGACACAAGGAAGAGCATAATATAAGTTAACCAACCCAAGTAAAATGCTTCATGTCAGCTAGACCTGTTTTTACGACTACTTGCTCTGTGAACCCAGCTGAACGGATTAGATCACTTCCTTGTGTCATCTCTGGGATTATAGGAGACATGCTTGTGCTACTGCAGTGGATTTACTTTGGTTTTGTTTTAATAAGTATAGATGCTAATTTGATAACAATTGAAATATGGTGAGCTGGTGAACATAGATGTTGGAGGAATTAAGTAAAAATGTTATGAGGTGGATTTGTGATTGCAATACTGCTAGAGCTTTTGTGGAACTGGAAATTGCAGTCTTCCTCTTCTGAGGACCACCCTGAATGTAGATTAAAGTGTCAGTAGATGGCATGGGAAATGTTTTTGAAAACAAGCTGTGTCTGCTTTTATTTAAAAGTTGACAATGATATTTCCGCCGTGTTCACAGTTTCACCTCCCCCTCTTACTATAAGGTATGAATGCAGTTGAATGCAACCTGGCTTGGTAGAGAAATATGGTATGAAAAATAGGAGCTTTCCAGTGGAAATTTTCATTTGTGCGCCCTTTCAAGTGATAGCTCGCTATTGGACAGTCCAGAGATAATGGTGTTATTTGAATTCTGATCTCTCTCAAACTCTTACACTGATTTATCATCTCATTATAGCTCTAAAAACGGCAAAAATAATGTTGGTGGTTATTTTGTATTTGGAGCAATGTGGTAATTCTATAATAGTTTCCTTTGCTTTTGTTTTCATGAAAAAATCTGAGACATTATTAATTGCATTGTTTGGGGTTTAAGCCGTGGACCAACAGTTTTGTCTCTTTGTTATAAAGCAGGTCAATCATAAAAGAAATAACAAAATATTAATAAAGAAAATGGACAAAATTTGTAATCGTAAAGGAAATATATTCTGTAATTAGCAAGAAAAACATACATATAGTATGCACTAGAAATTAGAAATGTACGTGAAGAAAATAAAGTGGCAAAGGTTTTAACCCCAGAAACGGTAATATGAAAATTTCCACACCATGTGAATGCAGCATTAGTGTGTTTTAAAACAACTGATCTTTTTATAGACTACAAAGTGGTCTGAGTGGTAAACAAAATATGTGGTTAGTAGGGACATTAGAAAGAAAGCAGGAATTAAGGTTGAATATACCAGTCCATCCTACTTTTACTCACATTGACTCTATTAAGAGACACAGTTAATTGTACCATGTTTGTTTTTGAGATATGGGAGGCAATGGGAACAACAAATCCAGACAGACAGTGGCAGAACATAGGAACTGTGAGGTAGCAGATCTTGTTATACAGTAATCCCTCGCTATATCGCGCTTCAACTTTCGCGGCTTCACTCTATCGCGGATTTTAAATGTAAGCATATCTAAATATATATCACGGATTTTTCGCTGGTTCACGGATTTCTGCGGACAATGGGTCTTTTAATTTATGGTACATGCTTCCTCAGTTTGTTTGCCCAGTTGATTTCATACACGCTATTGGCAGATGGCTTAGAAGCTACCCAATCAGAGCATGTATTACATATTAACTAAAACTCCTCAATGCTATAAGATATGCTTCCCGCGCGGTGCTTGATTGTTTGCTTGTCTCTGCCTCTCTCTCACCCTCTCTGACATTCTCTGCGCCTGACGGAGGGGGTGTGAGCAGAGGTACTGTTTGCACAGAAGCTGTTTGCTTAAAAGATACTGACGCTCCTCTAAAAAATGCCGCTTTATTGCGGTGCTCGGCATATTTAAAAGCACAAAAGCACACGTATTGATTTTTTGATTGTTTGCTTTAATCTCGCGCGCGCTCTCTCTCTGACGTTCTCTGCGCCTGACGGAGGAGATTTGAGCAGAGGGGCTGTTTCAACAGAGGCTGTTTGCTTAGAAGATACTGACGCTCCTCTGAAAAATGCCGCTTTACTTAAAAGCACACGTATTGATTTTTTGATTGTTTGCTTTTCTTTGCGAGCGCGGGCTCTCTCTCTTAAATTCTCTGCTCCTGATGCAGACACTCATTTGAAGAAAAGATACATTTGCATTCTTTTAATTGTGAGAAAGAACTGTCATCTCTGTCTTGTCATGGAGCACAGTTTAAACTTTTGACTAAAGGGTGTTATTTCATGTCTAGAGGGCTCTAATAATGTTAACAGTGTGGGAGAGTTTATAAGGGCTTAAAATATATAAAAATAACCATACAAACATATGGTTTCTACTTCGCGGATTTTCATCTATCGCGGGGGGTTCTGGAACGCAACCCCCGCGATCGAGGAGGGATTACTGTACTAGAAACAATGTGAAAGAAAAACATCTTTTTTCTTTTCAAAATGCAGTAAACAGGTTATGCAATCGTTCAAATTATGTTTAAGTATTAAATGTGTTCTGATAGTCTGGGCTGTATTATGTGTAGAAAGTACAGCAGCACTTTGTGGAGCCTGAGTCACAGACTTAACAGGTAGCAGAGTATACCACAAAATTCATCAGCACCGGCCTTAAAAACTGGAGGACAGACTCCATCCTGTCCCACAGCTTTTCCTGTGTGTACCCTCTTCAGTTGGTCTTCAGTTATGGGCTGCCCATACTGATTGTCAGAGGTGGACTCATCGCTGTCCCTGCCAGGTTGATGCAGTAGGAATGTGGTAAGGAGACTGGTCATTGGAAGAAGCTCAAGATGGAAGAAGGGAAAGTCTCTTTAAAAATTGGTTCAGGATACCAGCTTTGTCCACACTCCTTTCTAGCACCAAAAAGTGCGATCAAAGAGAAGTTTATTTTTAGAAACACAGAAAGTTTATGTGCCCTGGTTAGTTTTTTTTTGTAATTTGCCGTCTATTACTAATATGTGCAATGTGTTTTTTGAACCTATGGGATTATAAAGAATAAGCACAGATAAACAAGTGAGGGGTATCGTGGTGGCATAGTGGCAGCATCCTGGGTTCAAATCTTGGCCTGGTCATTGTTTGCATGGAGTTTTGCTTTCTGGCCAATGTGAATGCAGCATTAGTGTGTTTTAAAATGACTGATCTTTTTATAGACTACAAAATGGTCTGAGTGTTAAACAAAATGTCTGGTTAGTAGGGGCATCAGAAACAATGCAGGAATTAGGGTTGGATATACCAGTCCATCCTACTTTCAGTCACGTTGGCTCTATTAAGAAACGCAGTTAATAGTACCATGTTTGTCTTTGATGTATGGGAGGCAATGGGAGCAACAAATCCAAACAGCCAGTGGCAGAACCTCAGAACTGTGAGGCAGCAGATCTTGTTATACTAGAAACAATGTGGGAAAAAAACATTTCTTTTTAAAACGCAGTAAACAGGTTATGCAATTGTTCAAATTATGTTTAAGTATTAAATGTGTTCTGATAGTCTGGGCTTACTTTACTGTATTATGCATAGAAATCACAGCAGCACTTTGTGGAGCCTGAGTCACAGACTTAACAGTTAGCAGAGTATACCACAAAATTCGTCAGCACCGGCCTTAAAAACTGGAGGACAGACTCCGTCCTGTCCCACAGCTTTTCCTGTGTGTACCCTCTTCAGTTGGTCATCAGTTATGGGCTGCCCATACTGATTATCAGAGGTGGACTCATCACTGTCCCTACCTGGTTGAAGCAGTCGGAAAGTAGTAAGGAGACTAGTCTTTGGAAGAAGATCATGGTGAAAGGATGGAAAATCTCTTTAAAAATTGGTTCAGGATACCAGCTTTGTCCACACTCCTTTCTAGCACCTGAGCCAATCCATTACAAGGTCTGCTTGTGCTTTCATCTGGTCCTCTGGCTTACAGAAGACATCAGGTTAGCTTTCCAGAAAATGGATGGGTAGGTAGGTCATTGTCGTTTAGTGAATTTGGTATTGGACTTTAAGTCCAAGGTTGGTGGTTCTGTTTCTTCCAGTGGTGGTGGTCCAAATAAAAAATTAAGAGAATCTGGTACGAAAAAGTATTTATTAATAGGGGGCGGCACGGTGGCGCAGTGGTAGTGCTGCTGCCTCGCAGTTAGGAGACCCGGGTTCGCTTCCCTGGTCCTCCCTGCATGGAGTTTGCATGTTCTCCCCGTGTCTGCATGGGTTTCCTCCGGGCGCTCTGGTTTCCTCCCACAGTCCAAAGACATGCAGGTTAGGTGGATTGGTGAATCTAAATTGGCCCTAGTGTGTGCTTGTTGTGTGGGTGTGTTTGTGTGTGTCCAGCGGTGGGTTGGCATCCTGCCCAGGATTGGATTCCTGCCTCCCCCGTGACCCTGTGTTCGGATTCAGCAGGTTGGAAAATGGATGGATTTATTAATAGGACAAAGGCATCAGCCAAGTATATGATAATAATGAAATATGATGAAGACTGCTAAATATGCTGTTAGGACTGAGTTTACAATTTTTTTGTGCTGTTCTTTTCACTATGTTATATAAACATAGAAACATCCCTAGCAGGGCTGAAAAGAATAATTCATTGCATCCCCTCAAGGCAACAGTGCTCCATGTGCAAATAGACTTTTTCAGAAGAATAGCACCTCCTGGTGCTATGCTTGGAAACTCATGGAATGGTTCCAGGAACATAAAGCGTGAAGTCAGCCTTATGCAGTGACCTCTCCAGTCACCAGATCTCAGCCCAGTAGAACATCTGTGGAATGTGATAGAATGAGCTGTTTGCAGTAGAGATCCACCACCAGTTAATTTGTAACAACCGTGGGACACTTTATAGAGTCAGTATGGGCCAGAATCCCAGGCCTGCAATTTCAACAACTTCTCGAGCCCATGACCTGACAAATTCAGGCTGTTGTGATGGAAAAGGGGTCAGATTGCCATTACGTCAGTGGATCTGCTAAACAGACCTCTCGGTGTACTTTTTGTGTGTCAAAAGTGCAAAATGACTTTTCAAAATCTTTTTTTCCCTTTATTTATTTATTTATTTTTTTTAATAAATAAGCACTGCCTTTTCATATACTGCTCTGTTTTTTTGCAATACAGTAAAGGGTTACATTTCACATTTCCTGTGTAATTCCCCTTGCTCTTGCTGGGTTATGATTGCTTTCTTCATGTGAAATATTCCCAGGCTCCTCTAACCTTCTGGCTTGCCTGCATGGGCCAAGAAATGTCCCAGGTGAATGTGTGGGCGAACCTCCTGTTTTTATGGGATAAAAATCTCTCCTTTTTCCAGTGTGTATTTCTGCTATTCCCATCCCCACATACACATGAACATTCCTTTCATGATTACATTGTTTGTTTCGTATTTTAAAAAGTGTGATCAAAGAGAAGTTTATTTTTAGAAACACAGAAAGTTGACATGCCCTGGATTGTTTTTTATTTTGTAATTTGCTGTCTAGTATCAATATGTGCAATGTGTTTTTTTTTTTTTAGCCTATGGGATTATAAAGAATAAGCAAAGATAAACAAGTGAGGGATACTGCAGTGGCATAGTTGCAGCATCCTGGGTTCAAGTCTTAGCCTGGTCATTGTTTGCATGGAGTGTTACTTTCTGGCCATGCCTGCATGGATTTTTCTACTAGTACTTTGTTTTCTTCCTCCATCTGGAAGATGTGCATGTTAGACTGATTGCTCAGTTTACCTTGGTGTGAAAAATGCCTCTGTAGACTGCTATTCCATGGTTTTTGCCTTGCCCCTGAAGCTGTTGTGGTGTGTTCTGGCTCCCCTTAGCTCTGAACTGCAGCAAGCAGATTCAGAAAATAAATATATCAATAAACAAATAGGGTGTCACGATGATCTGTTTGGTAAGGTAGTAACTGCTACTACCTTGTCCTTGTAGAGTTTACACATGCCCCATAGATCCAATTGAGTTTTCTTCCCACAAGTTCAAAGACTGTATGTTAGATTTATTGGCAATTTTGTATTGGCCCTGCGTGAGTGTGAGAGTGTGAATTAGTAGGACTGACAAAGAACTTCAGACCCCACTCGTGTGCGCACACACACACTCTTCAGGACTAATTTCTGCCTTGCATTCAATAATGCCACAATATAATTTTTGTCCCCTATGAATCTAAATCGGATTAAGTGTGTCTGGCAATGTTTTGCTCTAATATAATATAATATTGCACGGTACTGGGGTTAATCCTCATCGCTCAAGAGTTCACCATTGTCATTATCTTCCTGGAATTCAAATTCAGTCCCTGTGTCTGTGTGGGTTTTTCTCCAGGCATTCTGGTTTTCTTTCCACATCCCGGAGTGTTTGGTTAATTTTGCGATTTTTGTTATGTATGGGTTCATTATTAAATTTGTATGCATTTTACTGTTTGAGATGTTGTGTTTGGAATTTACTTAATTCTATATTCTGTATTTTTCATTAGTTTTTTGATTTAACACTTATTTTTGTTGTTACAAATTATTTTGTAATGTTTTTGCTGTCCTCTTGGTTATTTACAGTTGCCACTATTTTGCCTTCCCATCATTTGGGCAGCGCCCATGTTGTTAAAGGGACTGCTCTCAGTGGTCGTGATATGTGCTAATGATGTGATGGATTTAAAACGTCACACATAAGAACATTTCTCTATATGACTTTATGGATTCCAAAAACCATTTTTGATGCTCAAGTTTGTGATTAGTCATTCTTCTGCTTAGTTTGTTTTTGATTTCGACTCGTGTGTGATTTTTTTAATTTAAATTTTTGCTTCTTATTTTGACTTTGACACAGTGTGGAAGATCTTACAGCATTTACCCTTTTCTTATACTGACAATGCCTCTTTTCCTAGTTTACCTACAAATAAAAATACTTATATTGCTAACTCGCTATTAGTCCAGGTCTAAATCAACCCAATGTGAGTTTGGGTGTGTACATCAATGGGCCATGACATGAACTGGTGCCATGATCCATGCTTATTTCTTGCCTTACTCCAAACATCAACTCCACAACAACTCCAGTATAATGGGTTCCAGTCCAGTTGTACAAATTTGGTTGATTGGCTCTGACTGTGACTATGACTGTTGGCATGTGTGTGAGTGGGTCCTGCAATGAACAGGTGTCCTGTCCAGGACTAGTTCCTTCATACCATCCGATACTGGGATAGGCCATAAACCACTATGGTGATGAAGATGATTAAAAAGGTTTGAGAATGTTATAATAAAATAAACCAATATGAGAACTTTAACTGTGATATACAAAAAACAGTACTAATTATCCTCCTCTTGACAGGTTCGATTGAAATTTGGTGACATTGTAGAAAAAGCATAATTACCTTTTTTTATTTGTTAAATTGTTAAATATTTGTTAAATTGTTGTTAATAATGCTGTAGGAGTGAGGCATTTGGTGTGTGCCAGTTTATACAAATGAAAGATGTCCGCAAAAGCAAAATGAAAGCAGGAAATATTGGCAAAGCTCAAAGACGACGTATTTAGCAAATGCTTACCAGGTGCTGTGCTTGTGAGTGTAGTCCATTTCATGCAACTGATCTAGCAAGGAAGGTTTTTAATAATTTGGATTCTCCCCAGCTTACCTATAGCCTTGTGCAAATGTCGAAGAGGGGACTACAACTCCCATCACCCAGTGCGCTGCACCAGATAATTTCATTAGCACTCACAAAGTTTAAATGAACATCGATAAAAGCAACATTTTATCAAAGGTAGCAACTGCTACTGTTTTGTTTTTTAATTAATTTCATTATCTCACTACATTACAGTTTGTATCTTAGAGCACAGGCAGGCTTTGGCCTAAACAAGCCTAAAAAAGGGAACTGGCTTTTAAAGTTCAGAATGCTCAAAATACACTTTAATTTTCCAAAATACATAAAACAATGTTTGTCTAGTTAAAGGAGACTGACTGTAAACCGCAGTCTATGAAAAGGGCAACTCACAATATATCAAAACCATAAAGAGAGAAACAATACATCTAGAAACTAGAAATTCAATACAATAAATAATGCACTTGTTGAACATCAATGAATAACTGAAAGGTCCACTACTCAACCTCACAATATATAGGCTGAGGTTGGTCCTTCAGCTGTGACGGCTGGGTGGCCTCGCCTTTTCAGTTTTCACCACAAAACATAAGGAACATAAAAATACAAATTAAACAAAACATAATCAAAGGAAAGCATCATTTGACGTAAATCAAAAAAAGACAAGCCAAAATTACAAACATAAAAACTTAAAATGGCAAATGATACTTGAAAGAAAACAAAACCATTAAATGAACAAAGAATAAACTTGAACCAGGGCTACAATTCTGGCTAAGCCATAACATTAACAATATGCATGTCTGCCTGCTTAAAGAGAAATCCTGGCATAGTGATTTGTTATATTTAGAATTACTTTTGTCAGAAGTGGGTCTAAACATGTTTTGTGTACTTTGATTATTGATTGTAATTTTTGTAGGTGATGCTCTTTGTGTTTAATAACTGTACTGTAATTGTCAGATTTTATTGTTTTCTATTTCTGTTGCTAATGGGAGAGCACCCCCTGCTGTTTCTCCCTGTCTAGAATTACGGAAGACACAGAAATCTCAAACATGTTATATTTATTTAGAAAAATGTGTGTGTGGTGAATAAACCAAGGCAACAAAGAATTAATTATGTGGATGAAGAACACAGGTTTTAAACAGGCTTCTCTAGAGGTGAGACAGCACTAATGTGTATAATGTATGCTGCTGTTAATTCACTCAGGGAATATTCCCTCCAGGTGCCTGTCACTACTGAGTCAGATTTTAGTCCCCTCAAATGTCATTTAGATTAAGGGTGTTTGGAGGTATTAAACAAAATATTTCACTAAATCCCAGTGTGTGCTACTCAGTAATAACATTTTCAGAAATGTTGGTGCTTTTTCTGTATATGGGTATTGAACCATTGTTTACCAGTTGTATAGTTTACTCACCTGCCCAAACTTTCATCACTAAGCGGCAGCTAATCTGTCTTATATTTCCCAGCTTTCATCGGTGAGAAATCACTCAGGGCCACACGCCTACTCTAGTAGTCCCTGCTGAGATGGCAGAGGTGAGACACTGACATGGGTTGCTACTATATCTCTTTTAGCTGGTTTCAGATCTGGCTTTCTTAGCTCTGATGCTGCTTTTCTTTGCAGCAGCTCTTTTTCTTGCCCCACTTGCTCCACCTCTGAGTGATCAAAAAAGAGCCCCAGGAGTGATTTTAGTGACAGTGCTCTATATACATTTTTTGCAGTTGTTTGATAAACTAGTGACAGCGGTTGCAGTGGTTCCAGCGCTCATTTCGAGATACAGTTAAGGTAGGATTGTACCCCTTTTGTACAATGTTTTGGTTTATAAGCTTGATATTGAATTTTTGCTCTTCATGAAGATAAGACAAACGTTTTCCTATCTCTCTTCATGCTGTGTCCTTACTTTGATATATAATGATCTTGCACTGGATATGATGGTTTAATTGGGCTTTATCTATAGCCAAGATTTCCTTCTCAACAGAAAATATGTGCTATGCCAGAAAAGTGTGGTTTGGAATAACTTTGGGTGTATATACCCCCCCATACACCATTTTTATATTGCACATTCATTAATGTTCTACAGGTCAGGGATATAAAGTGCCTATAAAAAGTATTCACCCACTTAGAAGTGTTCACTTTTTATTATACTAGGGGTCTTTTCCCCCTGCCCGCTTTGCTCACCAATCCCCGTGCCTGCGCTACGCGCTAGCCTATTTGCGGTTCTGCAGCTTGCGTATGGGAATGTGAATGTACAATTTACTAACTATTTTACATTACAGTGAGAAATTAACCATATTAAAAAACAGTAAAATGTAATAATTTGTATTGTTGTAAATTATGTTTCATGTTGCGTTACAGTTTTTTGTTTTGTAATACGATTTTGTTCTGTTTGGCTTTGAAATTAACATGCAAAAACTTTTTAAACTTACACTTTTATTGTAAAACTTCAGTAAAAACAATTTTTTGAATTACATTTTTGTCAATATCACATTAAATTGTGATTCTGTGTTTGGACTTTCATCGTGACAATGCAACGTATAACTGCCCGTGATTGAATTTCGTTTCTTTCTCTCTTTAAATAAAACGACTTTTATAAATGTTTGGTTCTGAGATTTGTAAAGCTATTCTAATGGGAAACTGTTAACGTTTTAATATGAATGGCATATCAAGATCTCCTTTGTCATCTAATGTTATCCCCAGAAGATGTACTACATTACCTTTCTTGGATACATCCTTCTTTCTACAGTAAGTCGTGCGGAGGAAGACCGGATAGTATTAACGATTAACGGTTGTTGTTATTCTTCAGGATATTGTAAGTTGATATTTTCATCTTCTGCATGATCACCACCAACTGTTTCAGCATAGTCTATTGATGCACGTTTATCCAATTTGCTGTGTAACCGATCAAAATTTCTGCCGTTAATTCGATTAACTTCATCGTTTCTCGGTGCTAGGATTGCCCATGTACTCATTTTTACTGTTGATAACCCTTCGTGATGAAATTCTTCAATAAGATTTGGACGTAATACGTCTTCTTTAATTGGGAACTTAAAGTGATGAAAACGTTAAAATAGAAGAGCTGAGAGTGCAAGAACTGTGTCTGTCAAAAGCATTCACATGAATGAGAGATGAGAGGACCGTGTGTGTGGTTGAATATGGTTGAGAGGAGAGCGTGACTTGAAAACATCTCATGGCCAAAGTCTCGACTCATGGGACTTGGAAAAAATCTTCCAAAAAGCCTTGTCTCGTTGCAGGATTTTTTTATATAATAGAGACAATATTAAATCACATTGGATTTGTCTTTTTTGTCATTGATCAACAGAAAAAGACTCTTTAATGTCAAAGTGTAAACTGATCTCTGCAAAGCAGTCTAAATCAACTGACTAAATATCCCTCGGCAAGTCAGTACTGTATTTAGTAGATGCACCTTTGTGAGCCGTGCTAGCCTGGAGTCTGTGTACAGTAGGTAGGTCTCTGTCAGTTTAGCACATTTGGACACTGCATTTTTTCCTCATGATTCTTTGCAAAATTGCTCAATCTCTATCAGGTTGCACGGGGGGATATGTGAGTAAACAGCCTTTTTCAATCCAGCCACAAATTCTCCATTCTCACTCCAGGGCCTTAACTTGTTTTTAGTGCCATTCCTGTGTAGCTTAAGCTTTATACTTGGATTCGCTATCTTGCTGGAAAACAAATTTTCTCCCAAAGCTCTGGATTTTTGTAGACTGCATCAGGTTTTCCTCCAGGCTCTCCCTGTATTTTTCTGCACTTATTTTATCCTCGCAAGCCTTCTAGGGCCTGCTGTAGAGAAGCATCCCCACAGCATAATGCTGTCACCACCATGCATCATGGTAGAAACAATATGTTTTTGATAATGTGCAGTGATCAAAAACAGCGTTTAGTCCTATGGCCTAAAAGCTCAATTTGTGTCTCTGCAGACCACAGAACCTTCTTCCAGCTGAATCTCCAATGTGCTTTTTGTCAGACTCTAGCCAAAATATCAGGTGTGTTTTTTCTCTTTGACATTCTCCCATAAAGCTTTGACATACACAGGCAACAGTTATTGTATGTAGTCTCTCCAATTTGAGCAACTGTAGCTTTTAACTCCATCAGAGTTGCCTTGTTTAGTTTTTGTGGATGGCCTGTTCTAGGCTGATGTACAGCTGTAGCATATTTTTTCTGTTTTTTATTGATTGAATTAACTGCTCTCCACAGGTTATTTGGAAGCTTGTTTTTCTCGTCTTCATTCCCTAACTTGTGCTTTTCAATCACCTTGTTGTGGAGTTACATTATTGTGTAGATTAGGCTATGATACTGACTCACCTTAAGTTTGATCTTCCACTTTGGGGGCGTTTATACTACAGACAAATGAAACCTCTTGATTACAAACAGGTGAACTTCATTGAACTAATTATGTAACTTCTAAAACCAATTGGCTGCACTATTGATGATTTAGTTGTGTTATATTAATTTATTTATTATTTTATTATAAATATACAATTTATTATTTTGCTTTATATCTGTTATTAATTAAGACCAATTTGCTCAGATCTGTTTTCACTTTGACCTTAAAGAGTCTTTTTCTGTTGTTCAGTGTCAAAAACGGCAAATTAAATGCACTGTGATTATATATTGTACAGCAACAAAATGTAATATAGACACTATACATTCTGGGTTGCACTTTTGATGATAATAATGAAAAAGTAAAGTATTAATTCTCATGCAGAAAAAAATACAAAAAAAGAGTAGAGACTGAACGTTTAACCAAGTTTTTGACTAAAAAAAGAAAAAACAGGTTACATATATTACTTAACTAATTAATTAATTACATTTATATAACACTTTTCTAATCTGAAGAAAGCATTTACAGTACATGGACATTAAGGTGAAATCGGTGTTAAGCATCCACCTGGATGATTTGACAATTTGTGCAACCATATGCTCAGCAAACATTAGCTGTTAGGTGGTGAAGGGGTGTGAGAGCTAGCCAATAAGGTACAGGGGTGGTTAGGAGGCTAGAATGACCAATCCGAAGTGGGCAATTTTGTCAGAAAATCTGGGAAACACCCTTCTCTTTTCAAAAGATGCTTAGGGATCTTTAATATCCACAGAGAGTTGGGACCTTGGTTTTACAGCTCATCCAAAGGAGTGTGCCAATTTTTACAGGACAGTGTCTCTGTTGCTGAACTTGGTAACCACACACAGACCACAGGGTAAACACCCTCTGATGGCATCACCCAGACCTTATCCAGCATCAGATCAAGATTTTCCTAGACGGTCCTCCCATCCAGGTACTGGCCAGGCCCAAACATTCTTAGCTTATTAGTGAATTAGTGCCTAACATCTAACTACTTGACATAACTGCTTGAGTAGAGACCATTCCTATGTTATTTTACTGTTTTGAACAGAAAGAAAAAGAAACTTTGTAAAATAAAAATCAATCCTTTTGTTATTAATTGGTTTGATGTGGAGTTGTGCAATACACAGTACGTGATTCAGAGGATGATGAATTTTCAAACAGGAATTAGTTTTTGACACTGCAACACCATGCCTTTTTTCTGTGTCTTTGCCATATTTAGTGGTGCAACTGATTTAATTAGATCAAAATTAGGAATATAACAAAATAAATAAAATGGCTCACTTTAAAATGCAATATCTTACATGTATATTAGAGGAGGTTCATTTTATTGATGATTCAACATAACAACACTTGATTTGTGCGTGGTAGGCTTATTGAGGATATCTTGGTGATTTTTACTTCCCCACTCCATCCATCTATCCACCCGTCCATAAATTTTCTGAACTTGCTTATTGCAATTCAGGGTAAAGAGGAGATAGAATCTATCCTGGCAGTGTGGGGCACAAGGTAGAAGTCAGTCTTAGATGAGTTTTCGGCCCATAGTATGGTACACTTAAATGCACACCTCACACACAATTGCATCCGGGCAGTTTAGAGTCACCAATTAATAAAATATGAAAGCTTTTGTGAGCTGGGAATAAAATAAAGTATCTTGGATGAAAACCAACATTGCTGTTATGATGTCATTGATTGTATTTATTACATTGGTCTGTCTGGTATTCATAAAATCCCTGAAAGATTCTAGCTAAAATATTTTTGTATTTCAATAAAGCTTGGATGGTACATCTTATATAACATTGCTGTTATGATGTCATTGATCATGGGTCAAATGGCACATGCCATATATGTGTCTAACAAACATTTAGCATCATAATGGCCAGACATCCAAAATGGTGACACCAATACAAGCAACAACACAAAATGGCCTTGTCTAAGAAACAGTAATATTACAGAATTGCTCTGATACTGATACCACCATTACATTAAATTTATAAAGAAGCCATTAAACAGAAATCTGAAATTACTAACACATTATTGACAACTGTGAGTCTCACCTCGATCAACTAGATTTGAGTAGATGGATGCATTGTAGGCAAAAGCAAAGGCAGAGTCAGGGACAAGCAGCTGGTCTAAATGACAGTAAGTCAAAACAGACAAATTTTTCAAAGTGCAACTGTTAAAGGCAGAATTAAAAACTTACGTAGTTGAAAATCCTAACATACTTTTAGTAACTTAAAGATGCAAATATCAAAAGAGTTGACTCAAAGGACTTTCACAAAGGATTTAAGGCACAATTTTGAACTACTTCTAGAAAGAAATGCTCTTCTTTTATTTCCTTAACCCTTCCATCACATTACTGCTGTACAAAATGAATTTAAACATTCTGTTAAACATTCATGTCTGTTCAAGGAATCAGTAAGGAATAGCAAAATGAAAATATGTGTGCATATCAGTTGTCTTTATTTGCAACACACAAAATGGAGTAAAGTGGTGCACACACCTAGACTGAAACTCAGAAACAGGCTTCACCACAGGTAGCCTGACTCCAAATTTGATAAGTCAAGCTTAAAGCTCAGGCATATTTAATGCCTCAGGCATTTAAAGTTTAAAAATAAACTTTAAATGTCCCATATCTATAAAAATACCCTTCAAGGGAGAGGAAACTGTAAAAACCTCTGGTTTGGGAGACAATGACGAATTTACATATATTAACAGAAAACAAGCACAATAAAAGGCAAGGCAGGGAAAACTGCAAAAAATTGGTCAAAATTGTATACCTGAAAAGTTAACCCAAGGCAAACAAAAATCAGTCTGTAATCCATGAATTAGAAACCTTAAAGACAGAAAAGCAAGAATTCCAATGACCAGAAACATCCAATAACTATATTTGCAAATCCTGAACTCCAGCGACTGTCAATAAACTGATTTCTTCCGTCTGACTATAGTGGTGCAGTATGGTCACTCAGCGGTGATGCCATGATGGCCCCATCTTTTGGGGCTGCAACCACACAAAACAAGGAATATAACTTAAAGGCAATTTAAACAACACATAATAATTATCGTATATTTAATTAAAGCAATATCAACAAAAAATACATAAAAAACACATGGAAAATAAAAATTCAAAAATAGCAGTAAAAAAGAAAATATACTTAAGCCAGGGAATAAATGTGTTGCTTTGAGACCCAGTAGAAGTTACCAGTTCACAGTAACCTGTTAACACATCATATCTAAGTACTGAGCAGGGCTCAAAGCTGCCCTGAGCCCTAAGACACATTAAGTGCAGACTCAACAACAGATCTGGTACAAATGCCCAAATGCCAGGCAGCACAGAGGCCAGAGGGAGATGGACAAGAGATGAAAGGTGGAAAATGGAGTGCTTATTTGTTGTTCGTTGTAGCAGTCAATTCTCAATAGACAGGGTCCAGTCCTGTGTAAGAAGTTGCAGAAAGTTATTAAAGTTTTTTTTAATACTTTCTTCTTTCCATTTGTTCCCCACTTGCTTTGCTTTATCTAAAAATATCATTTTGTATATTCATACATTCCAGAAATTGCTATTAGAATGCCCTTTTGTTTTCACAGTTTAGTTTCAACATCCTGTTGCACAGTAAATTATATACTTCACTGTGTCAAGTCAACCTAAGTTCTGTTTTTGGTTTTCTGCAGTGCTGCTTTCAAAATAATAAAGTTTATAGAGTGGCTTGATTGCCCAATGAAAATTCCCACATGCTGCTTTATGTGTTCTGTGCTGCTGATTTGTAAATGTTTTTCAAAGTCTTGCCCATAATACAGCATTTGCGTTTTGATTTTTTTTCTGCTAAGTAAATAATATTTTGGGTCCTCAAGACACTGACCAGGGGAGATTGATGAAATATGGAACCCATCCATCCATTTTTACAACCTGCTTTCTTCCAACACAGGTTTGTGAGGAGCTATTAACAAAATCAATCCTGACCGCATTATAGGTAAGATAAGATTAACTATGTCAGTCACACCCACCGTCACTGACACTAGGCCAGGTTAGGGTGTTCTCTCTCCTTAGCAGAAAGGTCAAATGCAAAGAGAAAAACACAGAGAGAACCTGAAAACCTACATTGACAGTGGCCTGCACAAGAATCAAAACTTCGACCCTTGGGCTTTGAGACAGTAGTCTTGACTGCTGCATCACCAGAATGTGAACTATTTGTCGAAATGTAAGACTCAAAATAAAATACTGAAGTGCAGTGTACAGAGGGTAGGTTTTACAACTTGTCATTTCAAAGTCTACCAGTATTTAGTAGGATTATGGGCAAAAGTATTTTTGGGCTATAGCCAATTAAGGATTTTTATTTTTTAGTAAAAATGTTAATGAAAGACAAAATAGTAACATCTTGTCTGCTATCCTTCACCTTTATTATAGAAACTGTTTCTGTGAAGGGGGGACAATCTTTTGCATCCCAACATGCTACAGCTGAGATCATCCCTCATTTTCTTCAGACTGCACATCCTGCCTCATCCAAACTAATCTGCAGGATTGCTTCAATGGACAGATAGATCTTAAACTGAAAACCCCAACCCCTGTGGTTACTGTGCTGCCCATTTATAGCTCCTTGAGTATGTTTACTGAATGGGTGTACTGTACAAGTTGGGTTGTGCAGTTTAAGTTGAATTCCCTTGTCCGTTGTGCCCCCAGAGTCTGTCTTTCCCGAATTGGCTTGCTCTCCCACCAGCGCACACACAGGAGGGGGATTGGCAGAGATGGACAAATGATTGAACAGAGTTGTCAGATCGATGGACAGCCATGACAATGACAATGTCCAAATTTGAGTTTCTGCTGTGTGTTTATTTCTATATGCATATTCACTGCATCCATTTCTGCATGTTGCTTAGCTTTGTGCTGTACACTTCTAGGAAATATATGTATGAGATTCAAATTTATGAAATTTAAAGTGTTATCCATGAGCCATACATAGCTGTAAGGATATCCTAGTTCATTTTTATGTGTTTAATCCTTGGTGGGATTACATGGAAAGCTTATTCCAGTGTAGAAAAAGAATGGGTAGTAGAAGACCACTCCAACCCACTAGGGATAGTTTGCATTTGTGTGTATATGGTGTTAACCTTGAATTTTGAATAGTAATAGAAATATGTAATGGCAATTTTATATAAACAACCCTGAAGATGAATAAATACCAAATAAATCAATGTAACACTTGTGGTTTCCTGGAACTTTTTGATATTCTTTTCCTGAAGTCATTGTTTTAAACTAACATAATAAGAACAAAATATTTCCGTCCACATAACAGCTGCATCCCTAAGGTTTATCTGTTTTAACTAATAAAATTGTTGTCCTAAATGCTATCAATTTTATCATCCTTTAGTTTAACACCATTTCCTGTTTTCGGACCCAGAAACACTTCAGTTTTGCATTGAAAATGCATTAGTTCAGTTTTTTTAATAATCAATTTGGTCATGTTGTTCTACGATGAATTTCAGCTTTGATCAATTCCTAATTATTTTACATAGTACTATTCATAGACTACAACATCACAAGATGTTATTCAGTGCAAATAAGAATACATTTTTTAGTGGAGCCAGGCAGCTGTAATTAGCTGTGCCCAAAAGGTTGTTGGTGCCTGGTGCAGCTGTAGGTTCCATTGGTAGACAACAGCTGTAAGGGAAGTTGTCAATTTAAAGAATGAGGGCTTTTATGCAATTTTAGCATGAGGGACTCCACATTTGACTGAGAGTTACTGCATTCCTGAAAAGCAGCTGTTTCAGCAATAGCTGATGCAAAGGCCTGTGTGTGGGTTTAGTTTGGTGAGGCCACAAAGAATGAATTTACAAAACTTTTGACACCTTACCTGATTTGCTCTCTGCAAAGATGTGGGAACTTTGACATTCATTTGGGATATAGTAAAAAGGTCCAAAGAGCACTTAGTGGAACTCCTCAACCCAGTGGATATGGCCTCCACGATGCAGGCAATGTTAGAAGCATTGGTTTTTGCTGGATCCATCTCAGTGGTACAGTAGAGGTTACTGTGGTGATTAAAATCCCCTGTAGTAGTAAGGCCACAGTGGTGGAATGAAATATGACAAGAAATACTGAAAGCACTGGATATTGTGGGGGTGTATTGGCTAACAAACTTCTTCAGTGCTTCATGGAAGTCAGGGACAGTTTCTTGGATAAGGGTCACATTTTTGAATGTGTGGGCCAGACAGTGTGTTCTAATTTCCAAGGAATCATCCTCCATAGTTTTCTTTGGAAAGCTTTAGCAGAAGTACTAGATTGAAGACTCTACCAGATAGTTAAAATTTAGATCCAGAAGGAGCAATGTGGATTCTGTCCTGGCCTTGAACCTTGTTGACCAGCTCTTTGCCCTTAGAAAGGATGGGATTCCCTTGAACATATGATTTGAAGTCATAACTTAAAGATGTGTCTATTAGATGTACTATAAACTGAAAACTTTGAAATGTGCCTAATATGAATGAGTATGGATATGTACATAAATATTCTCTGCTATTAACCGGTGCTCCAACCACAGATGGCTTTTGCCTTGATACTGCCAGGACAGGCATCCCTAAGGACCCTGAACTGAATTAGGCAGGTATAATAATGCATAAATAATTTTATTGTGAGTGTTTAAATAATTTGTTTGTGAGTTTTGTAATGGTATGAGGTAGTTTTTCTTGACTTGTATTTGGTGCACTCATCCAGCTTGAAGGGAGCATCCATGCTTACCACACCTTAATGGTTAGAAGTGATCAGCCTCATCCCATGTTGCAGCATTTCTTTACAGATTCCTTTACTGTTTAAAGCAGATTTACTCACATCTGTGTGATGTTTTTACCTCTCATAGATTCTGATGTTTTAAGAGTCCACTTAGGCTATGAGCCATATTCAAGTGCCTTTTAAAAAAAAAAAAAAGTGGGAATGCAATCGGGAACGGAATGGAATCTTCGGTTGATGCGGGAGGAAGTGGGTGGGCATGAGTAGAAATGTCATGGAATTTTGTCAGGAGCAAGATGAAACTATGGCACGAGTGGGACTGAAAAATCAGTACCAGGCAGACCTCTAGCTTTCACAGGTTGGTCTGGTAGCTGTATATGAGGACCATTGACTTCAGATGTATGTGTTTGGCCACTAGTTATGTAATATCTACTATATTGCTCTGTTGGCCTGATGTATTTTGTATTTATTAAAAAAGTACTAAGTAAACTAAGAATAGCTTAATGTTAGATGGCAGTTTTTCCAAATCAGTTCCTGAGTAAAATATTTAAAAAAGGAGCTGTAGCTTTCTTTCAATATCAAGTTGTCCAGAATATTTAATCCTTCAAACTGATTTTTTTATTTTTTTAACATTTGACACTGAAAACCTGGCAGTTTTTCCAAATCAGTTCCTGAGTAAAATATTTAAAAAAGGAGCTGTAGCTTTCTTTCAATATCAAGTTGTCCAGAATATTTAATCCTTCAAACTGATTTTTTTATTTTTTTAACATTTATGACACTGAAAACCTCATGGCCTGCACAGTGCCATAGTGACTAATGCTGCTGCTTTGACGTAGTAACAGAATGCCTCTACTCTGCGGTCTTTACGGAGTTTTCCACATACTTCATGTGTCTGTGTGGGGTTTCTCCAGTTAGTTCTGTTTCCTCCCGAGTCATAAATTCATACATGTTGGATGAACTGTTCCTGTGTGAGTACCTAAGTGTGCCCTGCAACAGACTGGCATGAATAATGTTATGAGTCTTCAAAGCTGTATGGATTGCTGCTTGATGAAGCTAATTTTAGTATTTATTTGTTTCAGCATTTTTGACGGAATTGGAAATTTTAGTGAAGGGAAAATATATTTAACCTGTAGATGCCAGTTTGGCCCCACTGAGATGTCCGTAACTTAATTAAGGATATTGTGCAAGTGGAACACTACAGTTTTTTTTCCTGTCGCAGAGTGTTATGGATTGCCTCTATCTCTATCTAATGAATCTGTCACTGCTATAAATGCTGTACATTTAGAAGCTTAAAGGGCATTTTGCTAACTCTGATTTTTTTTTTTGACTGGTATGATCGACAATGAGGTGCTTTTTTTATGATCTAAGTATTATTCTAGTGCTTACGTTAATGGGCTGTTTCTTCAACTGTCAGGTCTGCATTGCCGTATTTGTCAGTGTAGGATCTTTGGCAGAAGTGTAAACGAAGCACTATAGCCAGCTCTTAAAGGAGAGATTGATTCTGCACCCGCAGCTAATTTTAATGACTGATGAATCCACACTTCAGCACTTGGCTGTTATAAATAGAGCTCTGTTTCGTGTTTTGAAGGAGGTCGTGTTAAGGGATGAGCTTGTCCAAGCACCAATTAATTTGTCATGATAAGTCTCTTAAAAAGGTCATTGCTATTTGTGAATTAAACAAATCATTTCAAGGCCTTTCATCACAGTGTGAAGTGAATCTGATCTGTCAAGAATTACCGTAGTTTACTTTCAAATTCTGGTCAAACAATAATCAGCCTTCTCAAAAACAAACTGAATAAAAGATGCAAGACATTTATTCCACTGTTTGCAAGATGCAGTGCTTCAAAATGAAGTATGGCTGCTTTAAGAGACCCAAGTGCCTCATTAGAGGTGCTTTGGTAGGTTCACTGAGGTTAGTATTCTCAATGAGATTAGTACTGATTACATTATTTATGAGGCTGTAACTTATTCATGTCCTGTGCTTTGCTATCTGTCACATATGAATGCTAGTGGGTGACTGGAGAGGGTAATTAGAAAGTTAAAGGGTAAACTGTTACCTTTATACCATCTGCCTTCTGCTTGAGTGCCTTAAATTTGATCTGTTAGGGAAATTTGGAGGCATTTATATACTTTGATAAAGGATTCAGACATGTTGTTTGTTATAATAGCTCAAACAAGTAATGTACCTTTCACCATACATTCAGAACTACCGCTCAAATGCTTGTTAAAATGGGCCAAACACTGCAATGCTAGATTCTTTGAACTCCCAACAATACGTACACAACAATACAGGCATGCTTTATTTATAAAATGTATTTATTTTCTTGGTCGGTCTTTTTCTTACAAAAACATTTTTCACCAAGTATGATTAAATTCGGGCGGCATGGTGGCACAGTGGGTAGCGCTGCTGCTGCCTCGCAGTTAGGAGACCCGGGCTCGCTTCCCGGGTCCTCCCTGCGTGGAGTTTGGATGTTCTCCCCGTGTCTGCGTGGGTTTCCTCCGGGTACTCCGGTTTCCTCCCACAGTCCAAAGACATGCAGGTTAGGTGCATTGGCAATCCTAAATTGTCCCTAGTGTGTGCTTGGTGTGTGTGTGTGTGTGCGCACCCTGCCCGGGGTTTGTTTCCTGCCTTGCGCCCTGTGTTGGCTGGGATTGGCTCCAGCAGACCCCCGTGACCCTGTAGATAGGGTATAGCAGGCTGGATAATGGATGGATGATTAAATTCCTGGACTCAAATAATTTATACCTAAGCATGTGACTTTCTACCCACGAGATAATATCACCTGAGGCTTTGATATTTAAATCCATGTATATTCCTTGTACCTTTATGAATTAAGAATGCTGTCTTATTTAAATCATCTTAAACTGTTTAGTTGTAGCCACTGTGTACAGATAACATTACAAAACATTCTCTGACCTTTAATCTAATTCAGATTGGAGCTTATGCCAGCAATATGAGGCACAAATTTTGAATCAGATCTGGATGTGGCATATTAATCCATCTCAGAACCCACTTATGGGCAGATCAACACCCACACTCAAACTGGATCCATTTAGAGTTGCTAATCATCCTTACACACATGCTTATAGGGATGTTGGAGTAAGACCGTTCTTCCTGGTGAAAAACTCACATAGAAACTGGACGAATGTGCAAACTCCACACATGCAATAAATAAAAAGACATGAGATTCAAACTGCTGAATCCATGAAACAGCAACTGTAACCATTTCCCCCACTCTGCTGCTGATTACGTACAGGTAATTTACAAAATAAAGGAAACAAATATGTGATTAATGAGCATTGGGCCACCACCAACTGTCTGGAAAACTTTACTTAAGTTTAATTAGCATTGTGTCTGAAACTGTACTGGAATGATGCAACACCATCCGTCAATGGGAAATTCCATCATAGATGATGGTGGTGAAAAATCTTGCCTCACACAACAGGGGTGTGGAAATCAAATTTGTTTCTACTTGTCCACAGACAAGTAAACTTAAACAATCCACTTGTCCGCCAGTTAAATTCACTTGCCCATAAAGAAATAACAAAAGTGAAAAGTAGTATTTTTTCTGATGTCTTTTATTGACACCAAAACTGCCTTCCATTTTAAAACTGAAAAAAGTTCTTTCAGGGTGTAGTATTTTGCCACCTTGCTCTAGAACATTATATAAAAGATTCCCTTATTTTAACTGGCTAATAAACAATGCCTTCATTATAGCTACACTAGTTCTTTTTTCATATATTACAGTAACATAACAGAACACTGTCCTGGTTCATTTTCTGTCATGTTCTTCAGCAGTATTGAACAGCCTAGCATAACGCTCAACCTCCGAGCTTTCAGCTTTAGAAAATGCTTTTTCAATTGAACCAACTTTTTTCTTACTTTTTGACTCCTGTCTCTGACGTACTAAACCCCCCAGTTCCTATCCTTTTTCTTTCTGCACATAACCAATCACCACACGATAAAAGTATTTGTGAAATTAAAACTAGTTATAAGCTTAGACCTCTGAATGGATGGCATAAATATGTATAACGAAATTTTTTTTTAAAGTTCTGAAAACTGTGAGGTCTAGGTTTATAACTAGTTTTAATTTCACAAAGACGTTTATCGTGTGGTGATTGGTTATATGGAGAAAGACAAAGGATAGGAACTGGGTGTTTAGTACGTAAGATAGACACAACAAACATGGAATAAAGAAAGCCTGCTCAGAAAAACAACCACTGAATTCTGCATTCGTGTCTCCGACCTCCAGATCACGAACCCAACATTTACACAATATTTCAGTTAAATCTGTGTGATACCCATTCAAATATCCAGTTTTTTGGAGCCTTGTCACACCTGCCAAACTTCTCTACACTGAACGTAGACCTGAGGACCCCTTAATGCAAGGGAGCAGCACTATAGCCACACCACCGTGCCCCCCGCCACCCATGTCTAATACATGCTTTAATGCATTTCATTGTGAAAAAGATATCAAGTATTTATGTTAGTATTCAGAATGTTCATTGAGCAGGAATATCATGAAGTCAATGTGCGGCGATTGCTGCCGGCACTTCCTCAGTGCAAGAGGAAGTCAGTTTAAGAAGCGCGCAGAGATTAACAGCTGGGTCGGGGAACACTTAAATTAATGTAGCACATTAAATGCTTTATATTATGACGGGGTTTGAGAAAATCTAGTAAATGAAACATTCATTTTAAGATGAAATTTAGTTTGCGACATTCTACTGACAAAATAAACTACGAGAATAAAGTGGAAATGTCGACTTTAATTTCAGTGTAAATATCGAGAATAAAGTCATCATGTCGACTTTAATCTCGACATTTACATTTTTTTTTGTCTTCACTGTGTCCGTATCTTTTTCACCGTGGCCTTAATATGCTTCCGTAGGTTTTTCAGGGCCTGTTGTGCCAGTTTTAATCAAGAAATTATCCATTTCTCATCCGCGATGCTACTTGTTTCAGTTTCAGCAGCACGCATATAGCGAGAACAATGTGCTTACCGCAGTGCATTATGGGTTACGCAGGTAATTCCTAATGACGTATTCGAAATTCCGCAAGATGGTACATTTCCAAAGAAGTAAATATTACCGATGTTGTCGGGAAAAAAATAATCGCGTCTAAGTGAAAGGTTTTATTGATATTTCATAACATTTGGAAACCGTTAGAATGTTTTCTTCTTTATTTTTAATAAACTGACAGCGCAAAACAACTTGTTTTATATGAAAAATTCTCTAATCAAAAACGATCTATAGACAGCTCATCAAAATTGATGTCACGTTATAAATATCTTAACTCCTCAATATATCACAACCTACGCAAAATCGCAATTTTCAGGAAAGATTAACTGCCTAACAAGCTTTATGTGGCAAAAACAATTGCATTGTAAGTGAAATGACCACATTTTTATGTAGAAAAAAATGAATTTTATCAATAATATATAAAAGTTATCGATTATAATAAAAAATAATCAAATTACATCGTAATGTCGGCATGAAAAAAATGACCGCATCTCCAAGCGTGTAAATAGTAGGGTAAAATACTTATGTAAGACCACAAGAGTGATTCCCCTTTGAAAAATCAGCCGTCATTTTGTAAACAATATTGAATACCAATTTGAGACATGAAGAACATGCCTAAGCAGACTGTTTCCGCATGAAGTACGTAACCAAATCTTTACAATTTGAAAGTAGTGGTAAAAATGTGCCCTGCACAGCACATATAATTCTTTTTTCTCCAGAAAATTGCACTTGTCCGTGGACAACTGAAACCAGAAAAACACGCTTGTCCGACGGTCAATTTACCCGTGTCGGACGAGTCGGGCGTTGGATTTCTGCACCCCTGCACAACCTCTGTAGTCTCCAATAAGTACTTATTTAAAGTAATACACTACATATAAAAGATATTTTTTATATGATGTTGCTTGTAGTGATGGTTAAGAAAAAACTGTAATATCTTCTTTTTATGCAGAATGGAGAAAAAAACATTTACAATATTAGAGAAGCCAGTAGTGAATAATGCTGTACAGTGACAAATGATGTAAAAAAAATGTCCAGGCTCTAGTTTCCCATTTATAATGTGCGCTCATTTTTCTTAAAGTATATATTTAACAATATTTTAGCAACCCAATGCATTTTGCATGTTTTTTACATATGCCTGGATAACTGACGTGAATTATGTGACGCAATTTTTATTTTTTATTTTTTCCATGAATGTTTTTCACACTTTTTGCCGATGTACGTTTGACTTGTATAATATCATAAGCTTCTTTCTCTTCATTCTGCATGAAAACATGAGAATAAAAGTTTTTCTCGGTCACCACAATGAAGTACAGTATATAGGGTAAGTAACATATAAAAACAATGTCATTTTATCATGGCATATTCCTTTAAGTTGAGATGTGATGACTAGAATGGCCATAGCATTTAATCTGCATCCTCATCCTACTGCTTACACTGTAAATTGACCACTTTTGACCAGTGGATAGGGTAGTTGTCATAATAGAAAATATCTCTACTGTTATGAGCACAGTGATACAAAATGGCAAAAAGGGATGAACATGTCACAGAATAATCTAAAGCTAACGGGGTACTGGTAAGCCTCAGAAACAGGCCTTGAACCAGGCAGCCAGACCCTAAATTCAATTCAGGCATTCATAGTCTCAGAATTGGGCAGTGGCTTTAAAAGTTCAAAAATGCTGTTTAGTGACCCACGTCCCCCATGCACTTCAAGGGGGAGGAAACCCTAAAACGTATAGCTTAAAGCAGGGGTTGCCAACTCCGGTCCTGGAGGACCACCGTGGCTGCAGGTTTTCATTCTAACCCTTTTCTGAACGAGTGTCATGTTTTTGCTGCTAATTAACTTCTTTTGAACTAATTTGAATTGACTTGCTCTTGAAGACTCAGACCGCTTAATTGTTTCTTTTTCCTTAATTAGCAGCCAGACAATAATGAGATACAAAATGAGCCAAAACAACTGGTGTCCATCATATAATATCTGAAAATAAAGAACGATGAAGGTCTCAGGAATGTTGGTCTGCTCAGGTCCCCAAAACATTTTAATAGTGCTCTTAGAAAGAGAAAAATCAACAATTTCAGAAATGTCAGCTAATACACCACGAGAGCAGCAACAAGCCACAGAATTAAAGAACGAGTTTAATTAATTAACAACAAGAATTGGCACCTCATTAAGCAGCTGGTTGGAGTGAAATTGATTGGAGTTTGAGGCCCTGACTTAGTTGATCTTCTGTTGGCTCCCTCACTTCACATTTCATTTCTGTTTGGGTGCCATTTAAGGAAAGAAATGAATTACTTCAGAGGAACGATGAAGAAATTCAGGGGAACAAATCTTTAAAAAGCAATTCAATTAAAATTAATTCACAAGAAGTTAAATGGCAGCACAAACAAGACACTCATTAAAAAAAGGGTTAGAATGAAAACCTGCAGCCACGGTGGTCCTCCAAGACCGGACTTGGCGACCCCCGGCTTAAAGGACAAGGCCAACAACGAATTGAACAAGATTGAGCTTTCATTCAAAGTATTAACAAAAATGTAACTTTTAATCAAAGAAAATAACTGAAAGGAAATTCTCATCATAAAACAAATATTTTTCTCACATACCCCTAGAAAGTCATCCAAGTAAAATCTCATTGAAGTATATTCTCATTCATATTTGACATTTATGAGTGAGTAGGAACACTTAAGAGGTCAGTCATGACATTGTGTTTCACTAAGGTATAAATATGAGATCACTCATATTTCACACAAATTCTCTTAATTAGCCATCACAATGAGAGCGACTCAAGAACACAATAACGATGTGTGACATAAGGTTGTTGAACACACCAATCATGAAATGGCTATAAAAAATAGCTGAACAGTTAAAAATGCTTAATAATTTTAAGGTAGTTGGTGATTAAGAATTGGCTTGGAAGAGAACATGAGTCTGTATTGATAACATGCAGAGTGAAGAGTATTGTTCAAATGAGTCAAAGAATCTCCAAATATCACAGCTGTAGAACAGCAGTTGGATCTTGTGGTCAGAAAGTCTCCAAAACCATGCTGATCTGCTTAACCAATAGTTGTTTGGGAGGGTTGTGAGATAAAAGCTTTTGTTGTTATCCAACAGCAGCCTCAAGATAAGACAAAAACTAAGCCATTTAACAGCAAACACCCACAATGGGTTTGTCTTCACAGTGTGAATGATAGGCATGCAGAAAAGTACCTTATCCCCACTGCGAAGTTTGATAATGGAACTTTGATGCTGTGTGATTATTTTTCACTAAAGGCCCCGGGCACATTATTGGGATACATGGTGTTATGGACTCCAAGTATCAGCAAATTTTAAATTAAAACCTGACTGCCTCTTGCAGGAAGCTTAAATTGGGCCATGGCTAGATCTTCAGCAGGACGATGATCCAAAACACACCTCAAAATCAAAATAAAAATGGTTTAGTGACCACAAAATCACATATTTGCTATGGCCATCCCAGTCTCCTGACCTAACGCCCATTGGAAACCTGTGTGATAAGCTCAACAAGAATCAAGAAGGGTCTAGAGAGAGAAATAACGTAAGGAGAAATGGTCTTAGATCCGTCATCATGTGTTCCTTAGCTTCATTAAGCATTTGAGGAGAAGACTTAGAGTTGTTAGCTTGGCAAAGGAGGGCTGCACAAGGTATTTAATGAAGGAATACCAATAATTGTGGCACACATATATGAGAAAAATATTTTATGATAAGCATTTTTTTTCTTTTCAATTTTTTTACTTCACTTGAAGGTTTGCTTTGTATTAATATTGTGAATGAAAAATCAAGAGAGTAAACAAAAAGGAGATTTTTTTTTCATGGCTTGTTTTGCTTTTATTTAGTAAGGATGCCAGTATTAGTGGAGGATGCTGTAAGTGAAAAAAATTAAACAACAAGAGAACAAAAATTGAAAAAATAAGGGAAAAAAAGTTTGCAAAGCATACAAGACCATATCTGCTATGCAAATGCAGAAGCAATAAATCCACAAAAAACAGAAAATCCAGTAATACAATGTTTTTTTTCTAAATACTGATATTAGCTGTTTTCAAAAGTAATTTGATTTATAAGTTGTTTTGATTCTGATCTTACTGTGAAAGGACTTTAAAGAGTAGTATTAGTAATAAACGGTGTTCCAAGGATAGACTGGTGCGTCCTCTAGCGCTGTTTTCTGCCCGATGTACCCGATGCTCCTAGGATAGGCTCTGGCCTACCTTGACAGTAAATTGGGTTAAGCAAGAGCACTTTTACGAGCATATAACGCCAATGCTTATTCATGTATTGTTTTATGTGTAAATTTGGGAAATTCCAATGAAATCATTCTCCTTAGATTCTGAATCTGGCTCAAGTCTTCAATTTTATTTTTTTTCTCATTCTGTTCTTTCATTTCTGTGCTTAGGGCTGAATATGTATAATAGACATTGGCTTTATAATTCTCTAAATGACAGAAATTTATGTTAGTTACAGCGGACAAATTAATTGTTAGTGGCACAGCACTTAAAATGTAGCTGAATTTAATTTAAAATGTCACCCAAGAAGAACATTTAACAGCTGTCTTAACACCGACTTTGACCATAATTTTTGAGGACTCCTGCTGCTTATATACTATGCTTTAGGAATGGAAAGTAACAAATTACATTTACGTGTGTTACTGTAATTGAGTAGATTATATAGTGAATCACAGTTTTTAAAGTATTTTTGAATGAAAATGCTCATACTTTAAAAGAAATAAAAATCTTTATATATAATTCACTAAGGCAAGACACCCATGGAAAGCACGCTGGAAGGGGCGTGGATTCACTAAGCCGCCGACAAGTAAGACACCTATGGCGCACGCAGGAAGGAGCCACGCCAACCAACTCCAAGACCATTGGATATGACGACAACTCGCCAAGCCACGGCCACCAACTCGGACGTGATGACACAGAAAAAACGGCGTCATTTATATTCGTCTGTCGTAGAGGCCACATGCACCTCTGAGCCACGTTGACTGTTCATAGAGGCATGTTTCTCGTGGAGGTGAATCGCCATATGCAGCGTGTAAAACGGTTTG